>JAJJMB010008592.1:6618893-6827435 GCA_023531105.1 Papaver atlanticum | reverse complement strand
TGTTAGTGATTGCCTGAAACAATCAAAAGACTGCAAAAAACTTTATAACTTGACAATATCAGGTTTTAAGCACAGAGAGTGCCAACTTTGGAGGAATCTCGAAGCAGTTAAATGTGATTAGTGGCTTATATGTAACCTGTGAAAAAGTTACCCTCATTTAATCAACTATCAAGTTTGTTCGTTATTTTCTTCTCATTTATTCCAAGTTCATGTAAGCCATAAAGGATGTCTGATTCCTTAGTACTTAGGCACCTGCAACCCCTAAAATTGAGGCTGACTATTGTGTGCATTCTCGTAACTCATGCACCATCACGAACTGGTCTTTGATGGTAAAAAGAAACATATGGGAATATTAATGTCTTGTGGCTGGACTTTTTCTGTTTTGGTTCGATCTTATGTTCTTCAGCTTTTAGTTTATCATATCGTAACACCCATATAGGGTTCTTTATGATCTTAATAATCCCCTCTCTGATGTATGCAGTGCATTTGTGGCCCCTGCTGATATACAAGCCTTTACTAATGAGACTAAGAATAAATTATCAGCACGATGCCAAAGTAAGACAGTTAAAGGTAAGGCCATTAGTGATTTTGCCCGTGCTGTAAACGAGATCTGCAAAGCTTTTGAAGATCTTCAGCAAAAGAATTCAGATGAATGTAAAGGTGAAGAGATTCCCTTGGTTGAGGGTGGGGAAGTTGACTTGAACGACCAGGTTGAGGCGGTTGAGCACAAGGAAGGTGTTTGTAAAGAGGACTTAGGCGATGAAGTATCTGTTTCCGAGGAATGTCCACATGGGGAGGGTGAGAGTGTCAGCAAGGATGTAAAGCCTATTGTTTCTTGTAATGCAAAACAAGTCTCTCCAACTATATCTGGTAAGGAAAACAATGCATCTAATGACGGGATACATTTGCAGAAGCACGAGACACATAAGACAGATAATGCTTCCCCAATAGATGAAGAATCTGGTTGTAGAGATGAGGATGGTAAGGAGACTGGTGATTCTCAACTCAAGAAGGTAGAAAGCATTTCAGGAAAATCGGAAGCCGGTAGTGACCATGCTTCTGCTTCTGATGCTGATCCTTCTACTAGCTTGGCTGATGATAGTTCTCCTACTTTAGCTGTGGCAATTGGAACAAAGCGGTGCAGTAGTGGACAGAAGGCAGTCACAAATGGTGACAGGAATAAGAAAGTGGTAGCTGTTCCAGAAAAGAAAAGACAGGGTATGGTTGAAGTCCAGAATAAGAAGCATTCAGCAGTTTCGCCTTCGGAAAATGATAACCTAAATGGTGATGTTGACGTCACTGAATCTAGAGAACATCTTAAAGATGGAGGGAAAAGAAAAACTGCCCCATGCAGTAGCTTGAAGGGAAAATCTCCCGGCTCCGTGAAATATGATCCAGATATCAGTAGTAGTTGGAAGAAAGACAAAAGCCTCATAAAAGCTAAAAAGCATGACATGCCAGCTCGTAAAACGTCTGGTTCTCGTGATGTTGGCAATGAAATTATAGTCAAGTCTAAGAAAGAGGGCAAAGATGGGCTTTTGTCTTCTGGAGATCGCAGGGAAAAGAATGCAGAGCCTAGAGATAGAAAGCATAGGTTGGATACTGCTGAGGATTTGCATTCTGCTAAAAGACCAAAACGCGCTGAAGTAAACACTACCCCTGCTGCTAAAAAGTCCATTGTGGAAAGAAGAAAGAAAGATTCGCCGGGTGTTGTTGGCAACAAAGGAATTCCACAGCATACAGATGTTAAAAAACCCTCATCGGGTAAGAAAGCTGAAGAGCATTCAAAATCAAGAACTGAGATGCGTAATGTTGGATCTACCTTGCCAAACGATGAGGATGTTCTACCTCTATCGAAGCGACGCCGTCGGGCAGTAGAGGTTATGTCTGACTCAGATAAGAAGGAAATGTCGAGAATCAACAATGTTAGGTCCCCTACCGTTCAAGTTCATTCTAGACGGAGAGCACTTCTAAGGTTGGATGATGACGAAGACGAAGATGAAAAAGTAAATAAGATTAAGACGCCAACTCATGTTGAGTCTACCAAACAATTTGCTGGAGTTAAAGTTGAAAGTTCTGATTTAGCCAGACCGACCAATTTATCTGAGGATGTCAAGCCGTCAAATGAGACTTCATCACCAAGTGCAAGTGAAACTGAAGAGAAGAAGCTGAAAAAGGCAAAGCCTCTGCATGTTACCCCTAGTCCTGGAAAATTAGGACATCAGAAATCAGTTCTGAAGGAGGAGAATAGCTGTCCTACTACCCCTAAAACCTCCTTAGGGTCTGTTGCCGAAGCTAAGGAACTAGAGCTTAGACCCATCAAACCTCAAGTCAGACCATGTGGATCGTCCCAGGCAGGGTCAAATAAAGGCTCAGCTCAGGCTTCTTTAAAGCGTTCTTCCAATCAAGTGGTGTCCCAGAAACACAGGCCTACATCTTCATCTGAAACTTCAAGGATTACCTCCAACGTGCGAGTGAAAGTGGAAAGCACCACAGATACTGATGCTTTCCTTGAGAGGTATGTGTATAATGTCTTGCTTTTCTGGAGGTAACATTTATTTGTCATTTAACATTTTCATCCGAGGATAAATGCGTGATTACTTGTGTATCTGCAGATTGGAAGCTGCGAAAGAGGATAAAACAGCCATTACACTGTTAGATTCCAAATTTGAAGATTCTGTTACATCTATGAAAAATCTTATTGCTGCAGCTCAAGCAAAAAGGAAACAGGCTCACTTGCAATCCTTCTCACATGATAATCTTCTTCCCTCTTTCATATCCTCCGGTTCTTTGCTTCAGGGGAGAAGCCCTGGTCCTGGTTTGGCAGTTGGCTCTAGCATAATAGTACAAACTGACGCAAATGGATATTATTCTCACTCAGCTATAGGCTCTCCTCATTCCCGTCAGTTCACATCACAACATCAACTGGCTCCTGAAGACGTGGAAGAGGGTGGAGTTAGTTCAGGAAACCGGGCACCTGTGGAGTCGTTAAGTGGCTGTACTGAGGCTGCTGTTGCTCGAGATGCTTTCGAAGGAATGATTGAGACCTTGTCAAGGACAAAGGACAGTATTGGACGTGCTACTCGCCATGCCATTGACTGTGCGAAGCATGGTATCGCTAGTGAGGTGAGTGATGCAATATATTGTGTATCAAATACCTTTTCATTGGTCATTTACCTTTCCATTATATATATCATTTGCCGAGATAAGTCAGTCCAGATTAGGTCATCAGATATTGCAGTTCTTTCTTTTTTTCTTTTTCCAAACTTTTTCATTGGTTACTACTACCTCTGTCCAACAAAAAGGTGGTCTTTCTCTTTTGATGGAACGGAGGGAGTATATCGTCTTGCCGTCACCGTGTCCGCCTTTTCTTTTAGTCTTAAACCACAGGCTCTTTTGATGAATGTAGTAATTTATAGCTGGGTGTTAGAGGTGCAGGATCCTGTATTTTGTTCCGAGTGTTGGAGATTATGTATCGACTGGAAATTTTAAACCTTGCTAAGGGGTTTCAAAGATATTTTAAGTTCTTGCTGGTTAAGTTCTGGAGTAGTGGGTCAAACAGAGTAATATAGAATTCTGTCGAGCGTGGAACATTCTTTTTTAAAGTATTCATGGGATGGATTATGATTTAAAACAAATTGCTTTTTGTAACTTTTAAGAAAGCAAAAAAATGTCGTACGACATCTACTAATGGCATCATGTGGTTCTCATCCATGGAATTCAAGAAGGATTCTAGAGACTAGGCAATCGTGTGGATGTTTGTGTAATAAAACTTATATTTGCTAACTTAGAAAGTCATTGGTCACATGCAGATCGTGGAAATTCTTATTCGAAAGCTGGAGAACGAACCCAGTTTTCATCGCAGAGTTGATCTGTTTTTTCTAGTGGACTCTATTACACAAATTTCACATAGTCAGAAAGGTATGAAGATGTTGTTTTAACTCCACCTCTCAGTTCTAGGTGGTATGGATGATATATTTCACGTTGTAAATATTTTTTTAGTAATAAAAGATGTCTGTGTTGTTTTCTTTCCTGTGACAATGTCTCAACGCCTGGTTTGGCTAATACACTTGGAAGTCATTTGATTAAGTAGTTCCACCGAACTGTGAGTACACTTTTTACACGTTTTTTTGATAAGCTTCTGAACCCAGGTATTGCGGGCTCGTCTTATATTCCTTCAGTACAAGCAGCATTGCCACGTCTATTAGGTGCTGCTGTTCCAGCTGGAGCTAAGGAGAATCGCCGTCACTGTGTTAAGGTAATTGTTTGTAAAACTGTACTTAAGGTAGTCTCTTACTTGGAAGCGGGTAAACCGACAATTTTCTTTCTCAGGTATTGCGCTTATGGCTTGAGCGAAAGATATTGCCTGAATCTGTTCTTCGACGTTACATGGAGGATTTTGGATTTCCTAATGATGACATGATAACTGGAATTTCTCATAGACGGCCGTCTCGAACTGAGCGTGCTATAGATGATCCAATTAGAGAAATGGAGGGGATGCTTGTTGATGAGTATGGGAGGTATGTTCTTAGCTTCCAGTGGTTGTAGTTACTCTTGTTTTTTCATTTACTCTGTCACAAGAAAAATAATCCGGTGACAGGAATCTGTGGTTTTCTGATCCTTCAACCTAAATAAAGGTATCAGTTGTATATTAAATAGTAATCTGTGGTTTTCTTATCCTTCAACCTAAATCCGGTGACAGGAATCTGTGGTTTTCTTATCCTTCAACCTAAGTCTAATAATAATTTTAGCTGTCTAGACCAACTATCAGTTGTATATTTGAAGTTTCAAGGCATACTTCATACACTTAATTTCATCTTGGGTCATTTGATGTTCCCATATCTTCTAACTAAGGGGCTTTTTGGTGAAAAAATTGGTATTTTTTTTTGCGTGCATCATGGAGACATGTTCTCCTTTCTCCTTTCTTCTTCCCTTTTTTTTATTTTTTAGAAATGCTATCTGAGAACTTGTCTTGTAGGGGCATTTTCCGTATCTCTTTCTCTGTTAGATGTGGTAGCATTTTTGTTTTAACATATACTTCGTTGGTTGGTATTTCTTTCAGCAATGCAACATTTGAGTTGCCTGGGTTTCTATCGTCTAGTGTATTCGAGGATGAAGACGAGTTTCCTAGCAGTATGCTTAAAGAGTTAGGAGATAAAATATCCTTGGATGTTGCTGGGTTTACAGAAGGGCTAGAACAAGGTGCGGTTAGTCCAAATGATAGGCGGCATCTCATCTTAAAGGATGTTGATGGTGAGCTCGAAATGGAAGATGTTTCTGGTTCCCCTAAGAATGAGAGAAATACGGCTCGGAATGGTTCGTCCAATTCAGAATCTAGACAGCTGAATTCAGATTGTACGTTGAAAGTAACAACAGATTCTCCAAATGAGATTCCCCCGCTGCCGTTTGGCTCTCCACCGTTGCCATTGGACTCTCCACCGCCTCTACCGCCATTACCACCGTCGTCACCGCCACCACCTCCTCCACCACCCTCGCCTCCACCACATCATCTGTCGTCACAGCCACCTCTACCTTTCCAACCAGTTCCAGTTCCAGTTCCACCACAAACATTACTACCTCCACAATCACTGCCGCCTCAACCTTCATTTACATATCCACCGTCAGTTCCACCTCAATCAACGATCCCCGCTCCCCAACCATCAATGCCACCTCAACCATCGTTCCCACCTCCACATTCTTTGTCATCTTGCTCACCACCAGTACCTTATCATCCTCCTCCACCTCAAGAAAATTGGAGGCCTCCCAGTGTAAGTATTTTGAAAATAATGTTCTGTTACTTTTCTCTAATTGCAGTCACCACATTTTTTTATTTTCTTAATGCAGGGGAATCATGTTCATCAAACGGCTGGAATTACTCCTCACCCTGGCAATGTTAGGAATGTTGTAAGAAATGAAATGTTTCCCCAGCAGTCATCAAGCACTGTGCAACCTGGGTCATGCCGTCCGCATGATGATTCTGGATTCAGTTCATCAAGGCCTTTTGAATATGGGCACAATGACATGTATCCAGTTCCTCAAGCTTCCCAACCCAACCAACAATTTCGCCCCCCTTCTACTCCGTACCCTCATCGACCTTATCCTCCTATTCCCCCTGCACAAACACCACCCAATCATTTCTCATACCCACAGCCCTCTGGTCAGCACCAAGAGCAGCATATTTATCCTCGTCCATACCCTTTGCCCCCTCTTCCCAATGGTCAAAGACCGTATGGTATGGATGAACAAAGAAGGATACCTTCAGGTGATTTTAATGCAGACAATCAGCATGGTATGTGGGTAGGTGGAGGGAGGAATCCCACGTGTCCTGGACCGCCTTTTGTACCCGAAGGTATGGTACCCTATCTTAAATACTTGTTATTTTACCTGTCGAGACACGCATGCACTGGCTTTAAATCTTCAATATACTGCATCTCCAAGTCCGTATTTCGTATTTTGTTGGTTTTGGAGAGTTGAACTGAGACTTTAGGTTTACAGAAATTAAGTAGTGGATGGTTAGACTTGAATGATAAAATAAGCCTTAATGTTTATGATACTGAGGATATACACTTAGAATTTAGGTGCATAGCTCACTTGGTAGTACTGATTGTCTTGATTTGACGTGACAAGAGTTGAACACCTTTTCATAGAACACATGCTAACATTGTAGAGCAGTTGGTCAATCATATGAATCTATAGTTTGAAGAGAACAGGAAAAGAATATAGATGTGTCAGACGGTTACTTATTGACCCAAAATCATACACAATAAGAAAGCATATGTCCTTATGACCTATATCTTATAGTTATAGACCTATGGCATAAGCCAGAATCAACAACATGGAAGCCATTTTAGCAATCATTGATACTCAACACACGTCAGTTGCATACAAATTACCATTTGACAAATCAGAATGCAGCAGCATCACTGCAGGTTGGATTTCAAGTTATGCATTTGAAATACTCATCACAATTTGCTTGATTGTTGGTTGCCTTTTGTAATTCTAGTGATTTGTCTAAGATTTCTGTTACATTAAAAGAAAAGAAGAGATTGTGGTATTCAGGTTGTGCGACTTCCTCAAACAAATGGAGGCACTAAAGTTTAGTGATTTTTTTGTAACAGGGTATTTTCGGCCACCGATTGATAGACCACCTAATAATATGGGGTACCAACATCCTATCCATAATCCTCGACCATTTGGAGCTCCAATGCCAGGTGACCTTGATTGGCTGTCATTGGAATTTTTTATCGAAGTCTATTGCTTATTGCTGCCTATAATACTTTTTTTTGGTTGGAGTTCTCCAGGTCATGGTGCTACGCAGATGCTTCCATGTAGGCCAGACATTTCCACCCATAATTCTTGGAGATCATCATAAGATTAAGGTGTACTACCCTTGTTTCATAATCCCAGTGAGTTCCCTTCCTCTGATTTAATCCAAGCTGGTGTAAATCCTTACTGTTCACTCAAAACTGCTGTTTCAGACATTGTGGTCTGCTCACATGTTGTATGCCTGCCGTCACATTTTCGTGTGCAAACCATTTCTCCTAGGCACGTGACCAAAGATATTCTTACAATAAAACATTCTAAATGGAATTAAGTTTACAGATGTGTTGGAGAATCGGTTTCCTAGCACCGGTACGTCTGAAATTTGGCACGGGTGTTGAGTGGAGTGATGTAGATCTATCTGAGCTGCAATAACTCCTAGGGTGTTTGTACTTTGTTGGAAATTGAGCCTTAATGTTTGGAGATGTGATCTTTCTCCTGGTAGTCTTGTCCCCATGTCGTCTGGCATAAATGCTGCGAAGAGATGTTGTAATATAACTTCTTAGCTGGGGTGTATCTTTGCAGTTGCACTAGCATGATGATGGTAATGACGAACGGCATATACATAATTTTGAATTTTTGAGCTGGTGTGTTGCTTACTATATGAACTACATAACTCTACAAACTTCGCAGTAGTTCTGCTTTGGGTTTCCCAACAGTGTAAAGAGGAATGTCACCCCACTTCCAAGTATATGCCACCTTTAGTAGAACACACAACACTGTGAAGGCCAAATCATGACGGAATGATTTGGCAGAAAATTAAAAGGAACCGACCAATAATAGTTACGTATTGAGTTCACAATTTATAAGTTATTTTGTAACTGAGAAAGTAAAAGCATTAATAATTTTTAGTCGTTTGTAGACGCAAGTCAGTAAGAAAATTAGTTAGTGAAAGAAGAAAAGGAATCAACCAGTGTCACTGGAACTTAGAAGAAAAGTAACTTTCCTCGCTGCAAAGTGAAGTTCTTTTCTGACTTTCAGAAGGCCTTTTATATTCGTATCCATACTTCTTTTGCTTTGGGACTTAAGTCATAAATCAAGAAGCTTTATCCCAACATGATCTTAAGATGATTCGTAGAACCCTTGATGTAAGCTTTGGGACCTAATGTTGCTTGCTTTTCGATTGTTATTCTAATGGATTGTGTTCAGAATTGGGGTTAATTATTTTCCCTTCTGTTGTTTCAGTTATGTGGTTGTAGTTGTACCCATTGAAGTGGGAAATTCGTGTGCCACCGAATGGCAGAAAGGGTCTTGGCATCTGAGTGAGAATGGCCAGCAGACACTAAAGAAAACAGTGTTACATCTGGAGGAGGTGCTCGGAAGGAATGTGTATATTGTATTTTTTTTTCCTGACCGACAAACTGCTGCTACAGATCGTAAGCCTGCTATTTTTGCTTGACAAGAATATATATCTGAGCTAATTTTAATTTATTGCTTTGACTAAGAAATAATCTGCTTAAAGCAATAAATATGAGTTTTGTAGCTTGTGATTGTTCTGCCTTGTAGTGCTTCTTTACTCTACATAGGTATTCATTGAGCTGTTTGACTGTATACAATGTAGTCGTGCATGAAGATTTGAACCGTTATCAATGTCTTCTTTCACTTACAATATACATATATATATATATATATAAGCATTATGTCCTTTTTGAAAAAGCATGGAGTTGCCTCGGCCGCATCCCACACAAGCGTCAAAGACACTGAGGATAGAAACTTTATAACTGACATAATCCCAGTCAGACTCCCGCAAAAACCAAAAATCTTGAAGGTGCATTCTCAAGTAGACCACAGGTGAAAGCTATAATGTCTACTGTAACTTACATTGCAAGTTGAAAGTAGTTTAATTGATGCTTTATATAATGCGTAGGGGTTCTTCTCCCTTCTCTTATTTTTCACATATTGCCTGATCCTCACTACCTTTTTCATATCACCATGTAAGCAGCATTGTATAGTCTTGCAGACCAAAGTACAAGCCATCTGGTTATATCAAACTGTTGCGACTCTGTCTTGACAGAAGTTCTTATGTGCTTCAAGTTTAAGTTTAAGTGATCCACTTAAAGAATATGCAAGTGGTCGTTGTTTGAGAAAAAGAAAGTAATTCCCCCCCCCCACCCACCACCACCACCACCCCACCCCACCCCCCACTCTAGTCTTGTTTGATTCATATGTTCTTTGACTTTCTAGAATTTTGTGAAAGTGTTCAGATATATTTTTATGCTTCCAACCATCTTTGAGACTGACTGTTACCGCTGCTTATAGCATTTCATACCTATTCGTTTCTTTTGTTATATGAAGTAAATTGCTGAATTCATATATTTGAAGGACGCTAGGCAATTATTCTTTCTTCTGTCTGTAAGTGCTTACTGACAATAATGGAGGATGATGTATTAAGTTTTTGGGTTCTCGCTCCTAATACTAAAGAGCAAAAAATTAATGAGGTTTTCCTGAACTGAGTGCTTCCTTTAAGAAGTTTGGATTGGTTTTGATGCACGCATACTTGAAACATTCAAGATATGCAACACATTTATGACCCCCTTTACTTCTGTAGTTACAGAATGACTTCCATCTCTCTCTGCAATGGAGAATGGGATGGATAGCTTTATTGGTGGGCATCGGATATGAGTAGGTTCAGACCCATGTTAGTGGATGTTGTTGTGCTAGTCCTGTTAAAAATGGAGCTCTTAAGCTCTATTCTATGTATGCTTCCTGGCTTATTGTGATCAGATAGACTAATGAACTGGTGGTCCTAAGACGTCTTATTTTTTTGGGTGGGGGGAAGTCCAGAGTTTTGATGGTGATTGTACAAGTTGTTCTGCCAGTACGAACATTTGTACTCTCAGTATGTATTACAGTCAAACATCACAGTAGACATATATCTTCGGTTGCGATTTTGGTACTGATGGGTTTAACTTAGTAATCTCTCCGCGAATCAAACTTACTTACTATTACCCCAACATGCTTAATCAAGTTGTCTAGGCTCATATTATACTCTGATTTCCAGGAACTTTTTTGATCAAATGGCATATTTTTGTGATTTAGGTGTTGTATCATGAAGCATGGAGTAGAATCTCTGACACTGGTTGTATGTTGTCTTGTCGATTGTGATAACGATTTTGTTTGCTTGAAATACCCATCATCCACTTCATGTGACCATGGAGTTATCCTTTTTATACCTATAGAAGATAAGACTCTGTGAATTAAGGGTAAGCATATATCTTTCAAATATTTTGAAGTGGATGTGATTAGATGATGTGTTACTGAAATATGCGAAAGCCATGGTAAGAAGGTTTTGGGGGACTAAGGGCTTAGAGTCCAATAGCGGAACACTGTCTTTAATGTTGTGTATGCGTGCTTTTATTACGCGGAGTTGTTTCCTTTCCTGTAACTATTATAGATAGTTTATTCGCAGAAGATATACATTAATTATTCCTAGAAATGTGAAAGTTTTGGATGACACCTTTATATGCTAAATGGAAGGTGCTTCCTTTATTGGAGCAGTGGTGGGTAGCACCAGCAGTTGACTCGTGTATTTCACATCATGACAAAACCAGCTCATGTACAATTGTTTTGTATAATTTTCACAATTAAATGGCTGTTGTGTATAATCCTTGGCTGGCAATGCGTAAGTTTGTGTTTCCAGTCATTACATGGTACAATTTCTTTAGTTGCATGTTCAGCCGTTCTGTCGGGAGTTCAGTTTGTATGGAAATAAAAAGATGTTATTTCATTTTAGTTCAAAGTTATGTTGTGTAACAAATGTCAAGTGAATATATCTTTTCTTAGAAACTAAAAGTAGGTTTGGGAAAATTATCCTGAGAAGATCAGTGTTAGTTGGTTATCAGTAATAGTTTTCAGGAAGTTCTTTTATCGCATGTTCTGCAACCTTTCTTTTTTGGGGAAAGGATTATCCTTGAGCCTTGACCCAGTTTAGTATAGTTTTATTTATTTATTTGATGTTCTCTGGATTATCTGACCCTTCAACTGCTGAATTGAGCTTCAAGAATGTGGCAACATAGTTCCAATGCCTATCTTAAAATTTGCTTGGACTTAGAAAAACAGATATACATTATTCAATCACATAATCATTAGCTTACAGATGTTATTTAAATTTGGATTCTTTTTTGCTTGTCAGTTCAAGAGGTTCTTGTGTAATCTGAAGACTGAGGTGCTTTACCTTTAGTGTCATGGTTTTGCACTGTGTTCTCCTTATGGTTTTTCTGACTTCGCGCAGATTCTTCAGTTGAAATAAGGATTCTTTTTTACTTGTGAGTTCAGGAGGTTCTTGTGTAATCCCTTAGTGTCATGGTTTTGCATTGTGTTCTCCTTATGGTTTTAATGACACCGCGCAGATTCTTCAGTTGAAATAAGTTTTTTTTTAACTTGTCAGTTCAAGAGGTTCTTGTGTAATCCCTGAAGACCAAGGTGCTTTACCTTTAGTGTCATGGTTTTGCATTGTGATCTCCTTATGGTTTTTATGACTTCACAGATTCTTCAGTTGAAATAACCATGACTAATTTCTGTATTTTGAATCATTATCCTTGCTAACCTCATAAAGTTCTGTTCGTGCCAATAATTGGTGTCTGCATGTCACACTGTCACAGGTCATGGCATCAGAATACTGGTTGGTGAAAAATCATGTGTTCTCTTTGTTGCTAATGGTGTGGTTGTCCAAAGCTCCTGCGGTGTGAACTGCTGGAAATGTAATAGGCCAAATCTTTGGTTCTGGTGGTTAGTGTTACTGAGAAAATCCACGCAGCTTGGAAGTTATGAAAGAGTGGTTCCTAGCACTATCTAACTCATCTTAACAAAGAAGACTTCCCAGTTCTGGTCACATGCAGAATTAACATCTGCAGATGCCTGAGGTAATCCTTATAATTTTTGGGTCCTTTAGGATAGTAAACTTCTAACTTGCTTACTTATTCCGGATTTACTTTTAAGATAAGCTTTCAATACTATGCTTGCTCTTAGGTTATACCAGCTGTGTCATTTTTGTTTCTCATATACAACTTGTTCATAGATGAGATAGAGTCTTCAATTATTCCGGGTTCATCTTTTCCTGCTCGTATATGTTGTTATCTATAGCCTGAAGGAGAATAATGTTCAGTTTAGTTGGTATTTTTCTGACTCTTGATCGTGTTCAATTTCGTGCTGTTCTTAATATATCGATTCAGGACATCTTGAAAACTTCTTCTCATGGTTTCTTGTAATTATTCATGTAACTAGTGTGAGAATTATGTGGCCTGTTAGTATGTTCCTATGTTCAACCTAAGGAGGTTCATAAGTCCTCAGTATGATTGTACTCCTTGAGATATTCCCTCTTTATAGAGTCGGTACCCTAACTCTGCTGTATTCTCATGTCAAGTGCTAAAAAGTGTTGCTCAATTCCCTTTCTTAGGGTTTCTCAATCTCCTTCCCTTAGAGTTGTCCTTGTAGGATTTCTTGAACATATTCTATGTTTTTATTCATTGAAACTATTGTGAATTTCACTCTCCAACTTCCAGTATGACTTTATTTGCCAGCAAAATGGCGCAAGTTAAAAGGGGCGTCTTTTCATGTTTAGGTTTCAATATGTTGATTATGACTAGTATTTGCTGAATTTATCGAGGAAGATATGTTTTGGTGGTAAGGTAGGCATGTGTTGGATGTAAAACTATTTCAGATGCTTAACTACGTAGTATAATTAGGCTTTTTAAGTAGGAAGACTGTTTGAGTCAGGTCCATCTCTTTCCAAGTTCAACAGTGTTCGTAGATTTCATCAATCTCAGTCATTGTCTTCCTTTCTTTTTTATATTTTTTGAAATTCAGTCATTGTCTTCGTTTCTTTTTATATTAGACTTCTCTTGGACTGTTTTCATGTAATTGCTGAAAACTTTGATACTTGGCTAGGGCTAGTGTCACATTCTATTCGAGCCTCCTTTTTGATGCCTCGAACAATTAAATTATTTCATGTACTCGATGCCAGGGTCTCTCTTTCGACATTGAGCACTGCTAGTATATTTCATCGATCTCAAATTTTAGGTTAATTGATTATTATCTTTTTTTTTTTCGATGCTTAATATTTTATATTTAGTTTTCAAATTATCTTATGTTCATTGAATCAGTTTTTTAAGAACTTTACTTTAACCGTCTTCGTGTAATTGCTGAAAACTTCAGTGAAATTTCTTGGCTAGTCTCACATTCTATTAGCGCTTCCTTTTCCCCCCTTTCAATGCCTCGAAACAATTGAATTATTCCATCTACTCAATGCTTCTATTTTCTTTTCAGTGGTATGTTAATCCCGCAGATTTAGTGTTATGTTTTCCAGTTGCTCTAATTTTTCAGTTATTCTTTCTGCATCTTAAGTTCTGCAGTCATACCCCCCTGTTGCATTTCTGCTGGAATATAAAATGGATTTGGATCTGTATAAGTGCTCCCTTGTTCCTGAACCATCATTAGATGATAAGTTTGCACTAAGTTGTTCCTTACAGTTCTATTTTCGCCTTGCTAATCTACATAAGATGACTTCCCCCTGGTAAAATGAAAAGGATAATCGGCTGAGTCGCCTCAAAAAAAGAAAAGAAATTAGCATTATTCCAAGGATGTTTTCCTGACAAATCATCCTCACCATGAGTCCCGCGATTCTCAATTTATTACAGCTGTTTTAGGTTGGGTATTTATGTAAAAAAAATCTTGAAATATGTAATCAATAGATTTATAATAATGTTTTTGAGTGATTCAATTTTTTTGGAGGTACGATAATGTTGATAAGTCGAAATTGAAAAGAGACGCGAGCCTAGGGAATGGTGGATGAAAAGAAAAAATTGTTTTACTCCTCTAACCAACTACCAGATCAGACCTCCGATTCTTCTCCGTACTGAAAAGTATTAAGGTCATGTACCAGATAAAAATCATGACACTTGGTATTTTTTCATTTTCATTTATTATTTGTTGATAAAACTGAAAAATTGTCTTCGTATCATATCTAAACAAAATGCTTTTGCTATGCAAGTATTACCAAACACTTTCAAACAGGAAGCAAATGATAAAATAATAAATAAAAAAAATCAAGTGTGAAGAATGTTGGGTGACGACCTAGTTACAATATACGCCTTCTAAGCAGTTTTTGGTGCAACTTAAAAGGGGGTTAAACAAAAACTGAATTGCATTTCAAACGTATCTCCCTATGGCAGCTGAAATACTAAACCAGATTTGGGAGGAAAATAAATATCTGCTAGAAATACACTAATATAGTTCAAAATGGGGAAGCCATAGAAAGGTTGGGTTAATAGTTACATACCACCTTTATCAGCAGTACCAATCGAGTTACTCGAAAATGGAAGAACTTTTTCGTCCTTATTAACTGACTCCTGTTGTTTTCCTTTTCTGCTATGTACTGTATTAGCCCTGCTAGCTGAAAGGCCATATATAAAGGTGTTTGACTTTTCTGTACGGAGATGGGAATATAGAAAGAAAAAAATAGCCTAAAGTCCTTGAGATTGTAATATGGGATTGTTTAATCAAGAGCTGCTTTATTTCGCCGGCCAGTAGCTGGTTTTGGCAAGCCATCAAATATTGGTCTATTGCTAGCTGCAGTTGTGGAAGTCCGTCTAGAAGTCGGCCAAACAAATGCTTCTTGCTCGTGCAAATTTGACGTGCTCGATGATTTGCGAACTGCAGCAGATCCGTTAACCACGGGGGAATCCCCAAATCCAACTGAAATTGGCTTCAACCAGCTTGAATCGATATCTGATGTTGGGGCAAGTCGGTTTGTTGATTTTGGCCGTAAAGCTAGGCCTTTTCCTGCTGTTGCTGAAAACCCACTTCCGCCAGTGTTATCTACCTTCAGTAGTGTTTCTGGGGTACGGGGATTGCAATCCGTATCTGCTTTTTGACGCCGGCGAACAAATTTATCTGGATGACCTACTGGTACATCCTCGTCCAAGTTTGTGTTCTCTGCTAATATGGTATTAACTAAGCTCCTAGATTTCCGATGCAAGCTTGAAGGAGTTTTGGGTTGTGTTTCATCTTCCAAGTAGTGAGCTCTGCCTGTTCTGTAAACTGACATTTCAGTTTCTGCAAGTTTGTGATTTGGAGATTTGAGGCCATAATAGCCTTGTAAACTGCTCATGGCTGAAGAAATTCTTGGTTGATCTGGCTTCTGCTTGAGGGACTGTAAAGATTCCAGGATCTGTTCGTGAACCATCCGACGGGATGGAGAGTGATCGGTACTGCTATCACTGAAACAAGTTCAAATAGAAAAAAACACCTTACATCCTGTGTTTCTATCAACTAAGATGGAAAGCCACATATCCAAATTAACTGTTATCGTGCTCTAAAGTTCGGCTACATCAGCAACAAGTTTTCAAGATCGAAATTGCAAAAGAAAATATAAACAAACGGAACCACGTTCTGAGGGGTCATTGCACAATAGATCACAAATGTTGGATTTTGGCATTTTAAACCTTCTTTGATATTGCAAAAGAAATTGCAAAAGAAAATATAAACAAACGGAACCACGTTCTGAGGGGTCATTGCACAATATATCACAAATGTTGGATTTTGGCATTTTAAACCTTCTTTGATATAATAAGAAGTGGCTTAATCCTTAAGTTAGAAACCGAACTCGTATTTGCAGATAAGATGAAACGTTCAACCAGCTAATTAGATATCCAAACACAACAATCAAGCAGCACAGCAAAGAAAAAAAATTCATCTCAAACCTTAGCTCTCTAATAATTTTTTATTCTCTAATTTCAAATTTGCAAATCAAGCGAAGGAGAGGAGGTGAAAAACATCTCAACCAAAACTGAATGAGCTTGCAATTTGTGAAGTTACAAGGGCTCCATAATGTTTTGTAACAGCAATGAAGGAAAAAAGAATCCAACATCCCAGATGCATGAAATTAATCACTGAGGTGATAATTGTAATTCCAGAGAAGAAGTAGATGGAATTGTGAGCACTGCAATACCTGTGAGTAGGAGAATCGTTTGACAGACTAGAGGATGGAGGATGTCTTCCAGGTAATGGTATCTGCAGTGACTTGAGACCGAACATCTGAAGATCGGTGACCAAACCATTCATCCGTTTAATGTCTGCCACCTAAAAGAAATGATAACGCAACTGCCACAATTAGTAAGAATTTCAGGAGTAGCATCATCTTTATAACAGAAGTAGCAGCTCCAATAATTCCTGACAGCCACAATAGAAGAGTTTCTTCTCCATTTTACTAATATCAGGGAGCGTAATCAACGAGTTATCTAAATGAACAGCACAGAGAGAACAGGTATTCAACTACAAAAACCATCCAAGCCCAACATGATACGTAATCATCCAGAAAAAGAATAACAAGATATACAACCTAGTCAAGGCGATCTTCTAAATCAAATCAAACTAATTGATTAGAATTACGTGATCATGATTTGGGGTTTACTGGAACTCTGAGCTACAAATCTATTCATCGTGTCACAATTAGGAAAGATGAGCATATGTTGCTCATTTTTTGATGGAAATCCAAGGAGTCCATTATGCCAACAACTCCAAAAATGTATGGTACTAAAAAAATGAAATTTCTTGCATTCTGAAACTCGGAGAAACTTATAAAACATTCGGAAATGAAAACATAAATAAAATCATCCCAAGCTCAATATGATCCTCCAAGACAAGACAAGATAAACTTAAAATCCAACATACATATATATGAATTTGATTGAAAATTCACCGGAGATAATGAAACGAAGAAAAATAAATACCTCAACACCATACTTGATCGCAACACCAGCAAGTGTATCCAGTTTAGAAACCATATGTTCAAGATAATTAGCATTACCATTACCACTATTAGAATTCAATCCCCCTGTTGAAGGAATCAACAAAAGACTAGATGGTGGTGACGACGACGATGACATTGATAGATTATTGTTGTAACTATCCTTACCAATAAAAGAAGAATCTCGATCTATAAAATAATCTGAAACACAAAAATGATGGTTTCCATTCCTCCTACTTCTATCAATCTGCATATCTTCCAACCACCTCCAAAAACAAAAACCCTGAATTCTTTCTAAATCCAATTCTTTTATTAATTCATCTTCTTCTTCATATAGATCCGTCAATGCCGCATTTAAAAGAAATGATTTCACGATAAAAATGCTGTTAATGTAACCAAAAACAAACAGGTTTTTTCCTCCCGATTCTATTTTCTTACGGATTTTCCGTTTTCCTATACAATTTTTTTTTGGGTTTGAATGTTTTTACATTTTCTTTTTCTCTTTCTGTTCAAAACCCCAGAGAAAAAAATAAAATGAATTTAATGAGTTGATTATTTTTTTTACGCGGTTTTTTCGTAATAAGACACGTGTTGAATTTCGTTGGCTGTGAGTTTTGAGGAGGGAATAGAGTGAAATTCTGATCGTCAGATTTCTTAGAGAGATGAAAGAGGATGATTGCTGTTATTGTACTCCTCAGGAGTAGACTTAATGAAAAGTCTACGTTTTAGTAAAAAGTACGTTAACTGTATCGGAGGGATTTACTCCGCCACTTGTTAGGTTTGGTCCATTTCTCATTCATCCAAATATCTAAGCGACCGACAGGCCGACCGACGAATATACCCTCACTTTATCACTGAGTTAAATCCAACGATTCTTGGGCCGTTCAGACTAGATGTTCCTCAAAAATGATACTTTCACCTTTTGAGTTTCGTCTAATGATACTAAAAAATGAAAAGCGAAAATATAATTTTTTCTGAAAAGAAGGTAGTAATACTTAGTGGTGCTGTTGATCTGTTGGGAGATTCTTCCGAGAAATCTTACTTCCGGATAAAATTAAGAAAGAAGATTTTTCATTCCAATATCTGACCAACTCAATTGCAAGAATTTTGCACGTAACCACGGAAAACAATTTGTCGATACAGCATTGCACGAGAGTGGTTTGATTACCATAATGCACAAAAGATGGTGCAATACGTACTTTAGGATTCTTAACCGGTAGAGCCAGAAAGGAAAGATAATATAGCATGTGAGGGAATTGATATTAAAGATGGACATACATTTGTAATTAAGATGTCATCACCTAGATAGAGATGGACACATGCGTCAAGGTAGTGAGTGATGAAACAAAAACTAATTAACTTGGGAATTTGGTACGAGAACATACGCAACTCGGTGAATCCAGCCAGGTACTGAAACGGAATTCATGACTGGTCGCCCATGAAAAGATGTGGGCCGAGTAGTGATGATGCAAAAAGCTAACTACCGACATATACTAGTCTGGTCTACTGAAAAAGAAATCCAGAACGCAACAATCTGACAGCCAAGGACGACGGTGCTGCTAACTAGTAATAATTATGTTGAAATTCTTGGTTTGATTCTCGAGTCTTCACCACTACCGATCAATCATTCCCTATTATTAAACACAAAGGTTGGTGACAATCATTATATCTAACTCAAATCGTATAAAGTGATATAAGCCAGAATAAATGGCAAAAATATCACAAGACATAAAGTATAGATTATATTGTAATCACGTCCAAGACATGTAGTTCTGGCATGGACCCGGGCACCTCCATTTTAATGGAATAGAAATGATTGAAATTTTATTTGCAGACAAAACTTTTTCCCCAGCGAGTAAGAGCTAGCACTATGGTGCTCTCCATCCCTTCCCTTCCCTATCCCTCACTATCCCTCAAAATTTCCAAAAAGCATCTACTAAGGTCTTCCATATCCCTATATGTGTAGGGATATTCACCCCTTTCCCTACATGGAGGATCACATCTGATCCCGCTTGTAGGGAAGGGAAATCATACGACTACTCAGTAACCGTATAAATTTATGCTTTACGGATACTGAGTAGCCGTAGCTTTTTACACGGCTATTTGTTTGACATTTTTTCGTTTACACCTCTCTCACACCCGATCCTAACCATCCATCATTAATAACTAGAGCTGGCAAACAAGCTCAAAACCCGCAAATTGGCCCGGACCGGCCCGTAAAAATCCGGCCCCGGCTTGGTTGGTTTTTAAACAAGCCGGTTTAGGGTTGGGAAAATGATGGCTTGTAGGGAAACGGGTTAACCCGGTCCGTCCCGTAAAACCCGCAGGTTCAACCCGTTACCCGCAGTTCTATTTCCCCACAGTATATTACGCCGCGTGGCCCCTCGGTATAACGTGTCCCCTTAGTTTCTTTCTTCTTCTTTTCGTTCTTCTTCTTCGTCCGCAAAGAGATTCACAGAAAGTGAGAGACGTCTTCATTTAATGGTCGAGATTTACGAAATGAGAAATTGAAGCTACAAATTATCCGCAATTGAAGTGGAAGAAGAAGATAGGTTTGATAGGTTTGAACTGAGATCTGAAATTGATGAGGATTTAAGAATTCAGAAGAAGAAATTCAACTATTCAAGCTTCTTTTTGTTGAATCGAAGATGGGTGTTGATCTGAAATTGAGTAGGTTTTGATTTTCTGCTGTTTATGTGAATATAAAAACGAGTGATAATGAAACTGTTGGTGGTGATAATAAACTCAAGGGAGGTCGAGAAGAAGTTGTTGCCGCTGAGAGAATCAAATCGATGAACAGATGATCTGTTGCTGCAGAAATTGATGATTTAGGGTTCTATTGGAGGTCGATTTAATTACAGAGAGGTTAAAGAATAGTGAATCTGAGAGATGCAGTTGATGGGGGTTTTGTTGGCGCAGAAATTAGAGAAATTAGGGTTCTTGGATAATGAACTGATAGTCTATGAATCGGAAGAAGAAATTGAAGCTCGATTTTGGAGAGAAAGAATTTATTGGAGGAGATGATTAATGGGTCTACGAGGAATCAAAAGAAGATCGGTTTGGAGAGCTTCAGATCAACAATGAAGGAGATTGGTGGACTGTTAGGACAGGGTTTGATGGAGTTGATGAACTGTAGATATTGTCCATGATGGTGTAAGGGCCATTTCGACTTGGCCAAGGTGTATGCTGGTTGAGTTCTTGAAGGTGGCTATGTTGCAGAAGCTATAACATTTGAGTAATGGGTTCAGGAAAGAGGAAGTTGGTGCTGATGAAGCAAGGAACTTATGACTGTGTGTGAATGAATTGCAGATGGCCTGAGCAGATGAAGTTACTGTAATGCAGTGAGAATGACAGGATATTGCTCTGGTGTTGCAGAACAAGTCAGGGAAGGCTGAATGCAAGCTGTGACTTTGGCTTGAGAAGACAATGGTGGTGATGTACTGATGTTGTTCTTTTCTTTCTTCTTTTTCTTCGTCTGTAGTTGTTGTTGATATTGAAGCAGAGATTGTAGCAGTGTGTAATGAGTTGAATGTGTGATTGGAATGAATGAATTAGATGAATGTTAGGGAAGGAACTTTGGATGGCCTGAATGTGGACGGAAATAAATCAGAAAACAGAGGAAACACTGTGAAAATCGGTGTGAAAATCGGTTTTTGGAGAGTTAACTCACCAGAAACCAGCTAACCCGTGAGCCCGCAAGTTTTACCCATTACGGGCGCGGGTAGAAGAAATGACCACCTGTGAAGAATATCAACCCGCGGGTTTTGGCCCGTGTTAACCTGAACCCGTGTAACCCGTAACAAACCATCCCTAGCCCGCCCGTTTGCTAGCTCTATTAATAAAGGCTCTATCTTCTCCACCGTCGGATCCCAACGGTCATTTTTTCAAAATCCTCTATAAATACCATTCTAATTCTCTACTCAAATCACACCAAATCAATTTCTTCTTCTTACATCAATAGATTTCTTCACTAAAATCTCTCAAATTTAATTTTTGTTTAAGTAAGAGTTTTAAATTTTGTTTTGCTCATTAATGTCGGAGACTCAGAAGCAAAAAAGGAAACATAGAGCGAGATTTAGTACTTTGGAAGATCATCACATTCTTACTCAGTACATTGCTCTTGGTTATAGCAGTTATGAAGATAAGGAAGAGTTTTAGGAAATCCTTTTTAAAAAATTTGTGGAAGCTTGTGGTGGGAATAAACACTAACGTACTGCAAAAAGCGTTCGTAATCTGTTTAGCAAAATCAAGAATAAAGTGGATAACTTTTTCGATTGTGTTGCAAGAGCTACTATAAGTAATCCGGGCTTGGACTCTATTAACCGGGTATGTTATTTAATATGTTCATTATAGTTGTTGTATATGTTGTTTGTAAATAGTTTAATTTATGCGTATCTTATTTATGGTTTGTTTACATTGATGTAGATGTTGATTGCGAAAAGCTTACATGTTGAAATACACAAAAAAAACTTTGATCGAGATGCTGAGTATGAACTGCTTAAAGATGTTCCAAATGTACAAATAGGTGTAGCTGAAGATATGGACCAAGATTCTAATCCTCCGTCATCTCAAATTCATGAAAATTTCTCTAATATGTTTAGTTCTCCAACCCCATTTTCTCAAAATCCACCTACAAGCCAATTCGTCGAGACTCCATTTGCAAATCAATTTCAAAACCCTTATAATGTCCCTAGCGGTATCCCTTTTCCATTAGGATATACCCCTAGTACGAACCCAAGTACAATACCTGGAACGTCGTCAGGTGGATTTACAGGAGATAAACGCATTTCTAGAGCAGCGAAAAAAGCCCAAATTAATAAAAAGGTCGCCGGGACAAGTAGACCCTCCACACCATCCTTGCAAGATTCCCAGATGAGCGACACGGGCAGTAAACTTGTTGATTATCTAAAAGAATCCCGAACGGCAGTCGCACCTCGTCAGCAACAACAAAACCAAATTATGGAAAGGTTGCTAGAGACAACACAACAACAAATCGAAGCTGCTCGAGAGAAAAAAGAAAGGGAAATAATGCAAATCGATCTCGAAAGGCTGGCTCCAAATGCAAAAAAGTACTTTGAATTAAAACAGAATGCCATATTGGCCAGGTAGTTGGAGAGGCAACAACATAAAATGTTCAATTTGTAATAACTTAGTTTAATTGTTTTTTTTTTTTTTTAAGTAAGGCCGTTTTCAGTTCCAGTAATGTAGTTTCCTTTTTCTCAGTAACATTAATTTATATATTTCTAATTACGATAATTTGAATTATATTTTCTTATACCAACGGATCTTTAGTAACGGCTAATTTCCAACGGCTACTTTCAATGCCTATTATAAATTGTCATAATTTTCCTCAACAAAAACAATCCAAAATAGTTGGCCTTAGTATCCTCAGTGTCTCCAAAAAATTTTTTGTTTCTGAAGATAACATGGTAATGGTTGGGTATACCGTAGAAGAAGATGTTGCAATCACCACAGCGTTTGTAAATGCTGCTACTCTGCATATTGAAGATATTCAATACCTCTCCGCCCATGAACAATGGACGCTGGTGTTCGAAGGCTTTGTACAAGCGTTTGGAAACGTTAATAACCGAACAAGACGACAAGTTCAACAACGGATTTCTCGAATTGATATAATGGCTCGCAAGTACGTTGTAATTCAAAAAAGGATTCATGGTTACGCCCCACAGCACATGATAGTTGTGATTACTGTAGGTCATCATAAATGGTTATGATATTTGAAATGTTGTTTACTTATACACACTAACCTATTGCTTTATGTTTGTTTTGCGTAGGAGGAAATGGCCAAATTTGTGTACCAACTAGATACTCGTACAAAATTTACATGTTTTGAGTGCTACTTAATATTTAAAGCTAACCTGGATAACAGGGATTATTACAATCCGGAAATGAATGTCGGCGGTCCTCCAGAAGACGGACTGGACGAATAGTATATGCGGTTGTTGTTTAAGATTTTGTGGGTACATCTTCTGTAAACCCTCACGAGACTATAACTCGTCCACTAGGGTCATCTAGGGGTTTAAAGGCTTGTTGCACATGATAAGTGCAATCGGGATTACTACGACAAGTAACCTAGGTTTTTGTTCAATAATTGTAATGTACTTTTATAACGGCTATTTTCAAACGACTATATCGCAACGGCTACTTTATAACGGCTATTTTTGACGGATATTATAAATTGTGTTATCTATCTCCAAACAACAAACACCTATTTTCATACACTTTGAAAAACTTCTCACATATTTCAATACCTCTCATAACTCTTTATACGAACACAATCATGGGATCATTTGATTCAATTGAAGATTTGGCAATCATCAAAGCATGGTACAAATAAACTCGAGTAGCAGATCTCTCCCCTGTAATGCCAGAGCCCGAAACCTTTTGGACGAAGATATATAACCAAAGACAAGATTATGGGAATCCAAAGAGAAGAAGTGTTCAACAAATTCATGATAGGTACCAGATTATCCAAAAAGCCGTTTGTGATTTTATAGCTATTCAACAACGGATCTTCAATGCAAGCCATATTAGCCTGTCCCCTCAACAATTTGTAAGTATTTTAGAATTGCTTTCGTCCAAAGCTAAATTGATTGATTTTAAATTACAACAATAAGTATATTGCCTTGTGTTATTGTAGCACGAAGTCGTTAAAGCGCGTTGTTTTGAGGAAAAGGGTGAAGCATTCACATTTGATGAAAGCTATAATTTCATGGTATCCAAAATCCCAAAGTACCAATCGCCGGACAATTCATCTGCTTCATCCAATGAAGATTGAAAGTATAATAAATGTTGTCGTTACTACGACAAGTGATTTGGTTTTTTATTCAATAGTTCTGAACTTGTTGTCTATTTTGTGGAATTTCAGTTTTATTTATGTTAAACTTTTCTTAAATAAAAGATAGAACATCAGATCATATATAGATTGCAAGAAGACTTAAAGATAAAAGATTACATTAATTTAAGATAAAACATTCAAATATAATAATTCTTCAGGAATGTTGTTCCGAAGACTTGATTAACATATGATGCAGAAACGCACACACAAAAACAGAAAATTACATAAATATAAGATAAAACATTCAAATATAATCATTCTTCAGGAATGTTGTTCCGAAGACTTGATTAACATCTGATGCAGAAACACACACCAAAACAGAAAATTACATAAATATAAGATAAAACATTCACATTTAATCATTCTCCAGGATTGTTATTCGGAAGATTTGATTAACATATGATGCACAAACATCTAGGCAATATAGCTACATTTCGTCTGGATTGTAGGTATCATAACTTGCTTTCAATAGCTGATAACATTCATCATACGAAAAATTGTCGCATGTCTGGTTAAGATAGCCTAAACGAGCAGCACTTTTCTGAAATTTTTAAAAATAAACTTAGCTTAAAATAGTTATAATTTTATAAAATAAAATAAATTTGTTAAAAAATTCTTACCCTTTGTTCATATGACATTCCAGGATTGCGTATGTTAACATCGGCCTGAATCGTGAAAAAAGTGATGATCGCCTTGTTCATCTTGCTCCACCTAGCTTTAAGACCTCCTTTGTCTCTCGCATTTGGATTTCCGGATATGTTATAAAAAAATTCAAAAAAATTCTTCCAGAATTGGTTGGTAGTGCTCTGAACTACGTTAAGAATATTGTTTTTTTGCTTCAATCCATGCTTGCGTAAGAGCAACATCTTCTTCTTTGCTGAATCTTATTTTTATAAAAAAAAATATGATAGAATGTTTGGATAGCTTCACTTTGGAAAGTGATTTGCTATATATAGAGATATGATGAGAGGATATAGAATTAAAAAAGAAGAAGCCGTTATACAGTAAATATTACCAGTAAAAAAATAGATATGCCGTTAAGATAGTCTAAAGTAGCCATTATACAGTAAAAAAAAGATATTCGTTAAAAAGTTAAAAAATTAGCCGTTTACATTTAAAACCATGGATTATTTTCATTACCCTGATGTTGGTATGTGGTTGTACTTTGATTGAATGGCTCAGAAGAATTATAAGGATGGTAAGATTCTTCTTGACTGTTTGGAACAAAAGAACTCGTCGACGGTCCCGAATCACGAGACTTGCCTGGGGTAGATGACTCACATGTATATGGTGGTTCATACTCTCACACAAATCTCTGATGGGGTTTTGCACCGTATTTGATTTGGTGTTGCAGTTCCGTTGTGTGGTCGAAATGGAATTGTTGTGCGGCCATGTATTGTTGTTGCAAATCCTGATATGCCTCGCACCACATCTCCTGTATACAATAAACAACGACATGAGTTTATATTTTTTTACAAGTAAAATATATTAGAATTAAAGTACATATGATACTCACAGGTGTACCCAGGTTGACATTATAATTGGGTTTAAGAAACTATCTCAAATACTCCACTCCAACAGGCATATGAATCGCCTTTAAATCAGGGACGCATATTTTAGCTGTCATATTTTTGGTGGATATGAGAAGAGATGACGATCGACGGGCACTAACTCTTCTGTGTATGTGCTTTTTCGTGGCGGTGCTGGTCGGCGTACATAAGCATCGTTATCTTGGGTACCATACAAATCCCTGTTTCCTTCATGTACAATTACACCTGAGTACTTCCCAACTGACCTCTCCTTCCACCACAACTTATACTTATGATCGGATACTTCAACATAATGCAAGGGATTAAGTTGCTGGTTGGCGTACAAATAGTCAGTGTTGATGTCTACTGTTGAATCAGGAGGGTTGCACGATATTACTGTCATTCCAAGAACTTGTTTGAGACACCGTTCGCCCAGGTACAAGGCGTTGTGACCAAATGGATCGTAAAAGACCCTCCGTGTTACAGAGATTTTTTTAGCCTCTACCATCTCGGGGTTAGTTTTCCATTCAATATCCTCCCATGGCGACCATACTACAGAATCGAATGAGAAGTTATCATTCTGGTAACGCACTAGAGTCACTGAATGGGTACTTGAATCAATTTGTGCGCCTATTTTCAAGTCTCTTTGGTCTCCATCATATAATCTACCCGCTGGCCACGGATCCATATTTTCATTCTCATCGCCTTTGTATAGGGAAATAGACATCGGAAATATGCCCAAAACCAAGGATGCAACATTATTAGTTATTATTAACAACTAATTGCATTATACGGTTACCAATAAAAAAACAAGTAAGGAAAGTAAGATTACAAGTGGGTATGAATTTTTACCATCAATGGAAACGAAAAGAACTGCAAGTCAGGCTTGTTGCACGTTACTCCAGTATTCAAGCCTCATAACATACTACCGTACAACGCCGAACCCCAATCATAATGCCTCAGCACATTAAAATCCCTCATTATACTAAGCCATTTAACCTCAACAACATTGTTCTTGTTTGGGAAAAAGGATATTCCCAAAACACCAAATCAAAAACCATCTTGCAATTTGCTCCTGAAATACAACATCGTTTTCTAGGTCGAGTCTATGGTCAAGAAACAATTTAATCAAACTCTTCTTGATCCCCTTGCATCTATCCACAATTTTAACTCTCAAGTCGACTAAGTTTTCTTGTCTAACTTCTTGTATTCCCATTATGACCATTGTTTCTTGTACTTTCCTTCTTCTTGTTGTAGCTTCCGCGTTAATATATGGGAGCAAACAATCTATGGTTTCGGGAGCAATCCAATGCAGTTGGTACATACTAATTTCTTCCAATGATATGCGATTTCCCCGGCCAATAGGAATTCCGGTAATTTGAGTGAAGTCTAATGGGGTAAACCCTATTTCAAAACTAGGGAAGTGAAATGTATTGGTGGTATGCCACCACCTTTCAAATATACCAGTAGTTAGGCAGCTGTCTTGTAGTTTTGGATAATGTATTTTGAAAATTGAACCAAACCCACAGTCGTATACAAGTTGTCTAGCATGTGGAAATATAGAAAGTGCGGTATACATTTCATGAAGTTGGCTTACACTACTTCGATGTTTCAGAGATTTCTGCCTCTCATTTATCGAGTTTGGGATTTTCAGTTTATGATCACTATGTTCTTTTGAAGAAACCGGGATTCTATCATCCATAATTCGTTGAAAATCATCGGAGTACATCTACAACATACATGTACACAAAATCATCACAAAACAATCCATTTTATGCAAAAAATCTACAATGGATGTATTGTACAAGACCAATAAACTCAAAATAATCAAACAATCCAAAATTATCCACATTATCTATCAAACTACAACAAAATAATCAAACTATCCAAAATCATCCATCCAAATACAATCTTTCTGCCAACAATCTGTCCTAGACATAATACATATTCATTTAATCATTCATCAATCCAAAATTATCAATAACAATACCATATCTAAATCAATAATCATTCATAAACAACAACCTCTTTGATTCAATCAACAAAATATCTAAAATTCAATCTACAATGTCTCAAACTATCAAACAACATACAAGGACACATTATAATCAACCTAACATCTCCAATTTAATCATAATCAAACTCAAATTTAATTTAAACCCTAAAATTTAAAACACTCACCTTGGAGGATTTTGTTGATGAAACACGAAATTGAAAAAGGGAAATACTTCACCGGATGCTAATGAACAAACCCATTGAATTTTAGCTCCTAAATCGTACCATAGGGTCTTCAAATCGAAAGGGGTTGGGTAGAGGAGAAAAATAGAGAAGAAGAAGGAAGAAGAAGAAGAAATGGTCGAGTGAGGCAGGTTTTGTGGACTGAAACCTATAAAACGGATACTCAGTAGCCGTTTGGCACTATTCATGAGTATCCGTATAGTGTAGGGAAGGGATAGGAGGGCACCATAGTGAGGTTGACTTCCTTGTGCTATCCCTTCCCTACATATGAGGGATAAGGAAGGGATGGAGTGCACCATAGTGCTAGCTCTAAAGAATGTCAGAGAAAGAAAAGAAAGTAAGTACCATTTCCACATGGAAGATTTTGTTGAACCCGCTTATGAGAAAGATTCTAGTTACATTGTATTGTATTGAGTTTATTCCAATCTTTCTTTCTCTAACATACACGTCTCAAGTTAATAGCCTTTTTGTATCGTTTAACATATTGATTAAGGAAGAGAGACTATCATTTACTCTTCGACAATAAGCAAAGATGCATTTCTTTCTTATATGCAAATCAAAATAGATCGAGTTTTTTCTTTAAAAAGTGATAGATTGAGTTTTCTCCATATTAGAGGCCCATTAGGATCATGGACCTAAGATATCTACCAAGTTTGCATAGCTGGTTGGAGGAGTTAGGAATGCAAGAATTATCTTGCAACTTTTGCTAGTAAGTTGTGCTACCGCCTCCCTTTAAGATAGTTAGAAATGCAAGAATTGTTCTTGCAACTTTTTCTAGTAAGTTGTGCCACTGCCTCCCTTTTAGAGATGGTTGCGAGTGTTATGAGTTCGATCCTCATGGGAAGTAATCCTCTACTATCATCCTCCCAGGGGGTAGAGGGGATTTTTCTCTGAGGAACAAGATCTATGAATCAATTTGAAAGATTGTCACATAGGTTCCCCTCATTTCTATAGACAATTCTAAGGAAAACCTTGATACCATTGCTAAGAAAATGGAGACAAGAATTCAAGGTTGGTATAGTAGGTTAGTGTCTTAAGCTGGTAAACTAGTTCTCAATAAATATCTCTTAGGAACTATCATTCAAATGGGTTAATTCATCGTCCCAAAAAGATAATTAAAAAGATTAATGCTTGTTAGAGCATTGCTCAGTTGACCAAAACATGCATTGCTATGTCAAATCTGGTTGTCAAGTTTATATGTCAAAGCTCACCACTTGATTTACCTAGTAAAGTCAACTTTGTTAGGTTACTAACCAATTACTAGTTCAGAAGTAATATGATCAGATCAAATTGATATAGTTCGGATAATTATAAACTTACTACAATAACCTTGTAAAAGAAAGTTTTTCCCAATAGGCATCGGGGAACGGTATGTTTGTTCAATAAGCATTCTTCACAACTATTACATAATTATATACTCTTCTTCCTTGAAGTTATACATTCACAATATGTCACTCAGTAACTACATTTGTATAGATCTGAGCTGAGCTGAGACATTGTTGCTTTGGTTACATGTATATGAAATCTCTACCATGGGTCTTATATAACTAGTTGTGAGCCTATATTAAGCTGTGTGTTCTTGCTAAAAATTCACATTCTCATTTTCTGTGTATCCACAGTTGATGCGTTGGGATCTCTATTTCTCTTCTTATAGTAATATTGATGGTGGAGGCAGTATGTCGGTGATGTGTTGTATATATATATATATATTTTAATACGAAAAGAAATATATTGAATTGAAAAATTACACATCATTATCCCTATGGATAAATTGTGTTACCCAAACCGGAATATTGTATGACCATCTGTAGTTACCTAAAATCAGTGAGAGGCTAAAGTGGGATTCTAGGGTTTCTGAAAGTGAGGTACATGAGGTTGAGCACGAACAATATTCACCTAAACCACGCACAGTGGTCGTTCAAAGGATTCTTCAGTCACAGGGAAGAAGGCTTAGGTCTGGTCTTAGGGAGGGAAGCAGATGAAGAGAGAGATCATAGAACAAGTTATTGCTCTGAGAGGTTATGAGAAAGTTGTTCGTAGCTTGGAGAAATAGATGACCTATTTATAGCTGAATTCTCTAATCTTAGGTCGGTGAAGATAAGGATTGCTTTCCGTGCCGTGCGGAGCAATTCTCCCGTCTCTTTAGGAATAGATAAAGATAAACTAGGTTGAGTTTATCTCATTATTCCACCGCCTTTACTCTCTTCTGCGATGAAAAATAAGCCGGATATTTCTCATACGTGCCGTAGACCGCTAGACCAAAACCCTAATTGTTATCCCCCAATTTGTGTGAAGCTGAGTCAGCCTTTGTGATGATGTGTTGAGAGAGAGAAATATTCTCTTTAGTCGAGTTGGCCAAGATAGAGAGATATTCTCCGATTTGTAAGAATGACTAGGATGAGTCACATGAAAGCCATGGGATGCCTCAGAATTCGTGTGGAGAGTCTGAAAAGGAGACTCGATTCCTACATGAGGCTCGTGCCTACCATGGGGAATATTCAGCCTTGTCTGAGATTTCCCAAGGGATTTGAATCTCTCCGAGATTTTGCAGAGAGATTTGAATCTCTTCGATATTTTACAGAGAGATGTGAGTCTCTCCGAGATTTTGCAGAGAGATTTGAGTCTCTCCGAGATTTTGCAGAGAGATTTGAAACACTCGAGATTTTGCAGAGAGATCTGAATCTCTTCGAGATTTACGGACGGATCAAAATCTCTACGAAGATTTTCTTAACGGATCTGAATCTCTCTGTAGTCAGCTGGGACTCGACCTGAAGAGAGAGAAAAAGGCTTTGTATGCCCGATTAATGTCCACCGCGAGACTTTGGCTCACTGGTCTTTGACCAACGTATCTTGCAAAGATGTGCTAGGAATCAGTTGTGCACGTATTTATGGGGCAAACATTACCAGTGTATCTCCGAAGAATGTTCTAGGAATCCGTCGAATGGGCCTAGAGGCAGAATAACCAGTGTATCTCGCAGGGATGTCCTAGGAATTATTCGGAAACCTCAGTAAGTCGAGTCAGAGCCTAGAGTAGAAATGACCAGTGTATCTCGAGATGATGTACTAGGAATCAGTCCTCGATCTCAAATAAGATGAGTCGTTCTTACAGGAGACATAAATATCTCCGCTCTGGGTCATAAGTCCGCCGGGGATATTTTTACGCATCTACAGAGCCGACATGACCAGCAATATCTCGTCGAGGATGTATATTAAGAATCATGGCATCACAATCAGCTGCGTCTCGCAAAGACATGCTTTAATTGTGGCTGTTCTGGTTCATAAGTCTACTAGGGTCTTTTTACGCTCTATAGAACCTACGTGACCAGCAGTATCTCATCGAGGATGTGCACTAGGAGTCACGACATCATGACCAGCAGTGTCTCGCGGGGACGTATACGAGAAATCTTGGCTATGAGTTCCTTGAGTACCAAGGGCTTAATCTCTCCCGTGAGAGTTGAATTATGTCTATAGTCTTGAAATGACACTTTTGCCCCTTATCCAAATTTCCCCATCTACATTAAGTCCCCTACTCAGAGTAGAACCTTGATTGTTCTATGATGAGTATATAGATGGTTACGAATCTTTCAGGTACGAAATTATAATCCACTTGCAGAGTCCCCGAATTGATGCTTAGTCTTTGCTTGCTCTGATTCTGGACTTCAAATCAACTCTGGACTTGGGAGTTTTGTGGGATTTTGTGTTAGGAGACATTACCACCGTGACAATTGAGCCTTGATGAAGTAAAATTTCGGTTTTGAGAGACTAGACTTGTAAATTAGGGTTTTGTTTGATCAAAACCCTAACTTCTTCCTTTTGTGCAACTCTGAGCTTGGAATTGACCCTGGAATTAGAATCCCTTTAGGATTTTGCATTGGGAAGCATCATGGGAACGTGAATAGAGTCTTGTAGAGATGTAATTTCCATCTTGGTCGAATGAGATTTGCAAATTAGGGTTTACTTGGACAAAACCCTAATTTCTTCTCTCTATGTATCCTTGAGCTTCCGAATTTGTGTAAATGAGTATTTGGGGAAGAGAGGGATTTGAGCGGATTCCTGGATGTCCATGAGGTTGTAAAAATCCTATGAGAATAAATTGACACTTATTTTTGAAGTTACGGAGTCCTTATCCCATCCAAATTCTGAATTCAGGCTTGTACTGCACCTAAACCCTAATTTCTCTTTTTGTCCGCATCTGACTCCTTCAGACACTCTGGAGATGCTTGAATAGGCTTGGTAGGCGTGTATATGTCTTGAGGGGTTAGCACCTTTTATGATGAGAGCATATTTAATTCCTTGTACCAATAAAACACCTCATTTTTTTTAGAGAAAATATCCATTTTTGAAACTTAACGGTATTTTTGTTAAAAACCATTTGTTGATGGGGAACAATGATATACTGGTTTCTTAGGAAAGTGAAGAGACGACCGTTCGGACAAGACTCCTCAACCGATCAAATTGCTTAACCTTAAATAGATGCACTGCACGGGAGTACTTTGAGTTCGAGAGATCAATCTGTAGGACTCCGGCCTAAACCAAGACCATGGTCGTTCCAGAGTCAATTGGGTCACAAAGAGGGAAGAGGGTAGGAGGGAAGCTGAGAATTGTGTGAGATCAATGGTATTGAGAGTGATTGTTCAGATGAGAATTCTTGTGATAATTCCCGTATATCTGTGTGTTGATAGATTGTTCTTCCCTTAATCATGAATTCAGAGGCTTTTTTTTATTGCCAGAATGTAGACACATTGATCTCCAGTAAGTGTGACGGTTGCTCGAGTGAAAGAGTGGGAAAGTGGGAAATCGTGGTTTAACCAGTTCCAGGTCGTGCAGAGACTTGGTTGATTGTCCACCCACTACTTTGCTAACTCCCCCAACTGCTTGTACGACTTACTCACATTTTTCATCGTGGATGAACACACGTGCCGTAGGCCGCCAGACCAAAACCCTAATTAATGTCCCCCCATGTGACGTGATTGATGTCTCACGAACGTGGAGTCTACAAGGCAGACATGTATTTAATTAGTCAGTTGTTGACTTGACTAGACGACGAGTCTAAGTTTTGTTGAGTCGAGCATGATTGAAGAATGCTCCATGATACATGGATTGAACATTTATGTTGGGACATATGTATAATTGGATCAACATGATGAATATTGATAACCTGAGCAAATATTACTCGTCTGAGCAAATATTGCTCACTTGAGAGAATATTGCTCGATTAATGAAGTATCAGACGTTAATAATGGAATAATATTACTAATCTTGCCTGAGCAAATATTGCTCATTTGATGGATTACTGAATATTGATAGTTGAACCAATATTGATAGTCTGAGAAAATATTACTCGTTTGAACAATATTGGTAGAATGACCAAATAAAATATTAATTAAAATATTGGTAGCTGGACCGAATATTATATAATTAATCAAGATGGTGATTGCTGGATCAACATAAAATTATTAGCGCTTAAACTTTCTCAGAATTATGATGTGCAGAGCATTTAGTTCGAAACCCTAATTTTGATCGATTACTGATCAATTGATGATTTACTCACTGAGTGAAGGAGGGACCGGATACATGGGATGATAGACGACCATGTAACACCCAGGTGCTCGACTGAGCATGCACCTAAGTCCTTTGTAGACCAGTTGGTGAAAGGATGATTAAAGGATGGTTTAATCATTTATTTAAATAGTGCTCGTCTGAGCATTATGCAATAAAACCTAATTATGGAGAGATGAGGGACTGACCTTGGTTGTCGTGGGACCAGATGGTGGTCGATTGAAGAAGTTCCAAGTTGGTTGGAAAGAGTTTAAACCCAATATGAACTGTCGAAAGCAAATTAGGTCAAAATTATGAAGATGTGTGGGACCGGCTCCTTACAAGCCTAAGAGCCGACCTTGGTCGGTCAAGGTGGCATGCCCGTGTCACCATAGTGTCTGTGTCTAAGTCTGAGAATTTTGGTATTTTCTGGTGCGCGTTTGAGCAACATTTTGGATTTTCAGAAGAGTTTGATCTTGACTGAAACTCTCTCGATTTTGCTCGAGCGATCAATATTTTTAAAATATTAAAATAATAATATTTTAATATTTGACGTGAAGAGTCTAGTCGGTCATGTGACCATTTGACTTTCGACCGTTTGAGAAATATTTGAGAAAATATGGAAAAACTAGGGTTTTTACTCAAACGGAGGAGTTTCATGAGATGAAGGAAATAATAATAATGATAAAATAAGGGATCATAAGGTGCGGGACCGCCCATAGCTAGGGACGTCTAGTAGGCCCGGTCCCGTGACACCTTTCCCTATTTTAATTATTTTTTCATCGTCTGAAGGAAAATATGGAGAAACTGAGAGTTTTGCTCAAACGAGGGAGTTTGCTCAAATGAAGGAGTTTTCATGAGATTAGGAAAAATAATAAAATAAGGTAAAATAAAATGAAGAGGCATGGGACCGGCCACAATGGCATGACCGACCGGCCGGTGGGCCCGGCCCCCCTGGGCGCCTCTTTATTATTTTATTAATTAATATTATTTTTTTTCCTTATTTTTCATAGGTTTCCTCGTTTGTCCATATTTTTGAGTGCTCGTTCGTGCGCTCAGGTGCTCGTTCGTGCATTATTGCTAAGCACACTTACACCATTTTCCTGGGGCTTACTCGGTGGTGGCCCAGATTCCCGATCAGTGAATATTTATTACTAATTCATGAAATTCAGCTAAGAATCAATCATGAAACGGGGTAATAAAATGACTATCTATTACTGATCCATGGAATCCAGCTGAGGATTAGTTATGGAACGGAGTAATTTGATAAATAGGTTATTTTATAGGAATTCAATTGATAAAATACACACTAGAACTAACCAATGTGTTGCAGAATCGAGATATGAGATAACGGAAGCATTATCCTCGTTCTGAGGGGGTGTATAGTCAGGGAACAACGAATAACGTAACGTCCTGAAGGCGTTAGGCTCTATACTAGCATGCAATATGTCTAGGAGCCGCCCAATCGTTAGGAGATTCTATACACATTCTTTCTACATAGTCAGGGAACAACGAATAACATGACGTCCTGAAGGCGTTAGGCTCTATACTAGCATGCAATATTTCTAGGAGCCTCCCAATCATTTTGATTCTATGTAGAGGTAATGATGAAATGTGCAAAGTGTCGAAAGCTCAATTGAGAGGCTTTTCGAGGGACATATTCATCATAGCTCTGAGAGGAATACTCATTCAGTCAGAGGTCTTGAAATGGTTCACGAATCATAAAATATGAATTGTCACATACATTCCTGAATCCAGGTCAGAAACATGCAATATCATGATTTTACGATTTTAGCCTTTGTCAAAAATCCACCATCAACATTAAGTCTCCAGCACTGGATGGTGATTTTCCAGTAGAAGCGATAAGTAGTTAAACTTAGTCGTATAGGGCATTTCCAGAATCCTCGATTTGCTCCAATGACGTCATGTACGAGCAAATGCCTGGATAAAGACTCTGGCTGTTTGATAGAGTGTCATCCCATGAGTACGGAGAGATGAGACACTGTTGATTCGGGCGGTTGGACGCCCAATTTTGGTCGGTTTAGCGTTTATGGGCTCGGGCCCAAAAAAGGAAATCTTTGTTTAATTAGGTTTTGGAAATAAAATTGTTGTAAAAGAGAAGAAACCTCTTTTTTTTTTTGTGAAGTTCATGAGTTGTTCATAAAAAACAAAAATATCATGTGTATATGCATGCGTAGCTTTTCATAAAAAAATTACTTTAGGAAACGGACGTCCATCCGTCAGTTAGTTTAAGAAACGAGCAATAATCCCTAGCATGAGAGAAAGATATTTTTTGAATAGACATGGTCTAATAGTAGTGATGAAAATTTTGTTTATGAGCTTTTATGAAAACAAAAGTTTATTTTGAATATGCGATTTTTCACAAAAAGAGAAAAGACTCTCGATTCATAGGCGAATGCTCGTTCGAGCGATTTTTTTTTTATTTACGTGAGTTATTCACGTCAAAATTTTTGTTAAAATCAAATTTTGATTTTTCGAATGATCGTTGAAAGTATGTCAAAACTTTCACAATTTGATAGTGGATATTCACATAGTACGGAATTACGTGAGTCGTTCACGGTTTTATAAAATTCAAGTTTTGATTTTTTTAATAATGAATTTTGCTCGTCTTTGCAGGCTTGAAGAGATGAGCAAGTTCTCGAAATTTTCGCGTTATAATCACTACAGTCAGTGAAATTGTAAACAAGTAAGAATTGAGTTGTTACCATTTTAACGCATATTGTTGCCAACTTGTTTTGACTCCGCACCTTCGGTAATGGCTAATGGTGGCTCCCGGTGATGACCACGTCTTCGACTCTTCTGAAAAATTCTCCAGAAATACTAAACCGAGGATGAAAGATTTGGCAGATGTTCATGCGAAGGTGGATCAACCTTTCAACAAGGCGATAGATTTGGTTCGCGGCATGCGTCTCAACCATTTAGGAGTGGTTCTTGCTAAAATCTGCGAGTTCTTGAACTTTGTGGATGCAGAAGCAAAACAGAGGCGTGATGAAATATCTCAGAGGAAAAGAGGTGAAAATGGAAAGCTCGCAGCTTATCAGCAGAAACAACGTCAAGTTCGATCTCATGATGATGGTGTAGCTTCCGATTCAGATGCAGATGAGGTTTAGTCTGCCTGGAAACCTATTGAGCATAGGATTAAGCCATATGCACCTGGTATGAGGGCTGAACGGCTGGCCAAGTGATAGACGCATTTATGTGTCTATTTTCATCTCTTTTATGTATAGTGTTAGTACCCATTTTTGCACTAATTTTGGTATTTTATCCCTTGTAGGTGTATTTTGGAAAAATAGGCTTTTGCGGCGAAATTGGCTCGAAAAGTTGTTAAAGGCTCCTGGGAGGACATTTGCTATTCGGACTCTCATTTTGGATAAGGGGTAACCCATTTCCAAGCAGCTGCTAAGCACAGACCGGGACTGGATAGGGGGAGGTCACATTTCTTCACATTTTCAAAAACAAAAAAATGGCGGGAATTCGTTTCTTTTTACTGACGGATTTGTGGATGGATTGTTGATCGATTTTTATGGAGATTAAAGGGCTGAATTTGATTGAGTTTGTTCCTATGGACCTAACAGGCAAGGTAAGGGTGTTGGAATGGATCCAAAGTGGCTAGAACTCGATTTGGAAGCGAAAACTTGCCAAAAATATCACGGTTTATTTTGGGCAAGTTTCTTGGTTTATTTTTGGAAAACTTACGTGAAGAAGAGGAAGGAAACTCTTCTTAAAGACTTGTTTCTATCAAGGGAGGAGTTTGGACAGCTTGGATTGACTGAGTACACGTGAAACAGAAATCAAACGGGAAATATCGCAACTTGCTGTGGAGGAAAAAACCAAGGTTATTCTCGAATTTTCTTTGCTCTACTATGTATAAAAGGGTTGGTTAGAGTCCTAGGAAGAAAAAGGAAGAAGTTAGGGGAAGTTTAGAGCCTTAGAGAAGCTAGAAAAATCATTGGAAGAAAACACGTTTCTGCTGGTGCAAACTGTTGCCGGAGAAGACGAAGAACATAAACAGCAGAAAAAGAAAGTCGCAGATTCTGTGACCGTAAGTTTCAAATTTTAAACCTTTTGTAACAATTTTTCCAACAGTTATCTTCAGTTCGCAACGGTTTCTCTGTAGAAATAGGTTCTGTAACAATTATATTAGTTACAGAACCCGCTGTTTAGAACTTTTCACTCTTTTAATCAACTTTTGAACACCAAAGATGTATTTTGAGCAAGAGATTAATATGAGGAGCTAAACCCCTTAGCCGAGGCGACGGAGGAAGCCATTGTTCCATGAAAAGTGGTATAATTCTATTTTTATTATTTATTGCAATTATTTTACATGACTTTTTGCATAGAACTTAAAAGAAAAATTGGTTTTTATTGAGTAGTTGTGAAGTGTTTTGATGGGACATGCTTGGTTTTAATACTTTTGATGTTTCATGCTTCGTTCTTACAATTATTACTTCAAGAACCAAATTAGAGGCAAATATTAGAGTCAACTTAAAGAAAAATATTGCATGAATATTGATTAGAATTTATCAAATAATTGGTCAATGGTGGAATCCAAAGTCTCGGTGTCTTTTTTATAATTTGAAACAATTTTATTTAATTTTCATAAATCCTTCACAAGCCCGAGTTTAACGAACTTTACTCACCACTTTCACTACAACTAAAATTCACATCACCAAGGCTGATCTCCGAGGACAATGTGAAGAAGATGAATATTTAGACGCAATGTATGATGATCCTGAAGACCACTTGGAAGAAGTTCCTTATAATAATTCTGAAGATGACTCTGAAGAAGAACTTGAAGAAGATTCCATGGAGGATGATGATCGCGAAGACGACGAATCCGATGATTAGCCTTGCTTTCAATCTTCCTGGATAGTTGAACATTTTTATTTTTCGTAGATGTCATTTTGATCATTTGAGCAACTTTGCTGCATAGATATTGCATTAGGATTTTTCGAATGACAATCCTTTATTATACATTCTGCTTAATTCTCTTATGCCTTCGAGTGAATGAAGTGGACCAATGTCTATGTGCGCAAAAGTTGATCATAATTGTCTGAAGCGCGATTGCACAAGCAAGCTAGGAAGACGTGTGATATGCACGAAAAATTAATCCCAAGTTAGGGTACTGATCGTTGACCGCGTCCAGTCATGGTTATGGACTGTCAGTCCCCAGTTGTCTCTTTGGTGAGTCGTTAATAGTTCTTCTACCATGGCTTTTTCCTTGTATGTGTAATTAGGATTAAAAAATAAATGTTTGTTATTTCGCTTCAGAATTTTGCTTCATCAAGCATTGACAGTCGACTCACTTCTGGGCAAGCAATTCACGAATCGGATGAGGAAGAAGTTGATGTAAGTACTCCTTTGCGCAATCGATTATGATACTTCTTGGGTGAGTGATGTGTTTTAATTTTGTTGTAGAAATAGTGGTAATAAGATTCGAACTCTAAGATTTGTGAAGGATTTTTTTAGACTTAAATTAAACTCAACAATTCAAATAAGTTATATCAAAAATATAAAGAAAACACCGAGACTATGGATTCCACCATTGACCAATTAAGTGATAAACTCTAATCAATATTCATGCAATTTTTTCTTTTAAAGTGATTCTAATATTTTGCCTCTAATAGATTTTTGAAGTAATAGTTGTAAACACAAAGCATGAAACATCAAAAGTTTTAAAACCTAGCATGTTCCATCAAAACAACTCACAACTACTCAATAAAAATAGATTTTCCTATATCAGTTATATGCAAATAATCATATAAAAATATTGCAAAAAATAATTAAAATAAAATTATACCACTTTTCGTGGAACAATGGCTTCCTCCGTCGCCTCGGCTAAGGGGTTTAGCTCATCATATTATAAATATGCTCAAAAGTTGATTTCATTGATCAAATAAGGTGTTTTTATTTAGAAGGATGAGCTGTAGTTACAGAAAGCTTTTTGCAAGGGAAGAAATGGTCGCTGAAAGTTTAAAGCGATTACGGTTAGAAACGATAACAACTTCCTGTAGTTGAATATAAGACTGCTTCTGCGACGGTTCGGTGTGGGTCGAAGTTCTTCGTGTTCTTCGCGACTGTTCAGTGTGGGTCAATGTTCTTCGTGTTCTTCAGGCCTGGCAGCAGCGGCCTGTGAATCTCTGATTCTCGCCTCCTTAAGCCTTCTCATCCCCCCAAACTCTCGACAACCCTTCTATATGACCCAACCAACCTATTTATATCAAAAAAACCGATTAAATCTCTCTAAAATCTTCCGAAATCTCTTTCTTTCTCTTCACGGCAAAGTTGCGGCAATTTCTTGTTTTAGAATTTCCACGCGTATCTGAGCTTTCCTTTTGATTCTAAACTCTTCCTTAGATAGATATCAAGCTTTGGGAAGGAAATCTTGTCTTTAATCTCTCTAAAATTTCCTAAAATCGGTCACACACGTGACTTTCCATATTTTGCTGCTGAGATAAAAATCCGTCGATTGAGCCCAGTTTAATCGATTTCAACACCCATGTTAGATTCCTAGACCCATAAGGAGTCTACCCTATGAAAATCAGAGGTTTAATCGACCTCAAACTCCTCCAAATCACTAACACCAAAACTGCCAGAATGTGTTTATATTTTCCCGCCAAAAACAGAATTTGAATTTTGAGAAGAAAGTGACCTCCCCCTATCCAGTCCCGGTATGTGTTTAGTATCTGCTTGGAAATGGGTTACCCCTTATCCAAAATGAGAGTCCGAATAGCAAATGTCCTTCCAGGTGTCTTTAACAACTTTTTGAGCCAATTTCGCCGCAAAAGCCTATTTCTCCAAAAACACTTATAAAGGGATAAAATACCAAAATTAGTACAAAAATGGATACTAACAATATACTCAATAGAGATGAAAATAGACACATAAATGCGTCTATCAAATACCCCCAAACTTATTATTTGCTAATCCCGAACAAATCAAAAACAGAAAATAAAATCCTAACTCACTGTCGCAGGCATCGTCGATTGCACTTAGCATGTGCAACAAGCTTTTAAACCCCTAGGTGGCCCTAGTGGCCGAGTTATAGTCTCGGGAGGGTTTACCAGAGGTACCCACAAAACCTTTACTCCAGACCCTAGCTATCTACGCAGAACCTTGGAATGCACTAAAGAATCTCCTTGGTTGGCATACTTATTGATTACGGGAGGAAGTACCCTGATGCGAAATTCCAATTGCTGTATATGAGTTTGCACTCAAGTATACTAAAATTCATATATAAGTGACAGAGCTCTACTCAGATAGTCGCACTATGGACATCAATATCCGGAATCAAACAAATCACATGAATAGATTAAGAAGATGGATATAGAAGTAGATGGTTGCGAATGGACTTCAATGCCAAGATGAACCTATGACCTAGTGTATTGAGATACTGTTCTGGACTAATATCAACACAACTGGCATATATAAAGGAACCAGTGGTCGACAATCCTAAATCTACATCAACTTAGCTGGCATATACAAGGGAACCAGCGGTCGACTTTATAATAAACCTTTTTTTATTTTTTTTAATTTTTTTTAACAACATGATTAGATCTTTTGGATCCAAGCGCATGCTTCTTGTCAGCAGATTACATGGTAATTCTCGTGGATCCTGCATTCCACGCTTGTTTAGGCGACGGAGACAGGGAGAACACACACATATTGCTATCCAAGTGTTAATATTTATTACGATTGGTCTAATTGGTATGGTCTTTTTTTTTTTTTTTAAATAGTAACTCAATCACTCTATTTCAACCCAGCAGACATCAACATAAAAATTTTTAAAAATAAAAACATAAGTAATAAGATGATTCCGAGATACGGTGAAACTATCATGTTATTTCTAACACCTGAGCTCCGTGCTTTTATGAATAGACTTTTATAGATGTTTTCATCTAGTCAGATTGGTTCCTCAACTCCTAAAACCAAAATGCTTCCATCCACTTAGATTGGTTAGTGCCATCCTTAATAGGCATAAATTTCTAGGCTCTGGAGTTTATAATGCAACTAAAAAGTTTCTCCCATACCCCCAAACTTAAATCTAACATTGCCCTCAATGTTCTAAAGATAAAATTAAAAGCATGAACAAGGAGAAATTGTTACCATTTGAAGCAAAAGAGTTAAGGAAAGATATTACCGTGTTGCATGAGCATGGGTTACCTCCCAAGAAGTGCTAAGTTTAAAGTCTTCAGCCAGACAACAAGTACCATAAAATGGCTAATTAACTTTCAAAGCATATATCAGCAGTCGAAATAACTGTGGGTCATCAAAACCAAATAGCACTGCCACTAATATGAGACAACTGCACAGGATTAGAAAAATTAACAGACGGAACACAACCTGATCTAAACTTTCTTGCAAGATAACTAGGTTTATTTGTGACGCCCTCTTAGGCTTCATATGAGCGTCTTGACAAACATATTTCTACGAACTATGAGTTCCCAATTCCTGGACAGTATCAGGAAGATCGGGTTGTGGAGTCGGGACAGACTCAGGTAATACCTCAGGCACACTAGACTCGAGTCCCAAGTTAGGGACTTCTAATAAGGATACTTGACCATCACTACCTCCAAAATTAGGGTAGTCAGTATTCTCAGACAAACCTCTAATTATTGCTTGAATTTTCGGATCCTCAGAGTCTTTAAAATACTCAAGAGCTTCTTCCAGTTCTCTACCCCCAAACTTAGGGTCATCATTACTCACAGAAATACCTAACACTAGTGACTGAATTTCAGGGTCTGTAGAGTCCTTTAAATATTCTAGAGCTTCTTCTAGTTCTAAAGTTTGGTCATCTATCTTACCTAAGATAATTGTCTCATCAAATTCATCTATAGAATCACCAAACAAAGTGTCATCCCAATTATCCTGAACTAGATCCTGAACCAAAGTACTAATCATATTCACTTCCTCTAAATCATCAGAAGGTTGTCTAGTAACATTAAAGACATTTAGTTCAGTGGTCATATTACCAAAGGATATGTTTATAAGTCCGGTCCTACAGTTGATAACAACATTATACGTGGCTAAAAATGGGCGACCTCAAATCACCGGTATTTGATTCTCTGGGTCAGGGACAGGTTGTGTATCTAGGACTACAAAATCCACAGGATAAATAAACTTGTCGACCTCAATAAGAACATCTTTTATCACACCACGAGGAATTTTAACAGACCTATCAGCTAACTGCAGTGTTATCTTGGTGGGTTTCAATTCACCAAGTCCCAGTTGTAAGTACACATGGTACGGAAGTAAGTTCACACTAGCTCCTAAGTCAAGTAAAGCTTTTTCTACCCTGTGTTTTCCTATCGTACAAGCAATGGTAGGGGCACCTGGGTCTTTATACTTAGGAGTTGTGGTGTTCTGAATGATCGAACTTACATGACAGGCTAAAAAGGATTTTCTAGGGACACTAAGCTTTTGCTTTCGCGTACACATATCCTTGAGGAACTTGGCATAAGTCGGAAGTTGCCTAATTGCTTCTAGTAACGGAAGGTTTATGGTAACTTTCTTAAAAACCTCCATAATGTCATTAAAGTTGGATTCATTCTTTGTTGGTACTAGTAGCTGTGGAAATGGGGCTCTAGGAATAAAATAGGGCCTCTCAGGAACCGAATTGACATCATCAGAGATTTTATCAGTCTCCGCAGCTATGGATGGTCCTGAGGGGTGAACTACAGTTTGCTCACTTTCGGGCATGTTTACCTTATTGTCTACAACTCTACCACTCCTAAGGGTTCTAATAGCATTCAATTGATTTTGATGGTTTTGTACCTACTTCATGAACTCCTCTAGTGTTGGGTTGTGTTTGACTAGGAAACCTACCTTTTTCTCTCAAAGACTCATTTATCAGACCTACCTGGGTTTTTAACTCGGAAATAGCCTGACTATTTTCTTGTCCTATCTTGTTACTAGCTTGTAGACTTAGTTCTATTGATTGCTGAAATTTTGCAGTTTGCTGAGTTAACAACACGAGAGACTCCTCTAGGCTTAGGATTTTCTTATCCGACTGATTCTGAAATTGAGCTTGTCCCAAAGGATTCTTAGCATAACTAAAACCTGGGGGAGCATTAGAGTTACTAAACTGACCTTGATTCGGGTCCTTAGACCATGCAAGGTTCGGATGGTTTCTCCACCCAGGATTATAGGTTTCTGAATATGGGTCAAATTTCTGAAGATTATCGAGTCTAGTGTTATTATAAAGAGCATTGGCTTGCTCTTCATTATTATGGCCTTCCCAAAAAGGCTCCAATCTACCACTAGTGTGACCCATTTCTAGAACTTCTAACCTTTTAGCTATCGCTGCAATCTTGGCATCTGATTCAGAGCCTCCTTCTACCCTATTAACGTTTCCTCTGCTTAGAAGAATTGTATTCCGGGGTTCTCTACTATTTTCCCATTGTTGGGTCTTTTCGGCGGCTTTATTCAAAAATGTCATTTCCGCATCAACAGTTTGGTTCTCAAACTCACCTGTACACAGAGATTCAACCGTGTTTATTGTGGAATAATCTAAACCCTCATAAAGGATCTGAACTAGCTTAACCTTTTCTAAACCATGGTGAGGACATTGTGTTAACAAATCATTGAACCTTTCCAAATACCTATACAAATATTCTCCCTCTTGTTGTGAGAATGTGCAGCTTTGCGTCCTAATAGACGATGTTTTGTGCCTAGGGAAAAACTTATTGAAAAAGGCAGATGCAAGTTGTTCATATGTTTCGATTGACTCAGAAGTCATACTATACAGCCACGATTTGGCTTTATATTTCAGGGAAAAGGGAAATAACCTAAGTTTCAAAGCATCATCATCTAAGCCTCTAATTCTTAGGGTACTGCAAATTTCTTCAAAATCCCTAACATGGAAATAAGGGTTTTCATTTTCTTTCCCTAAAAAGATTGGGAGCATCTGTATGGTCCCAGGTTTAAGCTCATAATTGGCTTTTGTGTTAGCTAACTTAATACACGAGGGACGAGTGGTCCTAGTCGGATTCAACAAAGCTTTCAAAGTAGCAATTTCTGGTACTATCGGAGTATTAGGGATTCTCTCTTCAGGAGAATGTTCAAAACAGGACTCTCCGAAAATCGGACTTTCTAGATTAAGGTAATCGAGACGCTTAGAACTGCTAGGTTTTTCTTTAACAAATCTACCTAGGGCGTCTCTTTTACGTTCAGGCATACAAGAGTTTCCCAAATTGGAAGGGTGAGCAATCACAAATCAAAGACGACTCAACCAAATCAAACCTATTGATTTCTAGCAAACAAAAAGCAAGATGGCTCCACTTAGATTGTTTCTAGACCAACTTCTACTCTTCCAAGAGGCAACTGGGTACAATTTTAGCAAACCTCGTAGGACGATCCGAATAAAGTAAGTCGAAGAGAAGTAGGAGAAGCTCAGAGGAGCTTTGATACCCCCACCTCTTTGGCAACGCTTCCCTGGGTTACAAGGCGGCTCTAATCGACTTCCAGTAATCTTCCTGAACTTTGAGCTAGGCTAAAAAAATACCCAATACGATCCTTTTGAACGACTTTCCTATAAGCTCGTTACCTTATCGGTCTTGTTCTAGTCAAAATTTTAAGCTTGGGTTCGCGTTCGGTATCGTTTTCCTAAGGCGGGCAAGAAGAGAACGGTGATGAAATCCAAACCCTTATCTTGTATGGCCAGGCCTTTCCCTTTATTAGGAAAATAAATGTCCGTATTCAGAACCTCAACAGATATGCACCTTAAGGAATACAGTAACTCGCTGACAGGGGATTCACGAGTGTTCAGAATCTTACCTCCCGTTCCAGACGGGGGATGAATCGGTTGTAGTCGACTCGGGCCACTGACTCCTGTGTCAGTGTACGAACCCAAGGTGCAGAGACAATATCGTAATTGTCCTCCTTCTCTGCAAACGTTTTATAATTAAAGGTACCCTTCCGTAGGGTATATAAAAATTAAAATTAAAATAATGTCCAGAGTCCAAAAAGTCCAAAAAAAGAAAAGAAAAATTACAAAATAATAAAGAAACCCTAATACAATTTTTTTTTTCTTTTTTCTAAAAAAATAAACAAAACCCTAAAAAAAAAAAAAAAAAAAAAATAAACTAAAAAAAAATAAAATAACTAAAATAAAATTGTCTTCTTTTCCGTTCTTTTCGCTTTAATCTTTTGCTCCAAGTCTTTACGAAATCACCAAACTCCTTGGCTCAATTTTTTTCTTTACGTTCCAAAACCTGTAAACAAAAGACAAATACCCAAAAATGTAAAATAGAACAAAAATAAATAAAAATAAATATAAATATAAAACCCTAAAAACAAGTCCGCGTCAGCGGCGCCAAAAATTGATGTGTTTTAATTTTGTTGTAGAAATAGTGGTAATAAGATTCGAACTCTAAGACTTGTGAAGGATTTATTTAGACTTAAATTAAACTCAACAATTCAAATAAGTTATATCAAAAATATAAAGAAAACACCGAGACTATGGATTCCACCATTGACCAATTAAGTGATAAACTCTAATCAATATTCATGCAATTTTTTCTTTTAAAGTGATTCTAATATTTTGCCTCTAATAGATTTTTGAAGTAATAGTTGTAAACACAAAGCATGAAACAACAAAAGTTTTAAAACCTAGCATGTTCCATCAAAACAACTCACAACTACTCAATAAAAATAAATTTTCCTATATTAGTTTTATGCAAATAATCATATAAAAATATTGCAAAAAATAATTAAAATAGAATTATACCACTTTTCGTGGAACAATGGCTTCTTCCGTCGCCTCGGCTAAGGGGTTTAGCTCCTCATATTATAAATATGCTCAAAAGTTGATTTCATTGATCAAATAAGGTGTTTTTATTTAGAAGGATGAGCTGTAGTTACAGAAAGCTTTTTGCAAGAGAAGCAATGGTCGCTGAAAGTTTAAAGCGATTACGGTTAGAAACGATAACAGCTTCCTGTAGTTGAATATAAGACTGCTTCTGCGACGGTTCGGTGTGGGTCGAAGTTCTTCGTGTTCTTCGTGACTGTTCAGTGTGGGTCAATGTTCTTCGTGTTCTTCAGGCTTGGCAGCAGCGGCCTGTGAATCTCTGATTCTCGCCTCCTTAAGCCTTCTCATCCCCCCAAACTCTCGACAACCCTTCTATATGACCCAACCAACCTATTTATATCAAAAAAACCGATTAAATCTCTCTAAAATCTTCCGAAATCTCTTTCTTTCTCTTCACGACAAAGTTGCGGCAATTTCTTGTTTTAGAATTTCCACGCGTATCTGAGCTTTCCTTTTGATTCTAAACTCTTCCTTAGATAGATATCAAGCTTTGGGAAGGAAATCTTGTTTTTAATCTCTCTAAAATTTCCTAAAATCGGTCACACACGTGACTTTCCATATTTTGCTGTTGAGATAAAAATCCGTCGATTGAGCCCAGTTTAATCGATTTCAACACCCATGTTAGATTCCTAGACCCATAAGGAGTCTACCCTATGAAAATCAGAGGTTTAATCGACCTCAAACTCCTCCAAATCACTAACACCAAAACTGCCAGAATGTGTTTATATTTTCCCGCCAAAAACAGAATTTGAATTTTGAGAAGAAAGTGACCTCCCCCTATCCAGTCCCGGTATGTGTTTAGTATCTTCTTGGAAATGGGTTACCCCTTATCCAAAATGAGAGTCCGAATAGCAAATGTCCTTCCAGGTGTCTTTAACAACTTTTTGAGCCAATTTCGCCGCAAAAGCCTATTTCTCCAAAAACACCTACAAATGGATAAAATACCAAAATTAGTACAAAAATGGATACTAACAATATACACAATAGAGATGAAAATAGACAAATAAATGCGTCTATCAGTGAGGAAATAATGATTGTTGTTGATGTATCCTGGAAGAGATTCTCATGGATAAGCAAGGGGCTGGTAATACTCATTCGTTTTCGAATGATGACGAAAAAGAGAATTCTCAATAGTCGGAACCGAATGAAGGTAATAATGCTCCTAATGGTGACACCAACAGTATTGATCCTTCGAACGGTTTAGAGAACACTAAAGGAAGTTTCTATCTTGTATTTTCTTCATAGAAGTATAAAATTGCTGATTTGTGAATGAATGAAAAGTTTTGCCGAAATACGTCACCAGAAAATCCAGAGTTCAGGATTTTAACAAAAACGCATTAGAATCTTCGTCCGACATCATATTTTTGCGATCTACCCCAGTTTTCTTATGCCGAAGAAATTTCCTAGCTTTATTGAAGAAGTTTTTTGAGTTTCGAGCATGTTTAGGGGTCAAAATCGATAAAACAGTAAACTTCCAAGAAGTTTTCAGAAAATTTTCAGCTGTCATGTAGTTGGATTTTCCGGCCACATCTTTTTGCTCGCTTATCCAATTGCTGTGAATTTTGGATATGTTGTAGATAACATTCATATAAAGAGAATGACATATGACTCGAACTTAGATTCCTTACCAATTGCTCCCTGATCGCTATATTATACAGGGAAGTGTAAAATCTCCTTAGATGAGCTTGTTGTAAAACGCCTTTTTATGACTTTTACACTATTTGCTCGTGTCTTGAATGCATAATGAAAAACTTTGATGATGTTAGATCACTCACATTCCGAATTTTATGATTACCTTTGATTCCCATACTTGGAGTACTCTAATCTCATGTTATCGTCATATTAGGAGCCAAATGACGAAGTTGAGGATAGCCGAGCTAATAATGATGACACGAGCAATGTTGTGAATCAAAATGATGATGTAACCATTTATGCACTTCAAGGTCATGAGGATTCCGCTGCTGAAATTATCGAGGAGTTTGAAATCCAGGTTGTTGTTGCTTTAGAGGTAGAGAAAACTGCTTTAATGGTCAAGACTCGTATGATCGTTCACGAATACCCAAATGCGAGGGTTTATTTTGATCCTCCATTCAACAATCCTCTTCCGTATCATGAACTAGTTGGTGGATTTAGCGTTCCCACCGGATATGCCAGCGTGTATCAGAAAATATGGGATAGCTATGGTCATATTGTTATTACCAAATATCCCGAACGCATTTACTTCTTGATAATGCGAGTAGGAATTATCTTGCATGTGATAGACGACATCATAACCATAGCTAGAAGACAGGTTTCCAAAGATGTACTCTTTGATTGGGAGTACAATATGGAAAATTCTGAGAAACTTGGTTTTAATGTGAAGTGGCTTCGTCAGAAAATCGATGCCATCAAGGAGGCATGTGAGAAGGATGTAACTTTTCCCAGTGATGCTGTGATGAAGAAGGAGGCCAAGATTGCTAAGTTGACTGAAGAACTGGAGTTGGAGAAAGCAGCTTTGCGTGACTTGAAAGTTGTAGAAGAGCAGAAATCTTACTTTGCCGGTTTCCTTTAATTTTTCTTCCATCATCTCTTGAACTTTGAACTTCTGAGAGATGTGAGGTTTTATTTTGGTTTTTTTTGATTGGTTTTGGATAAGAAGGTTGAGGATTTTCTTTAAGTAAAATGAACTTTGATAGTATTGCTGAATTCGAATATTGAATGCAAGTATTGCATATGTTTTGGAGGAATTGATCAAACACAAATAAATTAAGAAAATCCTAACTGTTTTAAACTTCAGATGCTTGAGCGTCAAAGCATCAGATTCTTTTAGCGAACGTCTTAGGTATGATCGTCTTGGCCTTGCATATCTTCTGTTCGGCTTTTCCTTCCTCCAACATATGAGATATCATGCTCATATAGGCGTCAGTGTTTTCCCATAATTCTGCGGTATATGTGGACATTCCCGAATGCGGAACAGGAACACATCCAAGATGTTCTTTGTCATGATCTAGAATAAACATTATAGTGAGATGCTCGATTCGGAGAGGTTCCAGATTCAACCACTTGGTAAAATATTGCTGAGGTGAGGTTACCCATTCATAGCGTCTTGCAATAGATACGTTGTTAACGGAGTAGAGTCCCCGGACTAGGAAGGCATATTTGAAAGTAGATAACATGGACGTATGAGGTGGAATGAGACTTGCCTGAGCGCAGAACCTCTTGACGAACGCCAGTGCGTCTTCCCCTGGTTCTTATTTCAAATTCATCAGAGTTTTGAATTCCTCCAGGCGCTCTGGTGGAGTGTCCGTCATGTCTTCTGAGTTAGAGCTTTCTACATCAGAGAAATGTACCACCAAAGGCACTTCGTCAGTAGTTATCTTTTCAGCATGGATCCACGTTCGTCCAAAGACCATGTCATATCCTGGGTCCTCTCTGATTATGTGAAACTTGGTTTTTGCCAAGGCTGAACCAATTTTCATTTTGAGAATGATGTATCCATATGCATCTCTGGGTATTCCTTTATGATCCCTGACTGAGATAGGAGCATGAGTAGCTTCCTTTCGAGTGATGCCTGCAGCTATGAGAGCCTTCAAAGGAATAATATTGACGGTCGTGCAAACATCGATCAACGCTCTCTTGAATTTTTTTTCCTTGAGATGGACTATGGTAAGAAGTCCCCAGTCGTACATCTATTTACTTGTGGATGGAGGCCCAGGGAGTGCTTCCTAACTGGACCAACGTTTTCCTGACACGATATGATTTAGTGATGTGAACATGTCTTTCTTTTGAGCCTTTGAAAAATAAAGCAATTCGCATATATGCTCGATCAAGGATTGAATTGCTTTTTTGACAGGTTGCTCAGAGAGGGTGAAGGTCCTGATAGGGATAGGATTCTTGTGTACTCATTCAGTCCCCAGTTCTCCTGAATCAACCTTTTCCTTAAAGATGCGCTTCAGGACTTTGCAATCGCTTGTTAGGTGATTGAAAAATCTATGGAAATGGAAGTACCGAGGATTCTCCATTTATTTCTTAGTCGGCTCTTTCCTGGCGTAGGGTAATTTGATCGCACCGTATTGAATCCATACTTCTAATAATTCGACCACCTCTTCAATGGGAAAAGGAAGATCTGGGTCCTCCTGGTCGTTTTGCTGATCGGTGCTTGTGCATTTTGAGTTTGATTATCCTTCCTTTGTGGAGAAGCCTGGGATACTGGGGAAGCATGCTTGTGCTGTTGTGCCTTGGTTTTGTTTTTACTTCCTTCAACAACAACTTTCATGGAAGGATTAAGATTGAGTTTCAGACTGGAAGAATGCGCGTTTTTCCTTATACCCTTGCAAACTTCTTTATTCTGGAATGACTCAGATTGGCTGAGTAAAGCAGCAGTTGATCGTTCAGTTGCTCCGGCTATGATCCGAGAATGCAAATCCTCAAAAAGGGATTTATAAAATGGCATTATCCTTTCATCGTAAGAGTCTCGATTGAAGTGTGTTAAAAATGAAGGGTCTTCTTTATGAGTTCGTGGGAATTGTTCTGAGCTTTCACGAGCGTCTAAGCTAGATTGGTGGAGCCTTCTACGCTTAGCATGAGTGTAGACCTTGTCTTCTTCATCATTGGTGGAGTTATGGATTTTAGAAGAGAAATCAACACTGGCGGTAACATATGAAGGATTGTCAGCGACATTCTTTTTAGAGCGATCATATGTTGGTTCCCTCGATAAATGATCTGTAAGAACTTTCAAAAGGGCGAACACCTCGTTCTGTATCTTGATAATTTCCTCTTGATTTGTTATCATATCATTTAGGATTTTTATCAGATCAACAATAGTGGTTGAGCTTTGAGCATTCATAGCTTCTGAGGGAGATTGACCAGGCAAGCCTAGTTTAGTAGTAATTGGAAGGGATTCGCCGGTATTGGGAGATAATAAATGAGATTGAATGTTTCTGAGACCTCCCTATAATCGACCATCTTGAGAAAATTTTCACTGCAACCGAGAGATTAATCTCCCACTGTGGTCGCCAATCTGTTGATGGGGAAAAATGATATACTGGTTTTTTAGGAAAGTGAAGAGATGACCGTGCGGACAAGACTCCTCAACCAAGAAAATTGCTTAACCTCAAACAGATGCACTGCATGGGAGTACTTTGAGTTCGAGAGATCAATCTGTAGGACTTCGGCTTAAACCAAGACAATGGCCGTTCCAGAGTCAATTCGGTCATAAAGAGGAAAGAGGGTCGATCCGTAGGAGGGAAGCTGAGAATTGTGTGAGATCAATAGTGATCAAAGATTTTGAATGTATTGTAGGTTTCTGCAAATGAACTGCTGGGTTCGAATAAGTTTTAATTCTGCTCAATTGAGAGTGATTGTTCAGATGAGAATTCTTGTGACAATTCCTGTATATCTGTGTGTTGATAGATTGTTCTTCCATTAATCGTGAATTCAAAGACTTATTTATATTTCCAGAAGGTAGACACATTGATCTCCAGTAAGTGTGACGGTTGCTCGAGTGAAAGAGTGGGAAAGTAGGAAATCGTGGTTTAACCAGTTCCAGGTCGTGCGGAGACTTGGTTGATTGTCCACCCACTACTTTGCTAACTCCATCAACTACTTGTACGACTTACTCACATTTCTCATCCTGGATGAACACACATGCCTTAGGCCGCCAGACCAAAACCCTAATTAATATCCCCCCATGTGACGTGATTGATGTCTCACGAACGTGGAGTCTACAAGGAAGACGTGTATTTAATTAGTCTGTTGTAGACTTGACTAGACGATGAGTCTAAGTTTGTTAAATCGAGCATGATTGAAGAATGCTCCATGATACATGGATTGAACATTTATGTTGGGACATATGTATAATTGGATCAACATGATGAATATTGATAACCTGAGCAAATATTGCTCGCTTGAGCGAATATTTCTCGATTAATGAAGTATCATACGTTAATAATGGAATAATATTACTAATCTCGCCTGAGAAAATATTGCTCATTTGATGGATTACTGAATATTGATAGTTGAACCAATATTGCTTGTTTGAGCAAATATTGCTCGTTTGAACAATATTGGTAGCATGACCAAATAAAATATTAATTAAAATATTGGTAGCTGGACCGAATATTATATATTTAATCAAGATGTTGATTGCTGGATCAACATAAAATTATTAGCATTTAATCTTGCTCGGAATTATGATTTGCAGAGCATTTAGTTCGAAACCCTAATTTTGATCGATTACTCATCAATTGATGATTTACTGAAAATCAATCACTGAGTGAAGGAGGGACCGGATACATGGGATGATATCCGACCATGTAACACCCAGGTGCTCGAGTGAGCATGCACCAAAGTCCTTTGTAGAGCAGTTGGTGAAAGGATGATTAAATGCTGGTTTAATCATTTATTGAAATAGTGCTTGTCTGAGCATTAAGCAATAAAACCTAATTATGGAGAGATGAGGGACCGACCAAGGGGTATTAAACCGGCCCTTGGTGATCGTGGGACCAGCTGGTGGTCGATTGAAGAAGTTCCAAGTTGGTTGGAAAGAGTTTGAACCCAATATGAACTGTAGAAAGCTAATAAGATCAAAATTATGAATATGTGTGGGACCGGCTCCTTGCAAGCCTAAGAGCCAACCTTGGTGGGTCAAGGTGGCATGCCCGTGTCACCATAGTGTCCGTGTCTCAGTCTTGAGAATTTGGTGCGCGTTTGAGCAACATTTTGGATTTTCAGAAGAGTTTGATCTTGACTGAAACTCTCTCGATTTTGCTCGAATGAGCAAGTCGAACTTTGATCAAGCGATCAATATTTTGAAAATATTTAAATAATAATATTTTAATATTTTCCGTGAAGAGTCTAGTCGGTCATGTGACCATTTGACTTTCTGGCTTTCGACCATTTGAGCAATATTTGAGAAAATATGGAAAAACCAGGGTTTTTGCTCAAACGGAGGAGTTTCATAGGATGAAGGAAATAATAATATGATAAAATAAGGGATCATAAGGTGCGGGACTGGCCATAGATAGGGCCGGATAGTAGGCCCGGTCCCGTGACACCTTTCCCTATTTTTAATTATTTTTTCATCGTCTGAAGGGAAATATTGAGAAACTGAGAGTTTTGCTCAAACGAGGGAGTTTGCTCAAATGAAGGAGTTTTCATGAGATTAGGAAAAATAATAAAATAAGTTAAAATAAAATGAAGAGGCATGGGATCGGCCACGGCGGCATGACCGGACGGTTGGTGGGCCCGCCCCCTGGGCGCCTCTTTATTATTTTATTAATTAATATTATTTTTCTTCCTTATTTTGCATAGGTTTCCTCGTTTGTCCATATTTTTGAGTGCTCGTTCGTGCATTATTGCTAAGCACACTCACACCATTTTCTTAGGGCTTACTCGGTGGTGGCCCAAATGCCCGATCAGTGAATATTTATTACTAATTCATGAAATTCAGCTAAGAATCAATCATGAAACGGGGTAATAAAATAACTATCTATTAATGATCCATGGAATCCAGCTGAGGATCAGTCATGGAACGGAGTAATTAGATAAATAGGTTATTTTATAGGAATTCAATTGATGAATGACACGCTAGAACTAACCTATGAGTTGCAGAATCGAGATATGAGATAATGGAAGCATCATACTCGTTCTGAGGGGGTGTATAGTCAGGGAACAACTAATAGCGTGACGTCCTGAAGGCGTTAGGCTCTATACTAGCATGCAATATGTCGAGGATCCGCTCAATTGTTAGGAGATTCTATACACATTCTCTCTACATAGTCAGGGAACAACGAATAACGTGACGTCCCGAAGGCGTTAGGCTCTATACTAGCATGCAATATGTCTAGGAGCCTCCCAATCATTTTGATTCTATGTAGAGGTGATGATGAAATGTGCAAAGTGTCGAAAGCTTAGCTGAAAGGCTTTTCGACGGACATATTCATCATAGCTCTGAAAGGGATACTCACTCAGTCAGAGGTCATGAAATGGTTCACGAATCATAAAATATGAATTGTCACATACATTCCTGAAGCCAGGTCAGAAACATGCAGTATCATGATTTTACAATTTTAGCCTTTGTCGAAAATCCACCATCAACACCATTATGAGCTTGATCATGAGAGAGACCATGAGATTCCCTAAGCTTGATAACGGATTGAGAGAGAGAGAGAGAGGCACGTGTGTGGTCCTTCTTTTAGAAATTATGAACTCGAATTTCTCTGTTTAAGCTAAATTCCCTTTAGCTTCCTATGAAATTTCATCTTTATGCTTTCTGTTTCAATTCCGTTCTTCTTTGATCGATTAAAGAACTTAATATGCATGTTCATAAATTCATTGAGATGAGTGTGTGAGCACTTGGTCGGTCGCTGGTTACTTCAGGGCAGCCTTCTTTGAAAAAATAATCAAAACTCTACCATAAGGTAATTTTGGAAAAAAAATCCCTTTGAGCTCGCTTTGGTTGAAAAGTGGTGAGCAAAAATGGGTTAATAGAGGTGCAGGGGACCTTCCAAGTAAATAGGAAGAGGCTCGGCTCCCTATTATAAGAAGAAAAATCTAATTTTCATCCATCTTTCCAGAATTAGGGTTATTTTTTCAAAACCCTAATTCTATTTTAATTTTTCTCTTCCAAAAAATTCCGAGAGAATATATGACGTCCCAATACTATATAGAAGCATCCTTGCTCGTGTGATGGGCTTGGATCTTTTACTTTTTGGAGAAATCTCTTTATTTGTCGAACTCTTGAAATTAGGGTTATTTTTGTCAAAACCCTAATTCTCTTTTCGAATTTCTCTTCCGAAAAATTCAAAGGGAATGGATGACGTCCCATTGGTCTTGGAAAGTGTTTACACGAGTGGGGAAGGTCTTGGCCACGTTTTGGAGGAATTTTTGAAAAAGGAAAATCCTAGGTTTCCTTATTTGACCCAAATTGCCTTAATTTCCTCTTTTTGCTCTAATTCCTTTTCTTTTTGCTTCAGGCTTCCTTTTTGAAATCAAATTGAAAAGAGAAGTATTTTTACATGTGGTAATGTATAGAAACCGGTTCACCTCCTCCCACGAATTCTACTTGCACTGAAATACCTTGTTTGAGCAGAATTCCTATTTCTGTTTGAAGTATAACTGGTATTGCAGGAAACCGTTTTAATATACTTAATATTTAAATTTAATTCTCGACCCATGAATTGTAATCGTGGCATGAATATGCTGAACATATTCCTCTTGCTTAGATGATAGTTGTGTTCGTCTTTCAAAACGATCGATATTAATCTTCAAACTGATGATATAAAAGTTAGCAGAAGTACTGGTGATCTTGAGTTTGCTGATATAGATACCCATCCTTCGTTCTTCATTGAGGTACCCTCGATAAGTCTTGAGATTTATCTCTCCTTAATCATCTCTGATGCATACTTCTTCGACCATTGAATAAATAGAAGTAGTCTGTATTTGTCAAGGATTCACTTCGTTTTGGTGTTTGTCATAAAACTTCAGATTTGATACATTTAGGGAAAATGAATATAAAATCTTCATACAGACTCCGATTTGAGTCCCCGACCCCAACTTTAAAAGGCAAGAGGATAATATTTATAATTAAAAAAGAATCACTTGATTCCGAGTTTGTTTGATCAATCAAATCCATGCATACTTTTGACTTCAGAAATCTCGTATAAAAATTTCAGGAGTTTTCAGATTGCACTTACTTCGGTGTTGGGACCACATCTCCTAAATCGTTTGTCCGTTTGAGGCTCCCTTTTGGTGTGTTGTTGGGAAGACATAGAGGAACACCTTTGATTCAGAAGTACCCCAAAATTCCTTATGAATTGTCATCAGTTTTCAAGTATTTGCGCTGCAATGTTCATCAATCCGAATTACCAAAGGAATCCTTGTTTCAGTTTGAATCTTAAAGCGTTCTCTTGCTTCAAGCACAACCCCTTGGAGTATTATGACTTAAATACCCTTCCTTAGCTTGGTTTAGGTCGTGAATTTTGTATTCTTAGGCTTTAGACACGTCCGTGGTATGATTATTCATTTTTTCTCTTTGGTTTCCAGAAAACGTATTTTACTTGATCCCTTGTGAAAGTATGGACCCGAATGAATCCGTGAGTATCCTTGGAGATATAAAATTGGTTTGTTTAGATTAAAATAGGGATATTCATATAGGCATGAAAGCAAGTTTCGTATTTCGCTCATGAGGCTTGAAACTTCAAAACACAGACAAACCTAATTAGAGACCCTATGTATATGCTATGTGTCTTCACTCTCTTAGTGTACTTCTTATAATTTCTATCTATTTGTAGAGTTGCATGGAAAACAAGACTTTTATGGAGACAAGTATTCCTCATGGCGAGAAAGGGTTTGACTTTGGTAGAATGAGGATGAAGCAGGCTTCAACAATTTCAGAGGGCCTTCAGAAAGAGGTTCAGGGTGCAGAGAGACAACCGACCGACCTGAGGGTAATTTCACGGGATTTATGTCTTCTTTGACTTCGGAAGAGACACTTTTTGGAGGATTTAGTGTCATGAGAATGATAACTCTGAACGGTCCTTGCTTCTAAGGATCTTGTAAATATGAGAAACTTGATAATAACCCGTGAAAATCTTTGCTTACAATGTGAGGTAGTCGCGAGAGTCGCTGGATGCTGTTGGAAGTGTCTTGAACAAGCTAAACTCCGTTCTTCGTTTCTTATATAGGCCCTTATGTAAGAGATACCGGTAGCTAATCATGAGGAGACGTAGAGGAAAGGATATGAAGGCCTTAAAGAAGAATAGACAGTTTTCTTATCGAGAGGTAGAGGCCACTGCTGCCAGATGATTTCCTTAAATGTTGGTAATGTCCCCTCTAGACCTTTTATGTATGCATTTGGTATAGGAAGGGGACTATGATTAGTTTTAATTTGTGCAAACCTAGCTTGATCCGTTGCGTATGCGAGTAGGTGAAAACCCGAAGTTAAATTCGTAATAGAAAGTCCTTCCTTGCGCGATCTTGACTCCAAAGGCTGTAAAAACTTCGTTTGACGTCCAATTTCAGTGGTTAACCCCAACTATCGAACAGAAAAGACCCAACCTTCACCTATTGGATAAAAATTAGTAATTGGAGCTTGTTTTTTCGGTGATATGTCCGTATGAAGTTGAACTCGGAATCCAGATCTATTTAGCAACAATTCCTTCAAGTATTTCGATGATATCTCTTGGATCGTGTATTGAAACATCATGCGCTTTTAACACATGGTAGGAAAGACATAGAAGGATATTTTTCATCATGGGCGCGTCGTCGAATTCTCTACTCATTTTCCTCAATTCGTCGAGTTATGTGACTAAAGTATGAGTCGCGTCTGAGTAGAGTGAAAACTATAGAGTCCTCCTCAAACTGATTGCGAACCATAGTTTGTCTCCTGCGTACATTTACTGTTGAGGGATAATTTGAATACTTCTTCTACTTGATATAGTCATGTTACACGTGCATAAAACCCTAAAACATCTTATCTTCAGCCAGGATCCGGGACATAGTTGCAATTGCTGAGTACAAAGAAGATGCTGATGGAGGAGAATTCGACGAAACCGGAGAGAAATGCGAGATTTATCGAGTCACAGATAAGTCCCCTTCATGATTTTGAAGGCCGATCTCTAGTCACCTAATCCCAAGTAATAACATGTTGTGTTGTGGGTTTGGGGAGTTGAATGGTCTTGATGTGTCCCGATCATTTTAGACTCTTGCGTTGGTCGTTTCTAAATTTGTTATATTAAAACTGGATGTCTGGGCCACCTCCTATTGGCCATGCAGGTGTGTGACCCTCGATTTTTCGTTAGTCCCCAGTTTGATATAAGACTAGGGATTCCTATTGACTCGGGACGCTTGGAAAATGAAGTAAGACCCTTGTAGCGTACGTGATTGAGTCTTCAAGGCGGGCAAGCAATAATATGTGGGTTGGAGACGTCTGTGGGGTGTCATGTCGAGATACTGCCCCATGTGTCTTTGTGGATAAGATGAAGTTGTTATTCCGCCTCTACTAGGTGTCTTGACATGGATTCATTTGAACTTTTGTAGCAAAATTATCCGTTGAGATTTATTCTTCTTTTGGGAGGATGCTCAACCGAACTTGAGAGTAGTATATGCCTTCTGGTACCAGTAGGGTAATAGATACATTCAAGTCTAACTGCACAGTCGATTTTTGTTTGTTTCATTGATGGAAGAGTTCTCTAGGAATCTGCTAGGTAATTCTTCACGTGGAGGAGTCGTGTTTTGACATGAGGAAATTGTATGTGATCGTTATACCTTGTCCTTCGCTCAACGTGTCTGAACCTGACTCATGGAATAACCTGTCAAGTGGATTTTCTCGATAGAAGAGACTTTGACTGAGGGAACTTCTAGTATGCGTCTGAATGAGTAAGGTGTATCCTGAAGCTATGGTATCGGATCATTCTCTTGTTTTACTTCAGTGACAGTAACTAGTTGTAGATGTATGTCGAGTAACAGAGTTTTATCTGAATTATTGGCCTCACTTCGGATTTCTTTTCCCTTGGTAGGTTCAGGTGCGAAGATATTCTCCTTCTTGGGTGAACTGAGGTCCTATAGTAAAATTATACTGGATAATCGTTGGTGTAGAAGAGATGGAGGCTCATCGATACTTGGTCGTACAATTGCTAAGACTCCTCTTCTTTCTAAAGCGACGGGTGTTGAGATAGCATGTCGACCGACGACTTTGAATCTTTGGATAAGTATGATCTTTGGCCGAGCAATGTCTTGGAAGCTAGTCCCATCTTATACTTTGTCGCGTTCTGGTCATGATCCTATGAAACAGGAAAATGACAAGATGCATCTCAGTTGGCAATTTATGACCTTATGTGGCTCTGCAACGCTTTTGTCTATGTCACGATTTTTTTGGAATTTTTCCAAGTTTTCACTAAGTTTATCCTGTAGACGAAGAAAAGACAAATCTGACAGAAAAAGAACTAGGTCAATCTGATACAGAACGAAAGAGTTATAAGTAAAATAGTAAAGTGAAGTAAACTTCCCGAGTCCCCTGTGATCAGGTTGAGGGCCCTTGACCTAAACGAATTCTGTAGCAAATATTCGTCAGAATCTCCAAGTTTAGAGCATCATCTAGTCCTTGAGGTTCTTGAGATTGATAAGGTCGACTGGATGGTTGCTCCTTTGCTCTGTCGCGTTCGTAACAAGCTTCATATTCTCCAATGAGGTCGATTGCAGACAGACTGGATCTTGTCTGTACTTTTCTCATCAGTTTTAGTACTCCCTTTTTAGGAAACATGTACCCGATCTGATTTGTTGGATCTATCCCTACTGGTAACTCTAAATGTTGATATGAGATTTTGTAAATTTTTGTTGAGGCCCCAGGAGCTCGCCTTGATCCTTACCCAACGTTCCAAGGATTAACAAAATATTTTCATGAAAATAGGTTACTGGGGCTTTTTTTTTATGTAGTAAGAGATTCATGTGATCCAGGACGCACTAACCTATTCACTAAGGTCAAAATCGAAAGAGAGAAAGAGAAAGTGCTGGTAAGGATAACTCTCTCGGCTAAGTCTGTAATGGATTTAGAAAGACTGAATCAATGGAACGTTTTTGTGTCTTGATTGGTGGAATCGGCTTACTTCCTAAAAATGACCATGATTGAAATCTGTAACTGAGTGAACAACCTCCCATTGTGGTCGCCAAAATGTAGTTACCTAAAGTCGGTGAGAGGCTAAAGTGGGATTCTAGGGTTTCTGAAAGTGAGTTACGGGAGGTTGAGCACGAAAAATATTCACCTAAACCACGCACAGTGGTCGTTCAAAGGATTCTTCAGTCACAGGGAAGAAGGCTTAGGTCTGGTCTTAGGGAGGGAAGCATATGAAGAGAGAGATCAGAGAACAAGTTATTGCTCTGAGAGGTTATGAGAAAGTTGTTCGTAGCTTGGAGAAATAGATGACCTATTTATAGCTGAATTCTCTAATCTTAGGTCGGTGAAGATAAGGATTGCTTTCCGTGCCGTGCGGAGCAATTCTCCCATCTCTTTAGGAATAGATAAAGATAAACTAGGTTGAGTTTATCTCATTATTCCACCGCCTTTACTCTCTTCTGCGATGAAAAATAAGCCGGATATTTCTCATACGTGCCGTAGACCGCTAGACCAAAACCCTAATTGTTATCCCCCAATTTGTGTGAAGCTGAGTCAGCCTTTGTGATGATGTGTTGAGAGAGAGAGAAATATTCTCTTTAGTCGAGTTGGCCAAGATAGAGAGAAATTCTCCGATTTGTAAGAATGACTAGGATGAGTCACATGAAAGCCATGGGATGCCTCAAAATTCGTGTGGAGAGTCTGAAAAGGAGACTCGATTCCTACATGAGGCTCGTGCCTACCATGGGGAATATTCAGCCTTGTCTGAGATTTCCTGAGAGATTTGAATCTCTCCGAGATTTTGCAGAGAGATTTTGCAAAGAGATCTAAATCTCTCCAAGATTTTGCAAAGAGATTTGAATCTCTCCGAGAGAGATCTTAATCTCTCCAAGATTTACGGACAGATCAAAATCTCTACGAAGATTTTCTTAACGGATCCGAATCTCTGTGTGGTCAGCTAGGACTCGTCCTGAAGAGAGAGAGAAAGGCTTTTTACGCCTGATTAATGTCACCGCTAGACTTTGGCTCACTTATCTTTGACCAGCGTATCTTGCAGAGATGTGCTAGGAATCAGTTGTGCACGTATTTATGGGGCCGACATGACCAGTGTATCTCAGAAGGATGTTTTAGGAATCTGTCAAAAGGGCCTAGAGGCAAAATAACCAGTGTATCTCGCGGGGATGTCCTAGGAATTATTCGGAAACCTCAGTAAGTCGAGTTAGATCCTAGAGTAGACCTTACCAGTGTATCTTGCGATGATGTACTAGGAATCAGTCCTTGATCTCAAATAAGATGAGTCGTGCTTACAGGAGACATAAATATCTCCGCTCTGGGTCATAAGTCCGCGGGGGACGTTTACTAAGAATCATGGCATCACAATCAGCTATGTCTCGCGAAGACATGATGAAATTGTGGCTGTTCTGGTTCATAAGTCTACTAGGGACGTTTTACGCTCTACAGAACCTACGTGACCAGCAATATCTCGTCGAGGATGTGCGCTAGGAGTCACGGCATCACGACTAGCAGTGTCTCGTGGGGACGTATACTAGAAATCGTGGCTATGAGTGCCTTGAGGACCAAAGGCTTAATCTCTCCCGTGAGAGTTGAATTCTGTCTATAGTCTTGAAATGACACTTTTTCCCCTTATCCAAATTTCACCATCTACACCATCCTTCAGCTGAGACACTCGCTAAACCATGTTTAGCCAGCGAGTGAGCAACATTATTTGCATCTCTATGCACATGTGTGCATTTCCAAGTTATAAAGGAATTCAAAATAGTACTACAATCGATAATTAAATTTTTTGTTGTCCACTTGATTGCATCTAATCCACCATTCAAAGCAGTGATAACATTTTGATAGTTACCCTCCAAATGCAATGCTTGTACTCCTTTACTTCTTGCCCAAAGTGCCGCTCCCAATAATGCTTGAGCTTCAGCCTGTTCAAGATCTATCACTTTGGTCCTAAAACATCGAACTCCATCTGTATTACCTGCGAAGTTTCTTAGAATTAGACCGACACCAACATCATTTGTTTCATCTTTATATGCTGCATCAGAATTCAGTTTAATTTAGGGATTTTCAGGCCTTTCCCAATTTATATTATTCCGAATTCTAGTTTGAGCACTAGGTATGAAATTTTTAGTATTCACTCTAATCCAATCTGAATAGTCTAACAGTATCTGATGGACTACTTGGTTTATGCTAGGTTGTAAGTTAACAAGAACTTTCTGACATCTACATTTCCAGACATTCCACATAACAAAACCAAACCATTTGAGCAGATTATCTCTCACTCTACTCTGATTGTTCAAGTGAAACAAACCGCAAAGCCAATCAGTAAAATCAACATTAGCCAAACTTGATCCAAAATTAAGATCAATAGCATTCCAAATAGCCTTAGTGAAACTACAGTATATGAAGATATGTTGCATGCTTTCATTATACATATTACATAAATGGCATATATGATCAATATTTTGACAAAATCTAGCTAACTTATCACATACATGCAAACGATTCTGGAGATATTTCCACAAAAAATGGAATATTGTTAGGAAGATTAGTTTTCCAGAAATGCTTCCATGAAATAGGAACTGAAAAAGCATGGGTATAACAACCACACCCAATAATTCGTTTGGAAATCTATATGAACTAAACTCCAATATAATTCCGAGAGCACCAACTTAAAAATGAGACACAATCAAGAAATATATCAAAGAGCTTTATCTCTATTTCTTAACACAATCAGCAAATCGAACAGATAGAAATTCGTGAGCCTGATTGATATGAGAAATAACTTGGACGATACCAAAGACCAATGCCCAAGTGTCAATCAAGTTATATCCAATAAACAAGATCGGATTTATCAACTAATTGAACTACGGAAAACCTATGTTATTTCAATTATATAAACAACTATAATGCGGAAAAGAAATAACACAGACACCAGAATTTTTTTTAACGAGGAAACCGCAAATGCAGAAAAACCCCGGGACCTAGTCCAGCTTTGAACACCAAACTGTATTAAGCCGCTACAGACACTAGCCTACTACAAGTTAACTTATGACTGGAATGTAGTTGATCCCTAACAAATTCTCACACCGATTAAGGTACAGTCATGTTCCTTACGCCTCTAGAACCACGCCGGATTCTGCATTCTTGATTCCCTTAGATAATCTCACCCACAACTAAGAGTTGCTACGACCCAAAGTCGAAGACTTATAAACAAATCTGTCTCCCACATATATGTATTATTTATTCTGTTTTTGTTCCGTCTTTTGATACAAAGATCAAGGTGAACAGGAACCAACTAATAATCCGTTCTTATACTCCCGAAGAGCAGCCTAGAAATATCAGTCACCTAAAAATAGCCTAACTGATTAACATAAGAAGTTATTGCAGAATCACAAGAGTCTGAGACGAAGAACTGTTGTGCTTAATTTTTACATCTTACCTATTGGAGATAAATCTCGAGTAAATCTTAGAGAAGATAAAACTCAATACCATAGAACAAGTAAGATCAGAATACGCAACTACAGAGAAAATAGTTGGATCTGGCTTCACGAATCCCAAATGAAGTCTTCAAGTCGTTAACCTAATAATAGTTTTGGAAAAACCTAGGTTAAAGGAGAATCGACTCTAGTTTGCAACTAGGACACAAGAAAGTGTCGGGATTAGGTTTTCCAGTTGCTAGAGTTATCCCTTATATAGCCTTTCAAATCAGGGTTGCTTACAATCAAAGCTAAGATAGCTTAGTAACAAAGCATTCAATATTCACCGTTAGATGAAATCCTGATTTAAGATTCAAGCTAAGTCTGCTTAGAAATTAAGCAATCAATCTCCATCGTTAGATGGTCTTAGCTTGTTACACACAAATGAAATATACTCATACTTAGATATGGGTAACCGTACCTAAACGGGTATATTGGGTTGGTTTAATAACATTTAACCGAAGTTAGCCATATGAACACTTTTGTCTTGACCATATTCATCTAACACTTCTAGATCAAATATGATGATCAATCAATCATGAAAGATAATCAAATGAATCTAATTGTGCTTCAAATAGAGTTTTTCAATTATTCACCATCTCATAGAAATATATATGAACAAATTGAAACAAAATCGGATTGATTCGTAATTGTACAAAGTACAAGAATTAATTCATGAACATTAAGCAACAATTTCCAAAGTTAATTTGCATTCCTTAAATCATAATTTTTTTGTTGATGAGTATGAGAATCATACATAACCGATTTTAGAACTTAACCACTGTGTTCACAAACTAGTGTTTTTGGGTAAAAATTGATTCTGCTGTTTTTGGTATATTTGGGTGTGTTGATGAGAAATGAATTCAAACCCTAAACAAATGTACTGCACATGAGTACTTTTAGATTCGAGAGATCAATCTGTAAGACTCTGGCCTAAACCAAGAAATGGCCGTTTCAGATTCAATTCGGCCACAAAGTGAAGGAGAAGGGTTAATCTTAGGGAGGGAAGCGAAGAAGGTGTTTGAGATCAGAATGTTGAATTATGAAGGTGTGGCTATTTTATGACTTGTATCAGAATGTGGAACTTGCTTGCAGAACGTAAGCTATCAGTTCTTGGTGTTTTCTGGATACTTGTGTTGATAACACTTCCATTTTTTCAAAAATAGGTTGAAAAACCTATTTATACAAGTCATTGAGCGCACCCTGATCTCGTAGGAAGTGGAGGTGATTAAGCAGTGGAGAAGTGGGGTTGTGTAAAAAGTGGTGATCACCACGTTTCCATTATGAGGGAAAGCAGGTCACACTTTCACCCACTAGTCTCATTGCTGTTAACCGTCTGTCCTTTCCTGACACTTTCTCGTAATGGGCGCATTGCACGCCGCACGTTGTAAACCGCCAGACCAATACCCCAGTGAGCATCCCCCAGTTTGTGACATGTTTGATGTCTCGAGTGAATGGGTCAACTCGTGAGACTCGCCGCTAAAAGCAGCACATCCTGCTTTTAGGTCAAATTATTTGTGAAATCAAATTATAAAGCATCGCTTTTAAACAAGCAGCTGGAAATAATCGATGTGCAGGAAACATCGTTGTTTTAGAGCTCGTTCAAATTAGTCGTGAATTTAACGTCTTAAAAAAAAGGTAGCATGACCGGCCACCTTTGAGTGATCGTTTGAGAACCCTATGGGTGAGCTACCACTTGGTCGATCGCTCCCCGTTGAGGAGGGGTGACCGGTGATCACAATGCTACCCTATTGGCCTCCTAAAAACAAATCTACACCATCCGACTAGGCTAGCGAAGTTGGATGGACGAGATGATTTGCGGCAGTTGCATATTGCCGTTGATGTAATTTAGGGTTTAGGAGCAATCGATTAACGACACTGGACATTAGTTTGAACAGGCCGGTCGGTTAGGTGAAAAGGCAAGCTGCCGGTGATCATGCTGATGCCTTCTGGGCCGCCTGAAATTGGATCTACCATTCAATTTGTCCAGCGAAGATGGACGACCGTGATCAATTTGCGACAATAGTACGTTGCCGCAACACAAACTAGGGATTCCAAAACAACGCGTTCACCCTACTTTGGGGCAAACGGATTTGTGCCCTCTTAACTCGCCGCGGGTAGGTCGATCGACCATAGATTGAGTTGGGTCGCCGGTGAACACGTTAGCACTTCTTTAATTATTCGAAGGAAGATCTAAGCCGTCAAACTGGGCAAGCTAAGTTTGGCGGTCGTGATATTTTTTGAGACCGTTTTTGCCGGTCTTAACTCATTTGAGCTCATTTTTCAACAGCGCGATCACCCATGTTCTGGCTAACGTTTGAGGGTGTTGCGGTTGAACTAAATGGATTCCGACCAGCTGGGATGTTAGTGAGCCCGCCGGTGGTCATCATGATGATCGCCTAGTTCCGCTAGGAGTAGGCTAGACTTGTTGAATTGCGTGGCCAAATCGTGTGGTCGTGATTTTTTTTATACGACTGACATGGACAGTCTATATTTTCCTTAAGGAATTTAAACGCGTCGATCGAGCTAACTTTTAATTAAAAGTGTGTCGACACGCCGATCTCTTTGTCAGATAGTGGTGTATCCTACGCGAGTGTTTTTCATGCAGGTGTCAATACCGACATTTCGGGAGATTCATGCTACTCCGATGCGAGTGAACATTAATCGTCATGTCATGCCAATATTGAGAGTTCGGTTGGGAACATAGCATAGGAAAATACCAGGAAAGTCAATGCATTAGTGAATAATGCTGGTGGGGAATAAAATTCACAGAATATTTGGGATTGCTGTATGCACCATTCTGAGATAATTTATATATATATATATATATATATATATATATATATATATATGTGTGTGTGTGTGTGTGTGTGTCCAAATATATTGAATTGCTCAATACATCCGTGAGCGAAGAAGTTTTTGCACTCATCACTTTCAAATTGCTTATGTTCCTTTAGAGGATGACATCGCATTAAAAACAGGGTTTCACAATTTTGAACCTGAACCGAAAACCACCATAAACATTAAGTCCCCTGCTTAGTATGTAATAGTGTCATTGTTGCGGGGTAAGCACTAGATGGTGACAAATAAAGATAAAACTTATGAGGCAAAGTAGACAGATGTTACCAGGAGAGGTGGGTTGGCTTGTCCTTGGAACATGGCACGAGGCGTCCAGATGAGCGTTCCCCTAGCATGATATCGGTTGGCCCCAGGAAGATCAGGCAAACGGTTGGTTGGTATCTCAAACTGCATTCCAAGTCCCTTGTACATCTGAGCATCGCCTGAGAGCGTGTCTAAGTTTTCCTGGCTTCGATTAGCATGGAGGAAAAATGGAAGCGCGATGAAGCATCTCAGCCAACAAGTGCTAGGACTAAAAGGTTTGCTGCATGGCTAAAGCGTCGGAGGGTGGATCATGAGTAGCTCTTGGGCGAACGTGAACTCCTGGATAAACATGAACACCCTATTCATGACGGCGTCATAATCCTCGACTCTGACGTGGACGAACCGGAATACCCCCAAAAGGATGTTTAAGCAGTTTCTAAAAAAGATGTCGTGGCAACTTCCGAAGAGTGTATAGGAGGAGTGGCATCTGGAGAAGATGTTAAAGCGTGCTCTGAAGTGAACCTTGGTGCATCTTCCGAAGAGGATATTGAAGCGGCTTCTGGAGAGGATGTTGAAGCGGGATCCGAAGTGAATGTTGGTGAAGCTTCCGAAGAGGATGTTGAAGCGTCCTTTGGAGAGGGTTCCAGTGAAGGCACCATTGACCCTGGCGTTGATGATACTTCTTTGATGTTTAGTAGTCTTTTGTTTCATACGGTTGGAGCTAGAGCTTCATCAAATAATAATCCTTCATCCATGCTGCTTTTATGTTTCCAGTTGGATGAATGAAATCTCCCGACTAAGAAATCCAAATTCTTAGAAAGATATCGCAATATCTTGAAACTTTAGATGTAGCGCTCTTCGGTAGCCTGTGTTTATGATATTCATTCCTAAAACGCGATTTTGCAATCTGATCTCTTCCCATTCTATTGAGGCGGCATGGCGGATAGGAAGACAACACACGAATAGTAATGGCTGAAAAGTCTGTGTTTTCTTCTCATGGGAAGAGGCACCTCTTCCACAATAATATTTCCACATATGTAACGCTAGTAACAGCAATTTAGAGTAGGGAAAAATAACAATTACGGCTCGACCAACCTTCTGTTTGATATTCCTATTGAAGATTACACGCTTCTTGAAGATTTGTAGCGTGCCGGCTAGGTATGTAGAAGCATGAGAGCTTTGCCACGAATCTAGAGACCCAATAAGCCACATATTGTGGGCTAAACGGATGAGAGAGGCCTTATCTTCAATTGACGACATGTGCAACGTGATTTCTGAAGAAGCAATTGCGAACTGGGAGTGTCACTTGGTACATGCGCCACCTTAAGATTCGTTGCTTCCCGTTCCGTGAAATGATTTTCAAAATACGAAAATTGCTTATTGAAGTGGACAGAAACTCCTCTAGGGATCACATCGATCAAAAGAGGTGGTGATTGAGAAACCGTCTCAACGTTGAAGCAGGCTGCTCTTCGGGTTACGATGCCTTCCAAGAAGAATCTGTTGCTGCGTGATGATTTCCCTTGAATATCTTGTTATTTTCTTTTCCTTTACATACTCCCCTCTTAGGTATTTACTGAAAGATGTAAGGTGTTTCTTTCATGGTTTGATTTTTTTTTTTTTTTAGTTTTGAACTGATGGGTAATGGTTTTGTGAGGAAATGATGTTTCGATTAACTGATAAAATGAAATCCTTATTATGAATGCAAGTAGTGCAGTCATTTTGGAGGAATTACAAATATTGCATGAAAAGGGGAAATGCTAAAAGAAATGCTAAAGAAAAAGGCGACGTGTCGTCTTAGGTATTGAAAGGTTTAAGCCACCTGGCGTGTATTACTACACCTTCTAGCTTGTCAGCATTGATAAGTTTGTAGTAGCCTCCAAAGATAATTTCTACTACTAGGTACGGCTCATCTTCTGGGGAATTTGGTAGAGCAGGTTGGGCAGCAATCCTTACTACTATATCTCCAACTTGAAATGGATTTGGGCGTTGCACAGTTACTTGATTCTAAAATTCCCCATCTTTGATTGTGATAACTTCTAAATTTTTAATAAAATATGTGAAAGGACCAGCACCCCATTCACATCTCCTAGTGACGGCTGGGTTGACGATCGGGTCAAGTCCCCGTCCCTTGACGGAAGGAGGAGTGAATGATTGCAGAAAGGGTTGTTCAATAAGACTTACTTGGGTTCAGAATCTATGAATGTACATCGCCGGGCTCTCTCCAGGCAATTGGGTCACATTGGCAAATTGTTGATACGGCAGCAAATAATCCTCAGGGTTGGATGGCTTGTTGGAAATCCTTTTGGGTATAGACACTGGTAAAGGACATACTCCCAGCTTTGCTTTGTTACCATGCACCCACGAGCGCCCCAGAACCATTTCATAATTTGGGCATTCTTTGACAATATGAAATTTGGCGTGCGTTAGAGCATCCCCCACCTTGATTTCGAGATTGATGTACCCATAAGCGTCTCTAGACTCCCCTTCCTAGTTTTTGATCATGGTTAGACAGTGAACGGCTTCCTGTTTTTGGATCTTTGCGGCTTTCAGAGTCTTGATGGTGACAACGTTGAAGTCAGAGGCTGCATCAATCAGCATGCTGTCAAACTCGACACCCTTCAGGTATGCAGTGGTCAGCAGTCCCCAGTTGCATTTTCCAGTAGCGCCTTCTAAGAGAGGTTGGGGCTTAGGAGTAGTTTCTCCGACTGAAAACAGTCGCTTTCCTGACACAATGCGATTGAGAGCTGCAAATATGTCTTGACGCTGTGCCTTGGAGAAATAAAGAATTTCACATACATGCTCCATCATAAATTGCACGGTTTTGTGAGCAGAGTCCCCAGAAAGCGTGTAATTTCTTACTGGGAGAGGGTCTCTGTGAACTCCCTCAGTGCCTAGTTGAAGTTCTCCCGCATCTATTTTCTCTTTGAAAATGCTCTTCAATTTGTTGCATTCGTTGGTGGGATGATGGACGAACCTGTGGTAACGGCAATACTTGGGATTTGCCATCTCTTCCTCAGTTGGTGGGCGTCTGATAGGAGGTAGTTTGATTGCGTCATCTTGATTCCATACGTATAGGAGTTCAATGACTTCATTCATTGGAAATGGGAAGTCTGGAGCACCATCTCCAGTTTTTTGTTGTTGCACAGGAGTCTTAGCCGCGGCTTTCCGGGATGGGGTTGTCTGCGCTGGTGCTGTACGCTTGGGTTGTTGTTCCGCTGCTGACTTTCCTTTTCCCTCCTTCACTTATACGCTTACAGAGGGACCAGTGTTATATTGCTTGTTGATGAGGCGCCTGTTTCCTCGAGTTTCGCGTGCATCTTCACCTCTGGTTGGTCTGGTTCTTTCCAACAGTGCTGGTGCTGTTGTCGCCGACCGCTTAGCAGCTTCATGGAGTCCAGAGAATGTCTGGAAACGCAAGTTTTCTAGTAAAGCATGATAGATGGGAACCATACTGTTAATGCATGACTCTACCAGCTGTTGTTCGACCACATTTGGGTCGTGACAATCCAACGCCTGAATTCCGAACCTCTTGACATAATCATTTGGATGCTCGTTGTTTTGTTGAAACATTCTTCCTAAATTTGAGAAGGTGATTTGCTCAGACACAAAGAAATATTTCTTGTAGAAAGCGATGACCATCTCACACTAGTTGGATATGCTGTTTGGTGCAATGTTGTTGTACCAGGTGTACGCTCTTCCGGTAAGCGACTTTGAAAATTATTTTAGGCGAAGGACATGATTGTATTCGTGTTCTCCCAAGGATTCCAGAAAACGAGAGACGTGTTCACGAGTGTTACCAGTACCATCATAGAGGGAAAACTGAGGAGAGGAGTATCCTCTCGGGAGAGGAACTCTTTGCACATCAGGAGGATACGGAGGTTGGTGCTGGTGCATGTCCACCAGGTTTTCCTTTCCTCGATTTTGGAGGAGACGCTCCATATCCTCACGTGTGATGAAGTTGGGCGGTTGATTCCTTTCTCGTGAGCGTTCAGGAGCAACACGAACCTCCTAATCTATGAAGGCACGCCCTGTTGAAGTGCTTGCGCTGGGAGTGTTAAAAGTACTCCTTATTGGCTCCATGGGTTGACACGGCTCTTGTGGTAGTCGCTCCGTTAGCATCTTTAAGAAAGTGAGTACCTCTTTCTTAGTTATAGCCATATTCGTCTGAGCCTTAGCGATAACTTCTTGTTTTTCCATCAAATCAACAATGGTGATATGGGGTTGGCTTCCTCTAGCTCCCCCGGTCTCTCGTCCCGATGAAGAAATGGTGGCATCCCTGGTAACGATTGAAGGTGTCATGCTCGAAAAAATATTAGGAGTAGCAGCGTCTCTGGCTTTGGTAATAGGAGGCATCACACCATAGGGGATGCTTCCGGCATTACCGATGTTGGTGCTAGGGGGTGTAACACCGTGCGATGTATTTACTGTGCTGGCAGGCGGTACATTGGTGTTAACGGCAGGTATATTGGCACCAGGAGTGTCATTAGCGCCCGTAACATCAGGATTGGTAATTAACCCAGACCTAAAATCCACCATCTTGAATTTGAGAAAATTAAACTGAAATTGAAAATTGATCTTGCAACCGAGAGATTAATCTCCCATTGTGGTCGCCAGTTGTTTTGGGGTTAAAACTGATTTTGATGTTTTTGGTAAATTTGGGTGTGTTGATGAGAAACGAATTCAAACCCTAAAAAAATGTACTGCACATGAGTACTTTTAGATTCGAGAGATCAATCTGTAAGACTCTGGCCTAAACCAAGAAATGGCCGTTCCAAATTCAATTCGGTCACAAAGTGAAGGAGAAGGGTTAATCTTAGGGAGGGAAGCGAAGAAGGTGTTTGAGATCAGAATGTTGAATTATGAAGGTGTGGCTATTTTATGACTTGTATCAGAATGTGGAACTGGCTTGCAGAACGTAAGCTATCATTTCTTGGTGTTTTCTGGATACTTGTGTTGATAACACTTCCATTTTTTCGAAAATAGGTTGAAAAACCTATTTATACAAGTCATTGAGCGCACCCTGATCTCGTAGGAAGTGGAGGTGATTAAGCAGTGGAGAAGTGGGGTTGTGTAAAAAGTGGTGATCACCACGTTTCCATTATGAGGGAAAGCTGGTCACACTTTCACCAACTACTCTCATTGCTGTTAACCGCTTGTCCTTTCCTTACACTTTCTTGTAATGGGCGCGTTGCATGCCGCACGCTGTAAACCGCCAGACCAATACCCCAGTGAGCATCCCCCAGTTTGTGACATGTTTGATGTCTCGAGTGAATGTGTAAGGTCGTGAGACTCGCCGCTAAAAGCAGCATATCCTGCTTTTAGGTCAAATTATTTGTGAAATCAAATTATAAAGCATCGGTTTAAACAAGCAACTGGAAATAATCGATGTGTAGGAAACATCGTTATTTTAGAGCTCATTCAAATTAGTCGCGAATTGAACGTCTTAAAAAAAGTAGCATGACCGGACACCTTTGGGTGATCGTTTGAGAACCCTATGGGTGAGCTATCACTTGGTCGATCGCTCCCCGTGGAGGAGGGGTGGCCGGTGATCACAATGCTACCCTATTGGCCTCTTGAAAACAAACTACACCATCCGACTAGGCCAGCGAAGTTAGATGGACGAGATGATTTGCGGCAGTTGTATATTGCCGTTGATGTAATTTAGGGTTTAGGAGCCGTACGGCCAACCTTATTTTGGGAAATCGATTCACGGCACTGGACATTAGTTTGAACAGGTTGATCGATTAGGTGCAAAGGAAGGCTGCCGGTGATCATGCCGATGCCTTCTGGGCCGCCTGAAATTGGATCTAAGCCATTCAATTTGGCCAGCGAAGATGGACGACCGTGATCAATTTGCAACAGCAGTACGTTGCCTCAACACAAACTAGGGCTTCCAAAACAGCGCGTTCACCCAACTTTGGGGCAAATGGCTTGGTGCTCTCTTGACTCGCCGCGGGTAGGTCGATCGACCATAGATAGAGTTGGGTCGCCGGTGAACACGTTAACACTTATTTAATTATTCGAAGGAAGATCTAATCCATCCAACTAGGTTAGCTAAGTTGGGCGGACGTGATTTTTTTTGAGACCGTTTTTGCCGGTCTTAGCTTGTTTGAGCTCATTTTTCAACAACGCGATCACCCATGTTCTAGCTAACGTTTGAGGGTGTTGCGGTTGAACTAAATGGATTCCGACCGGCTGGGATGTTAGTGAGCCCACCGGTGGTCATCATGATGATCGCCTAGTTCCGCTTGGAGTAGGCTAGACTTGTTGAATTGCGTGGACAAATCGTGTGGTCGTGATCGTTTTTTTTAAGACTGACATGGACAGTGTAAATTTTCCTTATAGAATTTAAACGTGTCGATCGAGCTAACTTTTAGTTAAATGTGTGTCGACACGCCGATCTCTTTGTCAGAGAGTGGTGTAGCCTACGTGAGTGTTTTTCATGCAGGTCTCAATACTGACACTTCGGGAGATTCATGCTACTCCGATGCGAGTGAACATTAATCGTCATGTCATGCCAATATTAAGAGTTCGGCTGAGAACATAGCATAGGAAAATACCAGGCAAGTCAATGCATTAGTGAATAATGCCGGTGGGGAATAAAATTCACAAAATATTTTGGATTGCCATATGTACCATTCTGAGTGAATTTATATATATATATATGTGTGTGTCCAAATATATTGAATTGCTCAATACATCCGTGAGCGAAGAGGCTTTTGCACTTATCACTTTCAAATGGCTTCTATTCCTTTGCAGGATGACATCGCATTAAAAACAGGGTTTCACAATTTTGACCCTGAACCGAAAACCACCATCAACAACTAGGTACGCGAACAGCAGCTCCGGACTTTGGCCTAGTCAAGCCGTTCGCAAACCCGGTTCGCGAACAACCGTTCCGGACCCAACTCAGGTAAACCCGTTCGCATACTAGGTACGCAAAAAAGAGTTACGGACCTTCTCAGGTAAATCCGTTCGCATACTAGGTACGCAAACAAGAGTTCCAGACCTGAATCATCTCAATACAGTTCGTATACTAGGTATGCATACCGTGTTGTATCCAGACATGGGTAATTGTTCTAAAATCTCATTTCAATCATTGAAACATCCTTAGAAGACGACAATGGTAATCTCACACATACCATTAGCTTCAAGTAATTTTCAAGTGAACTAATGATCAATACGAAACTTTCAAGCTAACATCAAATAACTGTCTCACACAAATCATGTAAGATGTTCAAGGTAATTTTCGCATGATCATCTTTTGACTTAATATTTAGTTTCCAACAAATATATTATTTCCAAATAAACTCGTCAAGAATATAATGAACATAGTTAAAGCAAAAAGCTTCCAACACATATTTCGAGAATAGATAAGCGAGATAAACTCGGCTCGAAATATCAAATGTGTATAATGTAAAAGTCTATATAGCTATATGACTTAGTCTCTAGAAGATAGAATAGAATAGACTTCTGAGTGATAGATAAGTTTTAGTCTCCACATACCTTTTGTTGATGAAGTCCTCCAAGCTCCTCAGTAGATCTTCGTCTTCAATTGGTGAACGTCGTGAAGTCTAAAGCTAAACTACATATTTTATGCTAATATGAGACATAGCTATAAGTAGACTAGAAATCAAGTATATAGTTTTGATCAACTAAACTTGACAAACAAGCTTGAGATAGCAACGCTTGCGAGTTCGACCGATTAGTGCTCTAACAATCTCCCCCTTTGTCAATTTTAGAGAAAAAACTATCAATACATATGGAATACAAAATAAATAAACTTTGTAGCTTGTCATCCATCATGCTTGATTTCCTTGGCTCTTCAACTTTTCTTGAATTCTTTGCTACTCCAAGTACTCCAGCGATTCTGAACGTGTTCAACTTAGCATCATTGTTGTTGAAGATCCATAGCCATAACAATAAGAAAACAGATGTTCTCAATCATTGTTATACAGTTTCATAGTATTATTATATAGAATCAAAATCCAATTGCATCACAACTTTGAAATAATACTATGATGATATGTATTACTCCCCCTTAGTCAATACTTTCATCTTACAATGAAAACCACTCCCCCTTACATAATGATCCGTAAACCATACGCATGTAGTATGAATTACCAAATAATTCTCCCCTTTTTTGTCAATATAAATTGGAAATGGTACGAAAACTACGGGATCATAATGAAATTCTCAGAGAGATAATTCATGACTAAAAGAGAACATATCAACTTTGTTTTGATGATTTCACATAGTCGAAACTTAGTGTATTCATCAAGGAGTTAATAAAGATATAAGATAACTTCTACAATATTCAACAGCCGCACTCCCCACAAAGATATGGCAATTAAGCACAAGTTCAATTAAGAATTCTCTCCCATTTGATGTCATTCCCAAGAGAACAACATGAGCGACCTTACGTTTACAAGAAAAGAAGGATTTATTTGAATACTTTGATACCTAACAGAAGCAAAATATAACTACTAGAAACAAATGCGGAATTTAAACAAAACTACACTGGAACTTCAAGCTTTTATTGCCTAAAAGATATAGATAAATCCAGGGAAAAAAAAAAACTAGAAATCTAATGAACCAAAACAACACCAATAGACTGCCGTAAGTGTTGAAACGTTGCAGTATCTAGTGGTTTGGTGAGAATATCAGCGAATTGTTGTTCGTATGGCATAAATTCCATGTTAATAATACCAATATTCATGGAGATCTCTAATAAAATGATACCTTATATCGATGTGCTCTGTTCTTGAGTGCTCAACATGATTCTCAGTGATGCGAATCACACTTGAGTTATCACAAAAGATCTTCATTATGCCAGTGTCAATTCCATAATCAACAAGCATTTGTTTCATCCATAAAAGTTGAGTACAAAAATGAACCTGCAGCAATATGTTCTGCTTCGCATGTTGAAAGGGATTGTGAGTTTTGTTTCTTGCTATGCCATGCCATGCCACAAGATTCAACCCTACATAGTAAAATCCCCCTGATGTACTCTTTCTGTCTTCCACACATCCTGCCCAGTCAGCATCTAAATAAGCAGTAAGATCAGTGTTGGTATCAAAAGTATAAGATAAACCATAATCGATAGTGTGTTGAATGTATCGCATGATCCGTTTTGGAGCAACAAGATGAGATTCCTTCGGATTAGCCTGAAATCTAGCACAACAACCAACACTAAAAGAAATATCAGGTCTAGTAGCTGTAAGATATAAAAGACTTCCAATGATTGATCGATAAAGCTTTTGATCCACATTGATTCCTTTCTCATCTCTGTGTAGCTTACCAGTAATAGGAATAGGAGTAAGTTTTGGAGTCGACTTATCAAGACCGGATCTTTTTACAAGATCCCTAGCATATTTTTCTTGAGATAAGTATATTCCATCCTTGTGTTGTTGAATTTGTAATCCTAAAAAAATAATTAATTCACCAACATTGCTCATCTCAAATTCCCTTCCAAGAGAGACTTGAAAATCTTTTGCAAGTTTCTCGGAGGTCGATCCATAGATGATATCATCTACATATACTTGAGCAATAACAACATCCTTCCCACTCCATTTGGTAAACAAGGTTTTATCAGCTCCACCTCTCGAAAAACCTTTCCTAAGAAGAGAAGTGGTTAGTTTTTCGAACCAGGCACAAAGTGTTTGTTTTAATCCGTACAATGCCTTTCTGAGCTTAAAGACATGATTAGGAAATTCTGAACTTTCAAATCCTTTAGGTTGAGCAACATATACCTCTTCCTTTAAACATCCATTTAAGAATGCAAATTTTACGTCCATTTGAAATATCTTAATCTTGAGAAAACAAGCATGAGCTAATAATAATATAATGGACTCAAAGTGTGCCACAGGAGCAAAGGTCTCGTCAAAGTCGATACCTTCAATCTGTGAGTTTCCCTAAGCGACAAGTCTAGCTTTGTTTCTGACAATTGTGCCAAATTCCATCTGACTTGTTTTTGAATATCCATTTAGTACCAACAATATTGCCATTAGATGGACAAGGTACGAGTTCCCATACATCTTGTCTTTGGAATTGATTTAACTCTTCATGCATTGCATTCACCCATAAGGGACCTCTAAGAGCTTCATCAATGTTTTTAGTTCTACTTGCGATAAATAACATCCAAAATTGCAAATATTTTGAAGTTGTCCTCTCGTTTTAGTGTAGAATCTTTAACTCCAATGATTCTGTTAGTATAATGATTCCTTTGAACTCAGAGGTGCCATGGTGGAGCACGTTCACGTTCGACAGGTGAAAAGACGAGGGTACCCAAATATACCTCAATCTAAAACTTTTCCACCTATAAGTCCTTTCTCCGAAAGTGATTGCCTATGGACTGAGTCGAGATAATACAACTAATCAGTTCACACTTCGTGTGATAGTCTATGGATACGAGATCAAGACAATACGACAACAAGATAACTTGTGTGATTGACTATGGATACAAGATAGAGACAATACAACAATGAAGTATATTTACTTGATAATAGGTTCGGACTTAACCAAACACAATAGGATTGCTATCAAGTAAATAGGAATTAGTGTTTGTGTATTTTACTTCTAATTATAATAAAAACAATTATAATAGCGGAAATAGAAAAGTAAAAGACACAGCAAGATTTTGTTAACGAGGAAACCGCAAATGCAGAAAAACCCCGGGACCTTGTCCAGAATTGAATACTCTCAGGATTAAGCCGCTATACAAAATCTAAACCAACTTCGTATAGTTGAGACCAAGCAACTAAACTATAGTTCACCTAGTTCTGTCTGTATCCTTGCGCCTCCAACTTGCAATAAGTCACGGACTTGGAACAATTCCTTTGGTTCGTATTCCAAACAGTAAAGGAACAACAAATCTGTTCGGTAACAACTCTATTCAATCAACGTGATATGAGTTTGACAAAAGGCTCTTCCGTTTATCCCAATAAACTCCGTTGTCAGGTTCTTAGATCTATTCAATAACAACTACCAAAGTAATTGTCAAGATTTTTCAATCAATACTTCGAATCACAAAGAAACGTATTGATGCCGATCTACTCAACTAATCAATCTAGATTATCACAAATATAAACCGATTATAGTTGGATCCCATCCGATCAAGTTTTGTGCACACCAAAGATTATGAACCCAAATCAGAAATCTTCTTCGTCTTCAAATCTTCTTAGATCTTCAATAACCACCTGCACACAATCAACTTGAATCTCTTGTGATCAATCATATACAGAACGGAGTCTGTTAACAATGGATTATCACAAGACGTCTTTAGATCTACAAACAGTCTAAAGATCCCCGTCGAAACTTCGATCTAGTTTGAGTGAATCTTATATCAGAAGAGAAGATTCTCAAGCATAAACAAACTAGGTGCAATCAAAGTTCAACAACCGTTAGTCAATCAAATCAATCGAAAACTAATAATAAATTGCAATTATCTAGTTTCCAACCAACGGTACTCGTAGAGCTTCCCAATCCCAAAGAAGTCTTTAAAACGAGCGGTCGTAAGAGATTTCGCCTAATTAGGGTACTTTCCTCTCCGAATAGACGGCTCCACCAGTAACAACACAACTTGGTAGTTTTTGCTGGCTCTGAGGATTAGTTTGTTTGAAATGCAAACTTCAATATTTATAGACCAAGGAAGTTTGGACACCAAGGAATTTCCAAAACCGAATATTCTCAAAGATATGCAATAAGGGCAAAAACGGTTTTCATAATTCCTGGAAATGCTCTGTCCAAATATTGACCGAAATCTCAGTAGAAATTCTCCAACTAGTAAATGCACATTACTAATTTTTATTTTCTAAAGATATGCATTTTAATTGCTGGAAATTAAAGCATATAAAACTAAAAACCTTAATTAAAAGATTCTCAATTTCGATCCGGTATTCTCCGTTAGCTATTAAGGAATATCTTTGAATAATAAAAGATAAGAGTTACTGCACATGTTCAAAGTATGTCGACATCTTTACTTTGTAAATCCTTTTTCATATTTACAATCTTGGAACCGATTTGCCGCACTTCCAAACAAGTTTAGAATTGGTTTATCTGACTTCCAAGAACTATGTGATTGATTATCATATCAAATCACCAATCATGGGTTTAAACGGTTCTACCAAAACAAGTTTCGGTTCTATCTCCATGTGGGTACTAGGATCGGTCACACTAGCTTTCCAAAAATTGGTTGACTAGGTACTAGGATCGGTTACCACACACATACACACACACACACACATATATATATATGGTATCTAACTTGTATTCGGCTGCACAAGTCATTGGATCGGTTACCAATCACTAAGATTTTGTTGCACCTCTTACTAGGATCGATTCCCCTACTTGTGATCGGTTGCACCTCTTACTAGGATCGGTTCTCCAATGTTTAGAGTTGGTCATACCAATTACAGTAAATCGATCATACCATCTCATGTGATTACTTAAGATCGGTTTCACTAACAAAAGTCATACCAATACAAAAGTCAGGTCTTGTGAATATTTTTACCAAGATACATAAACAAGTTATGAGCGGTTATACTAAACACACATATTGGTAATCCAAATATTTGCAATGAATAACAATACCAATAAGCCTAGCGATTTCCCTTTCGATTCATAACACAAGTTTATGAATTGTACTTCCTTTAAACGAATGTAAAAACATTGTTTCCTAGGACGAAATCTTCACCCATACCCATACATAATCACAATAGCATTCATACGATTATGTCGATGTCTTATATACGAAGTTCAAAATATAGACGTTATACTTCGTATTGTAATTCCTTAATACTATGTCTAACTAGAGTATAATCATTCACAGCTTCGCAGTTATGTTTTCAATATGCACGACTTGAAAGATATGTTAGGAATGAAACAGTTCAAGTCAAATATTACTAACCTCAAGTGGAAGGATGATGTCGTTGTTATAGCTCTTTACTTCTTCACATTCTTTAAGTCTTCACGTAATACTTGTAAGTCTCATATCCTAGTAACTTTCTAGCTAACCTATACGAAGTTGACTCTAGTAACTAATCAAGCGACTCTTTAAATGAGTTTTGATTCACTAAAATATGACAACTAAACTTGACATACCAACGCTTGGTGGGTTCAACCGAGCTATGATCGAACAACAGGAATACCTTGACTAGGGGTTTTCTCCTCGTCGCTAAAAATATCAGGATCTGCAACAGTTGGAACAACTTCTACTGATTATGAGATTTATTTGACTTTCTTAATTGTCTCCGTTGGAGGCAATTCAGCAGGAGGGTCATCATGACAGAAATTGCTCAGATCGTCAATGATAACATTTGCTGATTCCATCATAACATGGGTTCTAAAATTATAAACCTTAAAACCACGACTGTCAGATGCATATCCATTAAAAATACCTTCATCGCTTTTGGAATCAAATTTCCCATTTTGTTCTCGATCTTTTAGAATGTAGCACTTACTGCCAAACACTTTGAGATAGTATAAGTTGGGCTTCTTACCGTACCACAACTCATAAGGAGTATTTAGGGTCTTGGACCGTATATAAACACGATTGTTTAAATAGCATGTTGTAAAAAAAGCTTCTCCCCAAAACTTCAAAGGTAAGTTTTTGTTATGGAGCATAACCCTTGCCATTTCCTGAATGTTCCTATTCTTCCTTACTGCAACTCCATTGGCTTGTGGAGTAATAGGTGGTGAGTAGTATTGAATAATTCCTAGTTTATCACAGAATTCAAATACTTTAGTGTCCTTGAATTCAGTTCCACGATCGCTTCTAATTTTCTTTAGCTTGCGACCATGTTCGTTCTGGATTCTATTAACAATAATCTTGAATTCACTAAGGGTTTCTTTCTTATGAGCCAAAAATGCCACCCAAGTGAATCTGGTGTAATCATCTACCATAACTAAAGCATACTTCTTCCCAGCAACAGTAGGTTGTTGAATATGACCGAAGAGATCCAGATGAATTAAATCAAGTGGAGCTTTAGTAAGAATATCTCGAGATGATTTATGTGGAACTTTTGATTGTTTACCCTTTTGACAGGCACCACAGACACCATCATTCTTAGCATTGATTTTGGGAACACCTCTAAAAAGTTCTTTGTTGATGATTTTAGTTAGAAGGCGATAATTAATGTAACCAAAACGCTCATGCCAAAGATGTGTAGATTCCACCTTAGTCAAATTGCAACAATTATTAAACTAAGTATCCAGAAGATAACAGTTATTTTTACCACGAGTTCCCTGAAAAAATTACTTTTCCAGACTTGTCTACAATGTCACATCCATACACATTGGATTGCTTCAAACACAGACTTGTGAAGTCATAGCATGTTTGCATGCTCTGATACCAATTGAAAAAGCGGGGGTATAACAACCACACCCAATAATTCGTTCGGCAATCTGTATGGACTAAACTCCAATATAATTCCAAGAGCACCAACTTAAAAGTGACACTTAATCAAGAAATATATCAAAGAGCTTTATCTCTATTTCTAAACACAATCAGCAAATCGAATAGATAGAAATACGTGAGACTGATTGATATAAGAAATAACTTGGATGGTACCAAAGACCAATGCCCAAGTGTCAATCAAGTTATATCCAACAAACAATGTCGGATTTATCAACTGATTGAACTACGCACAACCTGTGACATTTCAATTATATAAACAAATATAATGCAGAAAAGAAATAACACAGACACCTGATTTTTTTTAACGAGGAGACTGCAAATGCAGAAAAACCCCGGGACCTAGTCCAGCTTTGAACACCACATTGTATTAAGCCGCTACAGACACTAGCCTACTACAACTTAACTTTGGACTGGAATGTAGTTGAGCCATAACCAAGTCTCACACTGATTAAGATACAGTCGCATTCCTTACGCCTCTAGAACCACGCCGGATTCTGCGCACTTTATTCTCTTAGTTGATCTCACCCACAACTAAGAGTTGCTATGACCCAAAGTCGAAGACTTATAAACAAATTTGTCTCCCACAAATATGTATATTCTTTATTCTGTTTTTGTTCCGTCTTTTGATACAAAGATCAAGGTGAGCAGGAACCAACTAATAGTCCGATCTTATACTCCCGAAGAGCAATCTAGAAATATCAGTCACCTAACAATAACCTAACTGATTAACAAAAGAAGTTATTGCGGAATCATAAGAGTCTGAGACGAAGAACTGTTGTGATTACTTTTTATATCTTACTTATCGAAGATAAATCTCGAGTAAATCTTATAGAAGATAAAACTCAATATGATAGAACAAGTAAGATCAGAATACGCAACTACAGAGAAAATAGTTGGATCTGGCTTCACGAATCCCAAATGAAGTCTTCAAGTCGTTAACCTAATAATGGTTTTGGAAAAACCTATGTTAAAAGAGAATCGACTCTAGTTTGCAACTAGGACACAAAAAAGTGTCGGGATTAGGTTTTCCAGTTGCTAGAGTTCTCCCTTATATAGCCTTTCAAATCAGGGTTGCTTACAATCAAAGCTAAGATAGCTTAGTAACAAAGCATTCAATATTCACCGTTAGATGAAATCCTGATTTAAGATTCAAGCTAAGTATGCTTAGAAATTAAGCGATCAATCTTCACCGTTAGATGGTCTTAGCTTGTTACACACAAATGAAATATACTCATATTTAGATATAGGTAACCGTACCTAAACGTGTATGTAATACCTCGATATTCGGCAGTGGTTGGTCGAATGGAATATAAGTAATGGTTTGTCCTTTCCTAACACCAAGGCCTTTTCAACACAATTGGCTCCAAAGTTGGCAGAAAACTCTTCTGTTAAGCGTGCTCGGGCGGGAGTAATCCAGAGATGGGTGACCTCCTGGGAAGTTTCTGCTGGATTACCACAGCGATGCCCGTTAAAAACCCTACACTGCCGGATAACCGCAGTGGCTAAGTGGGGACAGTATCGATGGAGGGACGGGTCATTACAAATGGTATCAGAGCCGACGATGGCTCACCTGCCGAGGGTGGGAAGGTACGCTGGACGGGGTTGGTCCAGGTGCTTGTCTTATAGAGGAAGGGAACGTCAGAGATATAGGCTTCAAAATATATTATGGAGCTGAGGATGGTTCCAATTTAAGGTGGTGGTATTGTAATACCCCGATTTCGGCAGTGGTCGGCCGAATGGAATATTAGTAATGGTTTGTCCTTTCCTAACATCGAGGCCTTTTTAGCACCATTGGCTCCAGAGTTGGAAGAAAACTCTGCAGTTAAGCGTGCTCGGGCGGGAGCAATCCAGGGATGAGTGACCATCCGGGAAGTTGTTGTCGGATTACCGCATCGATGCCCGTTGAAAACCCCACACTGCCGGATAACCGCAGTGGCTAAGTGGTGACAATATTGGTGGAGGGACGGGTCAATATAGTGTATATTGGGTTGGCTCAATAACAGTTAGTCGAATTTAGCCATATGAACACTTTTGTCTTAACCATATTCATCTAACACTTTTAGATCAAATATGATGATCAATCAATGATGAAAGATAATCAAATGAATCTAATTGCATATGCTTCAAATAGAGTTGTTCAATTGTTCACTATCTCATAGAAATATGTATGAACAACTTGAAACAAAATCAGATTGATTCGTAACCGTACAAAGTACAGGAATCAATTCATGAACATTAAGCCACGGTTTGCAAAGTTAATTTGCATTCCTTAAATCATAAATGTTTTAGTTCATGAGTATGAGAACCATACATAACCGATTTTAGAACTTAACCACTGTGTTCGCAAACTAGGTACGCGAACAGCAGCTCCGGACCTTAGCCTAGTCAAGCCGTTCGCAAACTCGATTCTCGAACAACCGTTCCGGACCCAACTCAGGTAAACCCATTCGCATACTAGGTACGCACACAAGAGTTCCGAACCTTCTCAGGTAAATCCGTTCGCATACTAGGTACGCAAACAAGAGTTCCGGGCCTGAATCATCACAATACAGTTCGCATACTAGGTATGCATACCGTTTTGTATCTAGACATGGGTAATTGTTCTCAACTCTCGTTTCAATCATTGAAACATCCTTAGAAGACGATAATGGTAATATCACACATGCCATTAGCTTCAAGTAATTTTTAAGTGATCGAATGATCAATACAAAACTTCCCAAGCTAACATCAAATGACTGTCTCACAAAAATCATGTTAGATGTTCAAGGTAATTTTCACATGATCATCTTTTGACTTAATATTTAGTTTCCAACAAATATATTGTTTCCAACTAAACTCGTCAAGAATATGATGAACATAGTTAAAGCAAAAAGCTTCAAACACATATTTCGAGAAATAGATAAGCGAGATAAACTCGGCTCGAAATATTCTGAGTTACATCACCATTCAACAATCGCATATTCTGAGTTGATTCAAAAATCGTACATTTTTCCCACGGTGGCGATCTGCTTACTGATGCATCAATCACCTGTTCTCTTGTTCATCAATCACCACCTAGCACCGCAATCTTGCCGTCAAATGGTTTTGTATTAGCAACATTGCCGTCCGTTGGTATTATATTCCTCATGGTTTTATTGACTTCCTCAAATCCATATCAACTTGCCATGAGAGCTTCATCCCAAATACTCATGTCTGTCTTTGAGAGTAGGCTTGCAATTTCATCCTGTTTCGCCATATTACAACTCGATTCGTCTTGTAACCTTATTGGAACTTTGAACCTAGAATGTGTCGTGCGACCTCCTCGAAAGCAACAGAGATGCTATACATGTAGAACACATTCGATGAATATCCACTTACTACTGTGTAGAACACAATTTAGGGATATAGACCGTTTCCTTAGGATGGTATTTTAGGGATTACTCCTATCATTAAATACCAATATTAATTTTTAATCTTATTTTTGATGAACTATAATACCATTGTAGCTTGGATCAAATTTACCAGCTTCTCTACAATGCCTGCATATTGGGAAATTGTGGTCACATCGTACAAAATTTACAAATATACTCAGCATATATTTATAACTCCATAATACAACATCGATAACTATTGTGTACCTTACCACCAAAAGAACTGTTTTATGTTGTACACGAATGCCAATAAGTAATTAAAGTAACAAAAACATCGTATAGATGTAACAATTAAAGTATTTTGGACCTAGCTAGCACGTAGCAAATAAATAATTGTTCAACAGAGATGAGTCTTTCCAGTTTCACCGTTTACATACCAAAAAAAAAAAAAAAAAACCTCCTTCCTTCCTCCTTTTCCACTGTGTCGATAATATTGTTATAGATGTATTATTGCTCGGGATTAAGTCCTCCTCTCATATTGGTAAATTCTTTCTCGAGTTTCAACTTATCGTAATCCAGTTCTTGCATTATCAATGATTTCTTAATACCTTCAATATTTGACATATCAAGGTACGTATGGTATCTTTTTGAATCAAAAATTAAAGGTACGGTATTTTCTGGAATGGTAGTTCTATGAGCGAACGACCATTTTTTTTTCATCAGCATTTCGGTACGTTGGAGTTGGAGTACTTAATTTGCTCGGATTTAAGCCTAACGTACTGGTGTTTATGTACTTTTGTGTGATTATACTCTATTCCATCATACAAATATTTTCAATTTGTTCCCACATTTTTTCTTATTCGCTTACGTGGCGATACAACAACATGTATCGTACAAATAGTCTCCTCACCTCATCATCTGGGGAAAACGTTGTAGCCTCTTCTATAGCCGGATGTTTCGTTGTCATCTTCGAGCAAATAGCGTTCAGTGCAAACCTCCTCGAAAGTCTTGTGGAGAACTGCAAATGTTAGAATTTCATCCAAAGACGGTGGTCCTTTTGCAACATTTCAGAAGTATACACAGATATTTCCCTTTTGCCTCTCCTTCATGCAAGACTAACATAATAAATACGTCCAATCTTATACCCCTTTTGCCTCTCCTTCAAAAAGAATTTTGATTTGCCTTTGGATATTTTTGATTAGCCACGAATCACCGGAGCAACTTTGTTGAGTTGGGATCAATCTTGTCCACACGCCTTCCATATGAAAAGGTAACTTACACGGGTACTGAAACTGGATAGGGAAGTTGAGCACTCTCCATGATGATTCCTAACCGTAAGCATATTTGTATTTGTTTACTTTGCTGATCTTTAATTCTCTGTCTTCTTCATCCCTAAGATTGCTTGTTGTTTTTCCTAATCTTTTTTTCCTATCGATAGACCAAAATCTAGATTAGCCAGAACCGATAAATTAATTTTCAATCTCGTCCCAGAGGTAGGGTTCGTTGTTGAGGGTGCAAAATCACGGTTAGCTAATGGTTAACTTAAAAATTAGGACATCGGGAGAACGAGTAAGGAGAGAGAGGCTATGCAAAACAGGGTTTTTCATGTCTTAACTCAGTTTTTAAATCAGTTTGATTTCTCTTAGATTTTTGATAATCTTTATGTCTTTTTAACTTTATTATTCTTCTTTAATTTCAAACCTCATGAAGATCCATCTTTCCGTTTCTTAACTCTCTGGATATATTGTGGAATTATCCATTGTTTTTCTCTTTTTTCAAGCTGAAGAACATCACCTCTTTAGTTTTTCATACCTAACATGTTAAGTTAGTTTTCTTTGTTCTGCGTTATGTTATTTAACTTCATTTCATTAAGTTTTTTCTCTCAAAGACTAATCAACTTTTGTTTATGAAGTGGTAGCTCTCTTCTGTGAAGATCTCCATTTTCGTCATTTATGGGTACTCCAGTGGTGGAGTTCGGAATGCTTGTTTCCGAATCGAAAGCAGTGGTGCAAATCATCCTTGTTGTGATGATCCTTACTAGTAGAATAGTGACATCTCATGTCATAGGAAAAGTCAGAGTATCCAAGTCCGAAGATTTTCTTGTTCATCAGGAAGAGTATCTCAAGTTTCCAAACTTCAAATTTTTTAAATTTCAAATCATAATCTCCCTCATATAATCTGGCGACGTTATGTCCGGAATTTCAGTTGCACTCTGTTAAGTCAACCTTTCTGTTATTACTTCCACCAATCCCAGACTCTTACAAAAATTCCTATAAATATTCTTCTTATTACCCGTTCAAAATATATCAATAAAGGGAATTATTCACGTGCCATAAATGCAGATTATGCCCATGCAGATTCTGGTATCTGTAACCATATTTTCTATCTTTACTTACGATCCCAAATTTTTTTTCAGTATTATACCAGGGATTATGAGTTATCAAAAATATTCGCAAGTCAGTATTTATACCCTTCCATGCATCATTGTAAGCATATCAATCTAAATATCATCATCTATATACCTAAAAACTTAGTTTGGTGGAGGAAGATGATACTTACAATGGCGTCTAGTTCCAACAGTCGGCCTAATAAAGTCAATCAGCTATCGAGACAATTGGAAATTCTTCTCTGGATATTCCAAAAGAGAGAAGAACAGTAGGTACGGTTCAGTCAATCAATGCAGCTACTGAGGAATGGTCTCATGTTGTAATCGGAAAACTTATGCATAAGGACAAGATAGAAATGAAAATCATTAAGGAAGAGATCAACTCTTTATGGAGGAGATACAAAAATAAACAGATCTGTATTATGGGGCATAATCTTATATTGGTAAGAATAAACAATAAAGCAGAGCAAGATGAAGTTATTTATAATGGTCCATGGATCATAGGTGAAGCCTTATTTGCAGTGAAGAAGTTTGTTGCTGGTACAAAGGCTTTGGATTATGTTTTCACTCATGAAGTCTTTACTGTCCACTTCAAGTATCTTAAACTTGAACATCTGAACAAGGAAGTTGTTGAAGAAGCTATTGGTTTCATGGGTAAGAAAATAAGTACTATTTCATAGAATTGCAGACCTAAATATGGTAATACAGTGAAAGCTAGAATTGAGATGGATCATAAAAAGCCTCTCCATCGAGGTGGTTGGTGGAAAACTATTTCTGGAGATGAAGTTTGGATTCGTTATCACTGGGAGCTGCAGCCAAAGATAATATGTGATATGTGTTGTTATTGATCATCAACAAGAGAAGTATGCTCATTGGGCATATCTTTTATACATATATAGTTTGAATTCTGCTGAATATCAAGCTATTCTTCAAGAATAAAGTGAAGTATATGAAGGAAATGATGAGCGTAGCTTATCTTACTCTATGTTGGAAGAAATGGAAAAAGAAGAAACTATTGTAGCTGAAGAATCTGAAACCACCGATGTTCCTAGGAATACTAAGAGGATGAGAAACTCAGTTCTCAATGATGAGCCACAAATGAATCTGCATAATATTAATTTTAATCCCCCGAAAACTTTGGATACTGCAACTTCTACTAGTATGATTGATAATCCAGCATTTGAGATGAAGAATAACAATCTGGAAACAATGCAAGTGTTAGAGCATAGCTCGGTTGAACCCACCAAGCGTTGGTATGTCAAGTTTGGTTGTCATATTTTAGTGAGTCAAAACTCATCTAAGAGTGGCTTGATTATGTACTAGAGACAACTTCGTTTAGGTTAGACTAGAAAGTCTAGGAATGTTGAGACATACAAGTATTAATCGAAGACCTGAAGAATGTAAAGAAGTAACGAGCTACAATGACTACATCATCCTTCCTCTTAAGGTTAGTAATATTGACTTGAACTGTTTCATTCCTAACGTATCTTTCAAGTCGTGCTATATTGAAAACATAACTGCGAAGCTGTGTATGGATATATTACTCTAGTAGTGAGACATGATCATATGATCATAGTATTAGGGAATTAGACTACGAAGTATAACGCTTATCTTTTGAACTTCGTAGATGTGACATCGACATAATCTTATGAATGTTGTTATGATTATGTGAATGGGTAAAGGTGAAGATTTCATCCTAGGAAATAATGTTTTACATTTGTTTAAAGGAAGTACATTCATGAACTTGTTTTATGAATCGAAAGGGAAATCGCTAGGCTTATTGGTACGGCTATTCATTGCAAATCTTTGTATTACCGATATGCGTGAGATGGTAGAACCGATCGTAACTTTGTTATGTATCTTGGTACAACTAATCACAATGCCCGACTTATGATTTGGTATGACTACTTTTGATTAATTAGTGTAACCGATCCTAAGTAATCACCTGAGATGGTATGATCGATATTTGTAATTGGTGTGACCAATCCTAGTAATTGGTGTGACCGATCACAGAGAGTTGTGTAATCGATCCTTGTAATTAGTGTAACCGGTCCTATTAATTGGTGTAACCGATCCTAGTGACTGGTGTGACCGATCACAAGAAATACCATGTGTATATGGTAACCGGTCCTGGTAATTGATGTAACCGATCCTGGTAACTTGTGCGACCAATCACAAGCGCTTCCATATTAGGGTATAATCGATCCCGGTGATTGGTAGAACCGATTGAACCCATGGATGTGATTTGAGATTTGATCAATCACATAGTTGTCTTGGAATACAGATGAACCAATTCTAAACTTGTTTGGAAGTGTGGTATAATCGATTCCAAGATTGTAAATATGAAAGAGGATTTACAAAGAAGAGATGTCAACATTCTTTGAACACGTACAGTAACTCTTATCTTTTATCGTTTAAAGATATTCCTTAGTACTAAAGGAGATCCTGTTCCGAAATAAATTAAGAATCTTTTAATTAAGGTTGTTAGTTTTATATGCTTTAATTACCATCAATTAAATGCATATCTCTAGAGAATAAAATTAGTAATGTGCATTTACTAATTGGAGATTTTCTATTGAGAGATTTCGGGAAATATTGGACAAAGCATTTATTGGAATTATGAAAACCGAATGGGCATTTATTGCATATCTTGAGAATACTTTCGGTTTTGGAAATTCCTTGGTGTCCAAACTTCCTTAGTCTATAATAAATACCTAAATTTGCATTTCTAGCAAACTATCCTAAGAGCCAGACAAACTTCATCTTTTTGTTGTTTCTGGTGGAGCCTTCTAATCGGAGAGGAAAGTAACCTAATTAGGCGAAATCTCTTACGACCGCTCGTTTAAAGACTTTTGTGGGATCAAGAAGCTCTACGAGTACCGTTGGTGGGAAACTAGATAATTGCAGTGTTATTAGTTTTCTATTGATTTGATTGACTAACAGTTGAAATTTTGATTGCACCTAGTTTGTTTATTCTTGAGAATCTTCTCTTATGATATAAGATTCACTCAAACTAGATCGAAGTATCGACGAGATCTTTAGAACTGTTTGTAGATATAAAGACATCTTGTGATAATCCATTATTATCAGACTCCGTTTCTGTGCGTGATTGATCACAAGAGACTCAAGTGGTGTTGTGTAGGTTTAATTGAAGATTAAAGAAGATTTAAAGACGAAGAAGATTTCTTATTGGTTCCTCATATCTTTGTGTTGCACAAACCTTGATCGGCTGGGATCCAACTAGAATCGGATTTATTCGATTGATTAGTTGCGTGAGATCGGTATCACTTTATAGTTTCTTGTTGGAATCTATATCGATTGATTGCGAATCTAAACTTGACTACTTTTTGTAGTTATTAGATAAATTGATCTAACCAGGCAAAGGAGTTTATTAGCTTAAACGGAAGAGTCTTTGCATATGACTTGAGATATCTTATCTTAAAGAATCAATAAAATTGTTTCCGAACAGATTTGTTGTTCCTTTACTGTTTGGAATACGATCCAAAGGAATTGTTCCAGTGCATGCACTCATCGAAGTCGGAAGCGCAGGGATACTAAGGAAACTAAGTGAACTAGGGTTAGTTGCTTGGTCTCAACTATACGAAGTTGGTTTAGATTTTATATATCGGCTTAATTATGAGAGTATACAATTATGGACTAGGTCCCGGGGGTTTTCTGCACTTGCGGTTTCCTCGTTAACAAAATCTTGATGTGTCATTTACTTTACCTTTCCGCAATTATAATTGTTGTTATTAGAATTTAAAGTAAAATACACAAACACTAACTCCGTACATACTTGATAGTGATCCTATAGAGTTTGGTTAAGTCCGAACCTATTATCATGTATCATACTTCGTTATTGTATTGTCTCGATCTTGTATCCATAGTCAATCACACAAGTTATCTTGTTGTCGTATTGTCTCGATCTTGTATCCATAGACAATCACACGAAGTGTGAACCGATTTTTCGTATTGTATCGACTCAGTCTATAGACAATCACTTTCGGTAGAGGACTTATAGGAGGATAAATTAAAGATTTTGGTGTATTTAGGTACCCTCGTCTTTTCAATTGGTATCAGAGCAGGCAAACACGAAAAGATCTAACAATCTGTGTTTGGTGCAATCCAACCTATAAGAAATGAATCTAATGTATGATTCAGTTAACGTTATGCAAGAGTATGAATACTCAAATGTTGAATATGTTACTACTTTGTTGACTCATGATCCAGGAGTTACAAAAGCATCTGAGTCTATCTCTGATGGAAAGGAAGATGCTGATAAAGAGTTGGTAAAACTCCTAAAGCCTATAAGATATCTATCTACAAGGATGCTAATATTAAAGACAAAATCTAATCTTCTCAAGCAAGAGATCAGAGAAAAGGATACTCAACTAGATATTCTGGCCAAAGAGAATATGGATCTCACAGTCAAAGTAGAAGCTCTTGGTAAATCTCTTACTCAAGATCATAAAACTCATCCTATGACTCTGACTAATGACTCTGTTATACTTTCTTCTGATGAAGAAACCAAAAGTCCTTGTTTGAATTTTACAGATTGTGATAACAAAACTTGTTTGATCACATCTGAAACAGATTATGATGATGGTAGTCTGCCTAACTACATTAAGTCAGAAGAGAATGAGAAACTATCTTCTACATCTACTGATGATCAAACGAAATCTTGTCCCCGTGAAAAAGATCTTAAGGAATACAACTTTCAGTCACTTGGCAGGAAACTTATACTTCTTCAAAATATTGTGGTTAAAGTATTAAAAGAAGTTTCTTGTCTTAAAAAACTGAAAGATCATTCCTCAGTAGAAAGACAGAATATACCCCAAACTGATAAGATCAACTCAAAAGAATTAGAAGTAAGAGTTGATAATCACTTCTGGAAAAAGGTTCCTCCTCACTCATGTCGAAATAGTCTTTGTTTACATGAAGAATGATTCTAGAAGAAAGGGAAAGAAAAAAACTCTGCCAAAGGAAACAATCAGGGAAGATTTCCGATAATTGTTTCAGATAATCATACTGATGTGCATAACAAGGAAATCCTTAGAATGAGAAAATCTTATGAAAATCTCATTGACAGAATTAAGAGAGATTTATCTATCTTTGAAAATTCACACATCAGTACAGTTTCTCCTCATGATCATACCTTTAGATCAAGGAATGATCATCTTCTTGGGAGAAAATACTTTGGACAGAAATTTCCAAAGAGAAACATGAACTATGTTTCTGATACTCATTGTAAGCAAGAAAAGGCTTACTCCGATACAACCTAGTTGTATGGAGATTGTGCACTCTCATCCTATTTCGCGCTCATAACTTTTGGGATGAGAAAGCACATAAAACGATAACATAATTTTTAGTTTGTTTTTTTATCAGAAAAATCTGTGACAATTTCTGGATAGATGCGAATCCATTTTTTTGTCTAAAAATTGTTCATGTTTATCATGATCTTCCAAAAATAGGTTTTATTTGAAATTTTTGAATTTTAATAAACCTTCCAGCATGAGAAGTTCGTACATTGGAAACAAAACATATGCTTTATATATTTTCAGAATTTCCTTTGTATTTTCGGACTGAAAGTTGTCTCTTCTTAAGAGAAACTTTCTCTTGCTTGTATTGAGAAACCCTAACTAATTCTTATTTGAGTCCCCGAGCATGCCTCCAATAACTCGCAGCATTACAAAGGAAAATAAGGAGGAAGCTCAAAAGGTTAAGGATTGTCAAGGAATCAATACAGAAAGGAAGAAGAAGATCATATCAAAAATCATGTCTGATTATGATACCGATAGTTCTGCTGGATCCCAAGAGTCATGTATGTTGGCTTACATCCTTCAAGATCCAACAAAAACCAAGTGGATACCTTCTGATAGTATGATTGACTATATCCATGGTTTTGAAGAACTAAGAACCAATCTCATAATAACGGTTCGAAATCAAGATTGGCTCAAGGATATGATTGAGGAAACAAAAGATGATCTTGCTGACATAAAGGTTCAAGTTGAAAAGATTGAAAAACAGGAAGTGGTTGCAGACAAGTCTCTCGAGACATACTTCTAGAGTTTGAACACTGAAGAAACCTCAGTGAACAATAAGAGCACCACTAGAGATTAAGTTATATGTTGTAATACTTAATCCAAGAAAATAGACATCAGTTTTTGATTTATTTCGATTATTGTATAAGGTCTACTTTGAATAAAACTATCATTATTAACGAATAAAATTATTATTTTATAATTTTTCTTGTGATAGTTTCCGATTACATAGCCTGTGCTAGAATGTCTATATTTTTGCTATGTGTTTTTGGTTTATGGGATGTCTGATTTCGGTTTTCATAACCTTAATATTTGATCTCATATGATATGAACCCTTATGGTTTGTGTAACTTTTTTATTTAGCGAGATTAAGTTCTAGCCCATGTTGGTAGGCTTTACCAAAGGATCATAAGGTGTTCCGATTGAAACTCATATGTGAAAAGTCACAATATGTTGAATCAATTTGTGTTTACATTAGTTGTGTTTATCATAAACATATGTGTTTCGGGTTTTCAACTTTTGCTATTGGCACGCATCAGTTAAAAACCGATTCAACCTTTCTCTGGTAAAGGTTGCTCTTGTTGTTGTTCTTTTCTTCTTGCGAGAGGATAACAACATACTAAGGGAGAGTTCTTATGTGAAATTGTGCTTAATGATATATCTTTCTGGGGAGAAGAAGATGCGGAATCTGAGGTAACGAATTTGTTAGTTAATCGTTTTCCTGTTTAAGAAAAGCCTGTTTATATTGCATATATTTTGCTTTTGCTTAACAAAATTTCGGTACAATTGATATATTCCATTATGATGTGTATGGATGTGTATGTGTGTGATTCAATTGTTTTTGGTTAAGAAAAACTGTGTCAATTTGTTTGGCTTATTGTTTGGTATCTTCTTTATTGTTGGGTATTGAAAAAGTGGGGGTCTAACAACCTCACCCAATAATTCGCTTAGCAATCTGTATGAACTAACTCCAATATACTTTTAAGAGAATCAACTAGACAGTCAGACTCAATCTTAATCAAAAGTATATCAAAGAGTTATATCTCAATTTCTCGATTCAATACTTACTCAAGCAAATAGAAATCTGCGAGTCTAATTGAATACAAGAGAAATTAACTTGAATTGTACCAAAGACCAATGTTCAAGTATCAATCAATTTCAATCAACAACCAAAGGTTGGATTTACTAATTGATCTATTCAACGCACAACCTATGATATTTCTATTATATAATAACAAAATATAATGCGGAAAAGAAATAACACAGACACCATAAGTTTTGTTAACGAGGAAACCGCAAATGCATAAAAACCCTGGGACCTAGTCCATATTGAATACACACAGTATTAAGCCGTTACAGATGATGTGATTTTGAAGTTGTAGTAAAAATGATTCGAACTCTAAGACTTGTGAAGATTCAAGTTTTTAAATTTAATAAAAATATACAATAATATTACAAATGGTGCAAGAGGTACTGGAACTAAGGATTCGGCCAATCTTCATAACATAAGGTTCAATTATTTATTCTCAACAATTTTAGCTCAAGAAATGTAAACATGGACTCTTATTTTTGCCAAGGTAGATTCTAAAAACATTAGTTATAAATCGTAAGCATGGGACATCAAACATCTAAGCAAGCATGACCCATCTAATAAAATAATAACTAATTAATCAAAATCATATTTCAATTAATATTAGTGCAAAGGTCATAAAAAATAATAAAATAAATTTACCCATTATGAAGTTCGGCCTCCTCCGTCGTCCCAGTGTTGGGGTTTAACTCATCATGTCGAAAACACACTCAAAATATGTATTCATGGCTCAAAAAGTGTTTACAAGAAGATAAAATAATGAAACAGGAAATCTGCAACAGCACAGGTGCGTTACAGACCGACTGTTTCAACTCTCAACTGTTATGATGAAGATAATCGTTACAAATCTGAAGATAAATGTTGCAGAAGAGGATAAAGAAACTGTTACAATGAAGATAAATGTTGCAAACCAGTTGAAGAAACTGTTACAACTAGTTGAAGAAACCATTACGACGGATGAAGAAACCGTCGTTGTTTCCCTGTTCTTCACGAGCAGCAGCAGCAACAACAACAACAAAGTTCTTAAAACTCTTGATTCACGCCTCCTGAGCTCTCCTCTCGACCCCAAACTCTCGACACCCCTTCTATGAAACCTTGTGACTCTATTTATACACCAAAAGCCCAAAAATCACGCGTCAATTACACAAAATAATTCTCATTTACTCCCATGCATGGAAAAGAATAATTTCCATTTTTAGATTAATTACGCGTCTAATCTCGTGCTGAACACACCATAAATATTCCTTCACGTCCCAGAATAAGTTAGGCACGCAGAAGCCACAAGAAAACTTCCCAAAATTACCAAAAATTCCGAAAATATCTTACGGGAATATCACGCCTGTTTTGCTCCACACTTGAATTCTAACCAATTATGGTCGAAACCAAAGACCATACCACGTTTCTATGGGTCCTAGGAATGATCCCAATCAATTCCATCCCTTTAGTCTCTCTGAAATGACTCCAAAAATCTGATTGAAAATATGCCAGGGATAAACATCATTTTCCCGCCTTTTTCTGTTTTTCAACGTGAAGGAGAAGGGGGTGCCCCTTATCCAGTGATCGCCCCTTATCCGTTGTTGGAGTCATATAACACTTGTCCCTTGGGGTACCTTTAGTACTTTATCCTGGGGTGTAAAACACCACTTTTCGAGCCAATTTCGCCGCAAGAGCTTATTTCTCTAAAAATACCTACAAATACATAAAATAACCAAATAAGTACAAAATCGAGCACTAACAATATATACAATTGAGATATATTAGACACATAAATGCGTCTATCAACAGACACTAGTCTACTACAAACTAACTTCGGTCTGGACTGTAGTTGAACCCCAATCAATCTCACACTGATCCAAGGTACAGTTGCGCTCCTTACGTCTCTGATCCTAGCAGGATACTACGCACTTGATTCCCTTAGCTGATCTCACCCACAACTAAGAGTTGCTACGACCCAAAGTCGAAGACTTTAATAAACAAATCTGTATCACACAGAAAAGTCTATAGGAATAGATAAATCTGTCTCCCACAGAAATACCTACAAGTTTTGTTCCGTCTTTTGATAAATTAAGGTGAACAGGAACCAATTGATAACTAGGACTTATATTCCCGAAGAACAGCCTAGAATTATCAATCACCTCACAATAATCTTAATCGACTAGCGAAACAAGATATTGTGGAATCAAAAACGATGAGACGAAGATGTTTGTGACTACTTTTCTATCTTGCCTATCGGAAAAATTAATCTCGAGTCAATTTTATAATTGTACTCAATACGATATAAACAGCAAGATCAGATCACGCAACTACAAAGAAAATAGTTGGGTCCGGCTTCACAATCCCAACGAAGTCTTTAAGTCGTTAACCTACAGGGTCTCGATAAAAACCTAAGGTTAAAGGAGAATCGACTCTATCTTATACAACTAGTATCACACAAAAGGTGTGGGGTTTACCTTTCCCAGATGCTAGAGTTCTCCTTTATATAGTCTCCAAATCAGGGTTTGCAATCTAGGTTACCTTGGTAACAAAGCATTCAATATTCACCGTTAGATGAAAACCTGATTAGATTCAAGCTAATATCTTTCAACTGTTAGATCGAACTTAGCTTTTTATACACAAATTAAATGCACGTCCATTTAGGTTTGTGTAACCGTACCTCAATGTGTACACCTAGTTGGTTCAACAGTAGTTAACCAAATGGTTAGCCATATGAGCACTTTCATATTAACCTTATTCATCTTCACCATAACTAGTTCAAATGACTCAAAAGAACTAGTTAGAGAGTTGTTCAATTGCTTAGATCTCATAGAAGTATATAAGACACAATCGAAACAAAAACAATTTTGATTCACTCGAATCGATTCATGAACTTTATAGCCACAGTTTGCAAATATGCATTCCTTAGTTTATATAAGTTTAAGTTCACGAATAAACCTTTTTTAGAAAATAACCCACTCAAGTATGCATACCGGTACGCATACTTAGTACCCGTTTTAAGTTTGTTTTCAGTTCACAAACTCCAGCAGAAATTCACGGGACATGAACTTCCGACAGTACGCGTACGGGTACGCGGACTTTAGTTCCGGTTATCCTTAGCAGCAAAGTACGCATACTTTGGTTCAAGGATTTTGGACTTACACACGTATGAGTTCACATACAATGTTTATATCCATTCAAGGTTATATATTCTAAACTCTCATTTTAATCATTGAAACATTCTTAGAGGATTTTAAATAGAGGTTATTCACACACTATTCTCCATCAAAGCAATTTTCAAGATACTGAAATAACCAACATGACTTTCGTCACTTGTAAAGATGAACTTGGCCAAAGAGAAAGCTTACCAACACTTATTTCGAGAAATAGATAAGCGAGATAAACTCGGCTCGAAATATCAAATGTGTATAATAGAAGTCTATATAGAAATACGACTTTTGTCTCAATATAGGAGATAGAGTAGATAGACTTTTGAGTGATAGATAAGTTCAAGTCTCCACATACCTTTTAGTCGATGAAGATCCACCAGTTCCTTGAGTAGTTCTTCGTCTTTGCATGATGAACGCCGTGGAGTCTAGAGCTCAACTACACTTTCTATCCTAGTCCGAGACTTAGCTATAAGTAGACTATAAATCAAGACTTATATTTTTGGCAATTAAACTTGACAAACAAGCTTGAGATAGCAACGATTGCGAGTTCGACCGAGCAGTGCTCTAACAGGTATCAAGTGTTTTTGCTTAATGAAATTTCGGTGCAATTGAGGTGCTGTAATGTTTATGTTTGTTTCAATTGCTTCCGGTTAAGAAAATAATTGTGCAAGTCAATTTATTTTGGTTTGTATGTATTGTTTATGGCTTAACAAAATACGGGATCATTTGTTTAGTCCCATTCGATTCCGGATAAGAGAAATTAAGTTAATTCTGATCTTAGTTAGACTTATCAAATTGAAGGATTCGGTTATTCAAGTCTAATCCAATGACTTAACAAGAAATGCTAGTTAACCAACCTAGTACTTGTCTTGTTTAAAAGTGAAAGGTCTAAGTTATTATTTGAATAATTAGAACCTGATGAGAGAAATAAAGTTAATTATGATCTTTATTTTGGTCTTATCGAAATAAGCGATTGTATGTGTACAATCGGTTTAACAATGGAACTAAGTTTCTTAGTCAATTTGTTACACTATTAGGGAAACTTTCTTCGGGCAATAGTTTTCCTTGAAAACATATTAAAACTAAATTACTTGTAGTTTCGGTTTTAATGTTGGTTATCTAAAGTGGTATGTGAAATCTTCGTGTTTAACTCTTATAGGTTGTTTACAAGTCTTTTGGATTTGTAAGATCTTTTCGGTTTGACCTGAATTTGCTCGAACCTTTGTCATTTTGTGACAAAAAAGGAGGAGAAATATATGGAGTAAACAAGTGATTTGCAAACACTAAGGAAAGGACAATTGTGCTTAAACGTTATATCTAACGAAAGAGTAAAGCATTGACTAAGGGGGAGAAACATATCATATTGTTGTGTAGTCATTCTGTACTACAAAATGGGAATAACAAAGATGTTCGGATTGAATATCTACCTATCTTACCTTTAGGGGGAGTATAAGATTTGTTATTCAGATTTAACAGCGGCATTTATTGATTGAATATATGCAGGTTATTGTGCTGTTTAAACTTGAAATCAAGCGTATGTATAATGAATTCTTGTAATTTATTTATCCATATGTATTAAGAGTTTTGTCACTAAAATTGACAAAGGGGGAGATTGTTAGAGCATAGCTCGGTTGAACCCACCAAGCGTTGGTATGTCAAGTTTGGTTGTCATATTTTAGTGAGTCAAAACTCATCTAAGAGTCGCTTGAATATGTACTAGAGACAACTTCGTTTAGGTTAGACTAGAAAGTCTAGGAATGTTGAGACATACAAGTATTACTCGAAGACCTGAAGAATGTGATGGAGTAACGATCTACAACGATGACATCATCCTTCCTCTTGAGGTTAGTAATATTGAATTGAATTGTTTCATTCCTAACGTATCTTTCAAGTCGTGCTATATTGAAAACATAACTGTGAAGCTGTGTATGGATATATTACTCTAGTAGTGAGACATGATCATATGATCATAGTATTTGGGAATTAGACTACGAAGTATAACACTTATCTTTTGAACTTCGTAGATATGACATCGACATAATCTTATGAATGTTGTTATGATTATGTGAATGGGTAAAGGTGAAGATTTCATCCTAGGAAACAATGTTTTACATTTTTTTAAAGGAAGTACATTCATGAACTTGTTTTATGAATCGAAAGGGAAATTGCTAGGCTTATTGGTACGGCTATTCATTGCAAATCTTTGGATAACCATTATGTGTAAGATGGTAGAACCGATCGTAACTTTGTTATGTATCTTGGTACAACTAATCACAATGCCTGACTTATGATTTGGTATGACTAGTTTTGATTAATTAGTGTAACCGATCCTAAGTAATCACCTGAGATGGTATAATCGATATTTGCAATTGGTGTGACCGATCCTAGTAATCGGTGTGACCGATCACAGAGAGTTGTGTAATCGATCCTTGTAATTGGTGTAACCGGTCCTAGTAATTGGTGTAACCGATCCTGGTAATTGGTGTAACCGATCATGGTAATTGGTGTAACCGATCCTAGTGACTGGTGTGACCGATCACAAGCAATACCATGTGTATATGGTAACCGGTCTTGGTAATTGATGTAACCGATCCTGGTAACTGATGTAACCGGTCCTGGTAACTTGTGTGACCAATCACAAGTGCTTCCATATTAGGGTATAACTGATCCCAGTGATTGGTAGAACCGATTGAACCCGTGGATGTAATTTGATATTTGATCAATCACATAGTTGTCTTGGAGTACAGATGAACCAATTCTAAACTTGTTTTGAAATGTGATATAATCGATTCCAAGATTGTAAATATGAAAGAGGATTTACAAAGAAGAAATGTCAACATTCTTTGAACACGTGCAATAACTCTTATCTTTTATTGTTCAAATATATTCCTTAGTATTCAAGGAGATCCTGTTCCGAAATAAATTAAGAATCTTTTAATTAAGGTTGTTAGTTTTATATGCTTTAATTACCAGCAATTAAATGCATATCCCTAGAGAATAAAATTAGTAATGTGCATTTACTAATTGGAGATTTTCTATTGAGAGATTTCGGGAAATATTGGACAAAGCATTTACTAGAATTATGAAAACCGAATGGGCATTTATGCATATCTTGAGAATACATTCGGTTTTGGAAATTCCTTGGTGTCCAAACTTCCTTGGTCTATATATACCTAAGTTTGCATTTCTAGCAAATTATCTTAAGAGCCAGGAAAACTTTATCTTTTTGTTGTTTCTGGTGGATCCGTCTAATCGGAGAGGAAAGTATCCTAATTAGGCGATATTTCGCTCGTTTAAAGACTTATGTGGGATCAAGAAGCTCTACGAGTACCGTTGGTGGGAAACTAGATAATTGCAGTGTTATTAGTTTTCTATTGATTTGATTGACTAACGGTTGTTGAAACTTTGATTGCACCTAGTTTGTTTATTCTTGAGAATCTTCTCTTCTGATATAAGATTCACTCAAACTAGATAGAAGTATCGACGGGATCTTTAGAACTGTTTGTAGATCTAAAGACATCTTATGATAATCCATTATTAACAGACTCCATTCTGTGCGTGATTGATTACAAGAGATTCAAGTGGTGTTGTGCAGGTTTAATTTTTTTTCTTAATCATAAGAATTTTATTACTAAATCCCAACTCCAAAGTTTTTACAAAAAAGGACTATTGTCTAGACAAGCCCAGACAAAAAAAAATGAAATAGCAAAAAATAAAACAGTATAGACAGGCCTAGACTGTCTCACCAAAAATAGAAACATAATTTTTTTTCACAAAGCTAAAATCTGAAGTAAGAACCATCTTCCCTTTCTAATGAACCTAAGAAGACAGGTTTATTGTTATAGTATATACAGTCTCCTCTACTCAGTAAAGCTCCCTTCTTGGCCAAATTATCAGCTGGGAAATTTATTTCTCTATATGAATGTTTAAAAGATATACTGTTCATATTTTTCTTTATTGTCTGCCATCTAGTGAGCACTATCCAAGGTATCCTTCTTGATGTGAAAGCTAATATCACTGCCTTTGAATCAAGACTGAAGCAAACATCCAAAAAAACTCTTTTCACTGCCCATTCCCCAGCTATGATCAGAGCCATTACCTCATCTACATAGTTTGTGGCAATTCCAAGACCTCCTGAAATAGCACCAACACACCCCCCCTTCAATATATCTACCAATACATCCAACACCAGCTTGCCCTGGATTCCCTTTTGCAGCACCATCACAACATATTAAAATTTGATTCACCTTAGGAAATTTGAAGAAGCACTCCTTCACTCTAGTACAAATCACTGGAATACCAGTTATTCCAAAAACAGAGAGTACTTGGAAGTCATATAAGCCATTCCATCTCTTCCCCTTCAGTCTTATACTACATTCCTTAGTGAAACTTAAAACTCTGCATTTTACTTGCACCCAATTTGGATCTTGATCTTCAAACATTTTTTTATTTCTACTGAACCATATCTCCACCATGGCAGTAAATGCACAAATTAGCAATACCTGTTTAATTATAGGGCTTTTATGCTTCACTAACTTCAGTAGTTCCTAAAAATTTGAAGGAATTAAGAATTGAAAGATCCCACATAGCCAATGCCATATTTTCTTTCACTAAATGCACATTTCCATAATATATGGTCCATATTGTCTTGATCATTTCCACACAAATAACATTTAGAGACAGTGCTAAATCCTTTTTTCCTAACAGTTTCTTCTGTTGCACAAGCTCCTCTAAGCATTTTCCAAACATTCAAAGAAGTATATGGATGGAGACAAGGATCCCATACCTTTTTGGTCCATACAGCTACAGGGTATTTAGTTCTGATTTGTTGATCTGCATTGGCTACTGAAAATTTTCCAGTTATATCTGCAGTCCAAATCCTTTTATCAGCACCATCACCAAGATGAGGTAAGTCTTCCATCTTAAAGAACTGAAGTAATGCACTAGGAATTTTCCATTTGCCATCACATATTAACTGTTATACTTTCCATTCTTTGTGTTGTTGTATAAAATTATTATCTGGATACCTCTCAATTAATGGATATTCAAAGATCCACTTATCAGTCCAAACTGAAATGCTTCTTCCATTCCCCACCATCCATCTAGAACCATCCTCTACATCTTTAATTACCCATTTTAAACCAGACCAAATTGAGGATTGTGTATATGATTGAATCCATTCTCCCTTCTTGTTTATGAATTTAGCCTCATGAAGATTGTCCACTCCTCATCGTAAGTCATGATCCTCAACATCAGTTTCATTAATAAGGCCTTATTAACCACCTCCAACCTTCTAATCTCCAAACCTCCCTCTGAAATGGGAGCATTAACCTCATCCCACTTCACTGTGACTAATTTTTTTCCAGCAGGGTCCCCAGTCCATAAGAAATTCCTAATTATTCTCTCATATTCTTTTATTGCCACTTTAGGCCATTTATATACTGACATTGTAAATATTGGATAGCTACTTAACACAAATTTGACTAATGTAAGTCTAGAAGGAAATGCAAGTAGTGTACTTTTCCAGCTAGCCAACATATCTTGCATCATCTCCAATATCCCCCAAACTTGATGGACTTTCACTCTTCCAGGATTGAGGATCACTCCAAGATATTTATCTGGAAATTCAGAAAGATCCATTTGCAGATGTTCAGCAATGCTTTTCCTTCTAATATCAGATGTTCCTCCAACAAAGCACTTACTTTTTCTTTTATTTATCACTTGCTCTGAAACATTTTGATAGTTGAGCAACAACTCCATTAACTTATCCAAAGATCTTTTATGGCCATTGCAAAACACAAAAATGTCATCTGTAAATAGTAAATGAGAAGGTTGAACACCATTTCTTTGCACCATTGCCTGGATTTTTCCTTCTTGCACCATTTGAGTTAAATTTCTACTCAAAACTTCTTCAGTAATCACAAAAAGAATGGGAGAAAGTGGGTATCCTTGTCTTAACCCTCTACTGACTCAAAGAAATCCACAAGGACCTTCATTTACTAACATTGATATCTTAGCTGAAGTGAACAAAACTCTCAACCAATTTATCCCCTCTTCTGAGAATCCAAATCTTCTTAGTACCTCAAAAATAAACTCCCAGCTCAATGAATCATAAGCCTGAGAAATATCCAACTTCAATCCCACATTACCACCTCTTCTTTTTATGTTCATTTCATTTATCAATTCTGAAGCCAACACAATCTTTTCATGAATGTTCTACCTTTTATAAATGCACCTTGCTAACTGGATACTAGTTTATTCACTAAGCTTCTTAGTCTTGTAGTAATAATTCTAGTAATCACTTTAAAAATGAAGTTAGCTAATCCAATTGGTCTAAATTGATCAGCTTTTTTGGCACCTTTCACTTTGGTTAAGAGAAATAGAAAGTTTGAGTTTAGACCCTTAGGAATGAATCTGCATCACCAGCAATACTATATAGCACCTACCAAATCTTGTCCCACAACTTCCCAAGAAAATTTAGAAAAACTTCCGGGGAATCCATACCAAAAACAGCATTTTTAATCTCCATATATGAAGGAACAACATCCAGCATAACACTATCTTCTTTAGTAAGTACTCTTGGAATTACCCCAAAATTTTCAGTGTCAAGGTTGACAGGTTGCTTATTAAATTTATTTTGAAAATGTTCCACTAAAATATTAGATATCAACTTCTGATCTGTGACCACATTCCCATCCTTGTCTTCTAGTTCAGAAACTGCATTTTGAACTTGTCTTACTCTCATATTTGCATGGAAAAAACAGTATTTGCACCTCCACCCTTTACCCATTTAACTCTTGATTTAGCTTGCATCAAAGTACTATATTGTTGAGAAGCTATGTCATACTTTCCTCTGGCAGTAACAAGCATATCCAACAATTCAATATTCTCAGGATCAGCATCAGATAATAAAGATGCACTCAACACATCTTCTTCAGTTGATTTAACTTTCTTCCTGAGATCTCCAAAAACATTCCAATTCCATTATTTCACTATACATTTAAATTTCTTGAGCTTATGAATAAATTGAAAAGTTGGGTTACCTTCACATTCTTCCTCCCAAGATTGTTTAACCAAATTTAAGAATTCAGGATGAGTTGTCCATACAATCTGATATTTAAATGGAATATTAAAAGGTTTTGGAATAACTACCACGGAGCCAAGCAATGCTCCATGATCAGATACTCCTCTTACTCCCACCTTGTAACTCCAACCCTCATATATTTGCAGCCATTTGACATTGATGAAAGCTTTATCTAAGTCACACAAAATACTTTTTTTTCCAACTCTATTGTTACATAAAGAAAATTGAATTCCAGTTCTTGAAGCTTGCATTAACTTGCATAAATCTAAACATTCTCTGAAATCTTGTATGGATACTCTTAATGGTCTTCTTCCTCCTTTCTTCTCATCAGCATTAAGTACTACATTAAAGTCCCCAATTACTAACCAAGGATAATTCATTTCACTAATTTCTACCAATTCCTCCCAAAGTTCCCTTCTATTGAAAGTCAAACAGTCTGCATGTACACCAGTGACTAATACATTTCCAATTGCCACAGTAATAGCTTGTTTAGTTGTAGAGACAATAGTTGGGGTAGCTAAAGAAACATGCCAAAATAGCCAAATATTTGCCTTCTCACCATTAATTGAGTTATGAATAAGTTGCTTACACATACCTGGTAATTTTAAACTTCTGATAGAATTTCCACTAATATTTACTTTTGGTTCAGCTATCCATATCAATGCAGGACAAAATTGATTAACTAAACTCCTTAACTTTTCTTTGGCTCTCAATCTTTTTAAGCCCCTAATATTCCAGAAAACAACTTTCATTGAGAAGAATTAAGTTGAGAAGTAGAAGGACTTCTCATTCCTTTTGAGTTAACTGAATTCACTGAAGCTGCCTGCTTTCTGGTAATAACATTAGGATTTGGTTTAATATTTTTACCTCTTACATTTTTCCCAGTCACTCTAAAATTGCCATTTCCAGTTGCAGAAGAACTACTACCTCCAATATCAGATTGCAACTCTTCTGCCACATCCTTCAAAATTTGGAACTTATTTGAATTAACCAGTTTTTCACCACCTGAATGTGTAATAATCTCTTTCACCACTTCTTTACCAATAATAATATAGGAATTTTTTTCTTGATAATTTGCTGGAACTGAGAATGTAACAGATGCCACATTTAGTAATTTTTCAGCTGATAATAATGGAAAATCCTTTTGAATATCAAGAGTAAACTGCTTATCTAAAAGACTATCAAGTTGCTCCTATGAATGCAGTATTGGAGGTACAGTAGCATCCACTGTTTCATCTTCACTAAAAAGAAGGTCATCAACTTGCTGCTCCAATGCTTTTTCTTCATTAGTAAAACAGATATCAAAACCAACATTGCTTGAAGCTTTAGGTTTCCACTGTTTTCTTGCTCTATAAATTTTCTCCTTACCAGCCTGAAAATTATCTTTGTTTGCTCTACATTCAGTAATCAAGTGACCTACCACCTTACATTTGTTACAAAATTTAGGAATTTGAGGAATTGAAACATCTTGCATAAAGCTACCATACTTTGTTTTAACCAAAATTTGATTTGGAATGTGTCTTGAAAGATCAACTTCTACTAGACCACTAGCATAGTATCCTACCTCTCTTTTCAAAGTAGTTTCATCTACCTTAATTGCTCTGCCAAATCTTTCACCCAAGTCCATAATAATTTTTTCTTTCCAATATTCAATTCCAAGACCAGGAAAGTGAATCCAAACAAAAACAGTAGTCGATTTTTGAGCAGTTGGGTTAAAATTAGGTTCCCAGTCTCTAAGTTTCAAAGCCTGAGTTTCAACCATCCAATAACCATTCCATACATATTTCATATGAACTTCATTATTCAATTTAATTATGAAAAAACCTTTGCCAAGAGGAATCAATTGACAAGTACCTGTAAGCTTCCATTGATTTCTGAGTGAGACTTCAGCAGCAGCAAGTTTTCATTTTAACAAAATCCAATCTTCTAATTAAACTAAACTTCTATTCACTTAAACTTTCATCAATCTCTTCATCAGATATATATAACGATGGTGGTTCTTGTAATCTACTATCCTCCGATTGATACTTTCCATCACCAGAAGTAGATCCAAAATTAGGTTTAGTCATCCTTACTCCAAAATTACTACCAAATTTATCAAGGTTTTCAGGCGAATTAATCATGAAAAACACCTAAAGTTACACTAAAAACCATTAAGATGTAAGAATTAATCAACAATAATCACCTGAAGAAATTCGAAAAACGCACTGAAAATGAGAACTGAGAAGAAATTTTTTTTGCCCGAATTGTGCAGGTTTAATTGAAAATTAAAGAAGATTTGAAGACGAAGAAGATTTCTTATTGGTTCCTCATATCTTTGTGTTGCACAAACCTTGATCGCCTGGGATCCAACTAGAATCGGATTTATTCGATTGATTAGTTGCGTGAGATCGGCATCACTTTATAATTTCTTGTTAGAATCTATATCGATTGACTGCGAATCTAAACTTGACTACTTTTGTAGTTATTGGATAGATTGATCTAACCAGGCAAAGGAGTTTATTAGCTTAAACGGAAGAGCCTTTGCATATGACTTGAGATATCTTATCTTAAAGAATCAGTAGAGTTGTTACCAAACAGATTTGTTGTTCCTTTACTGTTTGGAATACGATCCAAAGGAATTGTTCCAGTGCGTGTACTCATCGAAGTCGGAAGCGCAGGGATACTGAGGAAACCAAGTGAACTAGGGTTAGTTGCTTGGTCTCAACTATACGAAGTTGGTTTAGATTTTGTATAGCGGCTTTATTCTGATAGTATTCAATTCTGGACTTGGTCCCGGGGTTTTTCTGCATTTGCGGTTTCCTCGTTAACAAAATCTTTCTGAGTCTTTTACTTTTCTATTTCCGCAATTATAATTGTTTATTATAATTAGAAGTAAAATACACAAACATTAACTCCGCTTTACTTGATAGTGATCCTATAGAGTTTGGTTAAGTCCGAACCTATTATCAAGTAATCACACTTTGGTAGTCGTATTTTCTCGATCTCGTATCCATAGACAATTACACAAAGTGTGAATACCGATTTATAATATTGTCTCGACTTTGTCCATAAACAATCACTTTCGGTAAGAGGACTTATAGGTAGATAAATTAAAGATTGTGGTGTATTTGGGTACCCTCGTCTTTTCAGCAAGCTGAGCCCATAAATGAGGATCACGGGGAGACTGCTCAGGTATATCCACTTTATTGTCTCCATATTTCTTCTATGAGCAAATTTTTCAATTTAAGTCCTTTTACTTTCTTAAATCCTTTTATATTTTTCATAAATATTGGTTTAGAATGATGATTATAGCTTGGAATTTTCAAGGTTTTAATGATAAAAAAACTAGAAACCATATCAAAAATCTTTCAAAAACTCATAATCAAGACATCATTTTTTTTACAAGAGACCAAAATAAACTCTGATAAAATTCTCAGACTCTCTAAATGCTTGGATTTTCCTAATAAAGTCTATGAACCTTCCATAGGTCTTTTTGGTGGTTTACTGCTTCTTTGGAAAGATGGTTTTATGCTGGATATAGTTTACTCTTTGAAAAACATGATGCACTATATAATAAAACATGATCTCTCTACGGCAGAGTGGATCTTATCTTGCGTGTATAGTTCTTGTAAACCAACTGAGAAAAAGGCACAATGGAATTTCATTAGAGAAATAGGACTAGAGCTAAATGAACCGTGGGTATTGATTGGGGATTTAAATGTGATTCTTGACCCAACAGATAGAGTGGGGGAGTAATAGTGCTTCTAGTTCAACCTCTAAATCCATAGTTCAGTGTATCGATGAAGCTGGTCACATAGATTTTAGCTATAATGTAAAACCTTTACTTGGACTAGCAACAAGCATGGTACTGGTAGGATAAAAAGTAGGTTATACAGAGCACTTACAAATGATGACTGGATTATTAACTTTCCAGACTCTAACTTGTCTCTTTTAACTCATCTTGCTTCTGATCATTCTCCTATTTGCTTAAATTTGTACAAGACTGATAATTGTTTTTGTAGAAATTGGAAGTTCTTTAATGTTTAGTTGAAAGAAAAATCATGAAAGCTTGGAGTTTTAATGTTCAAGGAAGTGCTGCTCACAATATCAATCACAAGTTAAATCTCACAAGAAAGCTTCTCGGGGTTTTGAACAGAACTACGTTTGGTAACATTGATGCTAATATCAAATAGCTATATTCTCAGCTATATAATCTTCATCATGCAGTGGGTCAGGTAGATAATTCTTCAAAAATACTTAAAGTGGAAAGTGATATTAATAAATGAGAGAAATCAAGAAGGAGTTTTGGATGCAGAAAAATAAAGAAAGTTTCTTCAAAGAAGTTGACTACAACACCAAACTTCATCATGCAAATGCTAACAGGCGTAGATCAAGGAATAGGACTGATGCACTGAAGGATAGTAACGGAGCTTAGTGCACTGAAAAAGAATATTTATCACAACTTCTAACGGAACATTTTCAAAGTATCAGTACTACCTCTTCCTCTATACAGAATGAAGATTTCCTCCAGCATATTCAGTCTATCATTACTCCAAAAGATAATGCAAGTCCCATGGCCATTCCTTCTAAAGCTGAGATTCTAGATACCTTAAAGAGCATGGATCCATGGAAGGCACCGGGTCCAGATGGTTTTCCACCTGGATTTTACCTATATCAATGGGATATTGTCAAGGATGATCTAGTGAAGATTATACATAAATTCTTTAGAAGTGGCTACATATGTAAACGACTAAATCAAACAAGATTGACGTTGGTTCCTAAAGTTAAAACTCTAAGTACTCCGGATGATTATCGTCCAATTGCTCTCTACAATACTTTATACAAGCTGATTTCTAAAGTTATGGCTAGAAGAATGAAGGTTATACTTCACAAAGTTATGTCTCCTCTTCGATCTACCTATGTTCCTGAGAGGCTCATCTCAGACAACATTTCTCTTGCTCATGAGATTATTCATACTTTGAAGAGGGGGAAAAAAAGATAGCTATTTGGCTTTAAAACTGGACATGTCGAAGGCGTTCGATAGGTTAGAGTGGACTTTTCTTATTGAAGTAATGAAGCATATGGGTTTTGAAGATGAATGGTGTTCTCTTATTTTTCAGTGTATTCAACTACATAAATTTTTGTATTGTTGAATGGATCTCCTTGTAAGCCATTCAAACCGACTAGGGGTATACGACAAGGAGATATTATTTCTCCATATATTTTCATAATAGTAATGGAAGTGTTTTCGAGAGCTATGGTAGCAGTTGAATTCACTAAAACTATAAGTGGTATCAAGATTGCAGAGCCCCTCCCATATCACATTTACTTTTCATAGATGATTGCCTTATTTTTGTTAAGGCAAAATCTAGATGACATAAGAAGTCTACAAAGTATTATGGAAGACTTCAGTTCAATCTCATGACAGTTGTTGAATTATCAAAAATCTAGTATCACTTTCAGCAAAAATCTTAGTTCGTTTATAGATGCTACTTTTACAAGCTTGCTAAATGTTAAGAAGATGGACCCTGAGGAAAGTATCTAGGAATTCCTATCTTTCTCAACAAAAAGAAGAAAGTATCCTTTAACAACCTAATAGATAATATGGAAATAACATTATCAAAGGGGAGAGGAATTGCTCAATCTCAAGATGGCCGTAGTATAATGGTAAGAAATGTCCTAAGTACTATCCCCCTTCACCAGATGAGTTCCTTTAAGATTCTAGAAGAAACCTTACAGAAGATGAATTCAATTCAACTGTGATTCTGGTGGAATAAATCATACAAGACGGGCCTTTTTCTTACTTCTTTCTCAGGAATGTGCAAGACAGTCAATGATGGAGGTCTTAATTTTAGAGACTTGCGTTGCTTTAATCATGCGTTACTGGCAAAAGCAGCATGGAGAACTTTTACTACAAAGTGAAAAAGCGGGGGTCTAACAACCACAACCAATATTTTGCTTAGCAATCTGTATGGACTAACTCCAATATACTTTTAAGAGAATCAACTAGACAGTCAGACTCAATCTTAAGAAAAGTATATCAAAGAGTTATATCTCTATTTCTCAATTCAATCCGCAATCAAACAAATAGGAATTTGCGAGCCCGATTGAATAAAAGAAATAACTTGGACGGTATCAAAAACCAATATCCAAGTGTCAATCAATTTAATCAACAACCCAAAGGTTGGATTCACAAACTGATTGAACTTACACACAACCTGTGATATTTCAATTATATAAACAAATATAATGTGGAAAACAAATAACACAGACACCATAAATTTTGTTAACGAGGAAACCGCAAATGCATAAAAACCCCGGGACCTAGTCCAGATTTGAACACCACACTGTATTAAGCCGCTACAGACACTAGCCTACTCCAAGTTAACTTCGGACGGGATTGTAATTGAGCCCTAACCAATCTCACACCGATCAAGGTACGGTTGCGCTCCTTACGTCTCTGAATCCCAGTAGGACTCTACGCACTTGATTCCCTTAGCTGATCTCATCCACACGACCCAAATTCGAAGACTTGATAAACCAATCTGTATTATACAGAAAAGTCTATTGAATAGATAAATTTGTCTCCCACAGATAAACCTATGAGTTTTGTTCCGTCTTTTTATAAATCAAGGTGAACAGGAACCAATTGATATACCGGACTTATATTCCAAAAGAACAGCCTAGAAATATCAATTACCTCACAATAATCTTAATCGTATGGTAGCGAAACAAGATATTGTGGAATCACAAACGATGAGACGAAGATGTTTGTGACTACTTTTTATCTTGCCTATCGGAGAATAAATCTTGAGCAAATCTTAGAAAAGATAGTAATCAATCACGATAGGAAACAGCAAGATCAGAACACGCAACTACAGAGAAAATAGTTAGGTCTGGCTTCACAATCCCAATGAAGTCTTCAAGTCATTAACCTACAGGGTTTCGTGAAAAACCTAAGGTTAAAGGAGAATAGACTCTAGTCGCAACTAGTATCACACAGGAGGTGTGGGGATTAGGTTTCCCAGTTGCTAAGGTTCTCATCTAAATAGTCTTCAAATTAGGGTTTGCAATCAATGTTACCTTGGTAACAAAGCATTCAATATTCACCGTTAGATTAAAACCTGATTAGGCTCAAGGTAATATCTTTCAACCGTTAGATCGAACTTAGCTTGTTACACACAAATGAAAAGTGACTTCATTTAGATATGAGTAACCGTACCTAAACGTGTGCACCTTTTTTGGCTCAACAATAGTTAACCGACGGTAGCCATATGAACACTTTCATATCAACCTTATTCATCTTAACCGTAACTAGTTCAAATGACTCAAATGAAACTAGTTCTAGAGTTGTTCAATTGTTTATATTTTCATAGAAGTATACAAGACACAATTGAAGCAAAATCGATTTTTATTCACTCGAATCAAGTCATGAATATTATAGCCACGGTTTGCAAAAGATTGCATTCCTTACTATATAAATGTATTAGTTCATGAACAAACCGATTTTAGAACATAACCCACTCAAGTATGCAAATGGGTACAAATACCTAAATGGCCGGACTAAGTTTGGGTTCGCTAGTATGCGAACTGGTACGCATACCACAAACTCAGTTAAAGTCCCGGAACTTGAACCTCACGCCAGTACGCGTTCCGATATGCGAACTTGGTTCTCGGACCTTAACTAAAACAAATAGTACGCATACGGGTATGTATATCATGGTTCCCGGACTTGGACTACACATATGCAAGTACACATACTGTGCTTAAATCCGATTTTTCTAAACTCTCATTTCAACTATTGAAACATTCTCGGAAGACAACAATAGCTGTCTCACACAAACTATTAGCTTCAAAGCAATTTTCAAGTGATCGAATGATCAATACGAAACATTCTGAGTCTACATCAAATGACTGTGTCACACAAATCATGTAAGATGTTACCAAGAGATTTTCACATGATCATCTTTTGACTTTCGTCAAGAATATAAGATGAACTTGGTTAAAGCGAAAGCTTACCAACACATATTTCGAGAAATATGTAAGCGAGTTAAACTCAACTCGAAATATCAAATGTGTATAATTTAAGTCTAGCTATACGACTTTTGTCTCAAATAGGAGATAGAGTAGATAGACTACTGAGTGATAGATGAGTTCAAGTATCCACATACCTTTTGTTGATGAAGTTCCACAATCTCTCCTTAGTAGTTCTTCGTCTTCATTCGATGAACGCCGTGAAGTCTAATTCTCAACTACACTTTCTATCCTAACCCGAGACTTAGCTATAAGTAGACTAGAAATCAAGACTTATAGTTTTGACAACTAAACTTGACAACAACCTTGAGATAGCAATGCTTGCGAGTTCGACCGAGCAGTGCTCTAACAATCTCCCCCTTTGTCAATTTTAGTGACAAAACTATCAATACATATGGAATACAAAATAAATAAACTTTGTAGCTCTCAATCCAAATGCTTGATTTCCTTGGTTCTTCAACATTACTCAAAATATTCGTCACTTCCAAGTACTCCGGTGATTCTATATGTGTTTAACTCAGCATCATAGTTGTTGAAGATCCGTAGCTATAACAATGAGAAAACAGTAGCTTTCAATCATTGTTATACAACGTCATAATATTATTACACAGCATCAAAGTCCAATTGTATCACAACTTTGACAACAATACAATGGTGATATGTATCACTCCCCCTTAGTCAATACTTCATCTCAAATGAAAACCACTCCCCCTTACATAATGATCCGTAAACCATATGTATTTGTAGTGTGAACTATACATTAATTCTCCTCCTTTTTGTCAATAAAAATTAGCAAAGGTACGAAAACTAGTGGGATCCTAATGAAATTTCCATAGAGATACTTCATGACCAAAAGAGAACATATCAACTTTGTTTCGATGATTTCACATAGTCGAAACTAGTGTATTCATCAAGGAGTTTATAAAGATACAAGAAAACTCCTACAATATTCCACAGCCGCACTCCCCACAAAGATTTGGCAATTAAGCACAAGTTCAATTAAGAAATCTCCACCATAAAATGTCATTCCCGAAAGAACGACAAGAGCGACCTTACTTTCACAAGAAAAGAAGGATTTCTTTGGACATTAACAAATCACATGAAACATGAATTTGTTTCCAAAATACTCAATTAAATTAACCACAAGAGAACCCATTATTAATTTAATCGGAAATGCTCACATAAGAGAACTTATGGAGCCACACAGTACTTACACAAACATGTGGATCAGGGAAAGACCAATACTGTGGAATATTCAAAGATTCATTCTATTTTTCATCAATATTTGCATAGAAACATGTAATAAACTTAATCTTTGTAAACAAAAGTTCATCCTATCTTCCATCAATATTTGCATAATGACATAATAGGATAAACTTTTGTTGTCAAAAGTTCATTCTATCTTTTATAAATATTTGCATAAAGACATATGATAGAATTAACTTTTGAGAAAATTTGGGACAATCATAGTTCACGGACGCAAACACACATATCCCATAACAAGTAACAATATATAAAACCATAAAGATTAATACTGCAAAATCATCTTCCAAATAAACTTTATAATTTAAATAAATAAATCTAAAAGCATTGCACAATAATGGCTATTCCAAACCCTAGTTATCCTTCTTAAAACACAAGAATAAATTCTCATAAGAAGTTTCCTAGACAAAATAAAGACAACAAGCAAAAATCAAAAGACTCCTAAATCAACAAAATCGATCATGAACGGAAATCAAAGATCACTTCCGGAACCCCCACAAGTATTTAGACCTTCAAGCTTGTGATTGACAGAATCCACTGTTTTTTCAGAAAAGATATCCTCACTGAGAAGATCTTTAACATGTGTCTTCATGAGAACAAGGTCTGAATTAACCTTTTTCAACTTAGTTCTTAACACATCAAGACCCTTCATAGTATCAACGAGTTGCAGTTTTGCTTACTCAAAGTATTTAAGAAAATCATGAACCACTTCAGCAGAAACCATATCCTCATTCTCAACATCCTGGTGAGTACAGGCATAGTAACATGAGGCATTAGGATTTTGATTATTATCTTCTACTAGGGTTCTTTTCTTCCTCCCCTTGGACTCTAAACCAATACCTTTATCAAGAAAACCTATTGCAAGACCACCAATGCGAGAAGGTGAAGACATTCTTGACAAAACGACAAAAAACTAGAGTATGCATACATCACTCAATAGGTTTGGTATTTAAATAGTTTCTTAGGAAACGTAACTTTTAGGGTTTCTAAAGACGGTTCATGACAAGTAAGACATGAGTACCCATACGAACACAATACGAACCCAAGAAAAAATCGAATGTACTCCCTTTTTTTTTAAGGCAAAGCAAGACAGTACATTTTTTCTACGTGAAGATTTTCTCTTTCACAAGATTTTGGCTCAATAAATTTTATATCTCCATAGATAAGCAATTTAGAGCACAAGAGTAGCAAGCAACATAGTTGCAACAAAAACTTTTTCAAAAATAAATAAAATAATCGACGAGGTTCTTGAGACACAACCAATACTTTGGCAAAGCTGTCTGTGGACAATAGTTTAGCTATGGACGATAAGAAAGTAGCTCAATTAAACATAAAGCATTTTTGCCGAAAGTATACCTGATTATTAGAAAATCTTACTCAATAGGATTTTTATGAGTAAGCATTTAACCCCTGTGATTAATTAACACAAGTATGATCCCTAAGATCATTAAATGAATGGTGTTCACGGTTGAGTCTATTTTTCCTTCCAATTATAGGAAAGAATCCTTTTTGATATAAAAAATTATCATGAAACTTGCTGTCATCAAAATACGAGACAGAGTTCGAGTCCTTACCAGAAGAAGTTCGTTCGGAGGATTTTGACAGCCTGTTGATAAGATCCTTGTATCCTTCAATTATTAGTTTAAGGTTGTCCTTCATATCTCCACCGTTGCTTCCATCTACATGAACCTTTTTCACATCTTCAACATCATTCATCACATTAGGTTGAGAGGGACCTTTCTGAAATCTTCTTGAACGATTTTTATTAATGCTACAATTGGTTCGAACGTTCGATGAGCAATTTGAACTGACTTTCCTGGGAGAATTCATATGGAGAGTACTAAAACCAATAGGTTTATACATCCGAATGTCATTTATACCTTTGAGAATTAAATCCAAGGTATGCTGAAGTCGACCAAAGTAATTGTCATTCAGCTTCAGTTTACTATTCCGTAGAACATGTCCTTTTGAATTAAAAAAAAAGACATACTTTCTCATCACCGGAGTGATTAGAGTGTGTAGCATTAGAAACATCGTTAGAAGATTTCTTCCTTCCATGAGACGAGGTAAATCCATGATTAGTGGAAGAACCAGGTCCTGCTTTATCAATAGGAAGGGTTTGCAGTTTAACTTCTGAATCTGTTTTCATTTGAGAAACATGATTAGACTTAGTCATGTTTTAAAATATCACATTCGTGTCAGAAGTATTTGGTATGAAAGACTCCCAAGAACGACTTTTATCTTGAATAGAGAGATTACTCAAAAGTCGTCCAATTTTAAAGGCACCTTCTTTGAGTTTAGCCTCGAGAGAGGTTTGTGATGAACAATCTACAGCATTTTCCTCACGAAGTGCCCTTAGTTGGGAATCATAATCTTTTATCATACCAAGCATTTAATTGACATTGTGTTTCAGCCTATTGATTTCAACTACCCGGATTCTAAAAAAAATTAGAATCGCTGCACTCTCTCGGGATGCTTCCCTTGCTACTTCAGAATCAGATTCGTCAGTAAGACAACCAGGGTAACACATATCAATACTTGTCTGTTTCATAGGAACAGAATGTTCATTTATATGTGAGATTGATAAGTCTTTCTCTTTAATAGATTTTATGAAACAGAACTTTTGTCTCTGGTGATGCGTTTATCAGAGATAGCACTTTTGTCCATAGAGTCAGATCGCTATAGAACAGACTTGTGAGGTCTTAAACGTGTTTGCCTGCTCTGATACCAATTGAAAAAGCGGAGGTCTAACGACCACACCCAATATTTCGATTAGCAATCTGTATGGAATAACTCCAACATACTTTTAAGAGAATCAACTAGACAGTCAGACTCAATCTTAAGAAAAGTATATCAAAGAGTTATATCTCTATTTCTCAATTCAATCCGCAATCACACAAATAGGAATTTGCGAGCCCGATTGAATATAAGAAATAACTTGGACGGTATCAAAAACCAATATCCAAGTGTTAATCAATTTAATCAACAACCCAAAGGTCGGATTCACAAACTGATTGAACTTACGCACAACCTGTGATATTTCAATTATATAAACAAATATAATGCAGAAAAGAAATAACACATACACTAGAAATTTTGTTAACGAGGAAACCGCAAATGCATAAAAACCCCGGGACCTAGTCCAGATTTGAACGCCACACTGTATTAAGCCGCTATAGACACTATCCTACTCCAAGTTAACTTCGGACTGGAATGTGGTTGAGCCCTAACCAATCTCATACTGATCAAGGTACAGTTGCGCTCCTTACGTCTCTGAATCCAAGCAGGACTCTACGTACTTGATTCCCTTAGCTGATCTCACCCACAACTAAGAGTTTCTACGACCCAAAGTCGAAGACTTGATAAACTATTCTGTCTCACACAGAAAAGTCTATTGAATAGATAAATCTGTCTCCCACGGATAAACCTATGAGTTTTGTTCCGTCTTTTAATAAATCAAGGTGAACAGGAACCAATTGATATACCGGACTTATATTCCCGAAGAATAGCCTAGAAATATCAATCACCTCACAATAATCTTGATTGTATGGTAGTGAAACAAGATATTGTGGAATCATAAACGATGAGACAAAGATGTTTGTGACTACTTTTTATCTTGCCTATCGGAGAATAAATCTCGAGCAAATCTTAGAGAAGACAGTACTCAATCAAGATAGAAAACAGCAAGATCAGAACACGCAACTATAGAGAAAATAGTTGGGTCTGGCTTCAAAATCCCAATGAAGTCTTCAAGTCGTTAACCTACAGGGTTTCGTGAAAAACCTAAGGTTAAAGGAGAATCGACTGTAGTCGCAACTAGTATCACACAGGAGGTGTGGGGATTAGGTTTCTCAGTTGCTAGAGTTCTCTTTTATATAGTCTTCAAATCATGGTTTGCAATCAATGTTACCTTGGTAACAAAGCAATAAATATTCACCGTTAGATGAAAACTTGATTAGGCTCAAGCTAATATCTTTCAAACCGTTATCGAACTTAGCTTGTTACACACAAATGAAAAGTGACTTCATTTAGATATGAGTAACCGTACCTAAACGTGTGCACCTTTGTTGGCTCAACAATAGTTAACCGATGTTAGCCATATGAACACTTTCATATCAACCTTATTCATCTTAACCATAACTAGTTCAAATGACTAAAATGAAACTAGTTCTAGAGTTGTTCAATTGTTTATATTCTCATAGAAGTATACAAGACACAATTGAAGAAAAATCGATTTTGATTCACTCGAATCAAGTCATTAACATTATAGACACGGTTTGCAAAAGATTGCATTCCTTACTATATAAATGTATTAGTTCATGAACAAACCGATTTTAGAACATAACCCACTCAAGTATGCAAATGGGTACGCATACCTAAATGGCCGGACTAAGTTTGGGTTCGCCAATACGTGAACTGGAACGTATACCACAAAATCAGTTAAAGTCCCGGAACTTGATCCTCACGCCAGTATGCGTACCGGTATGCATACTTGGTTCCCGGACCTTGACTAAACCAAACAGTACGCATACGGGTATGCATACCATGGTTCCCAGACTTGGATTACACATATGCAAGTACGTATACTGTGCTTAAATCCAATTGTTCTAAACTATCGTTTCAACCATTGAAGCATTCTTGGAAGACGACAATAGTTTTCTCACACAAACTATTAGCTTCAAAGCAATTTTCAAGTGATCGAATGATCAATACGAAACATTCCGAGTCTACATCAAATGACTGTCTCACACAAATCATGTAAGATGTTACCAGGCGATTTTCACATGATCATTTCTTGACTTTCGTCAAGAATATAAGATGAACTTGGTTAAAGCGAAAGCTTACCAACACATATTTCGAGAAATATGTAAGCGAGTTAAACTCAGCTCGAAATATCAAATGTGTATAATTGAAGTCTATATAGCTATACGACTTTTGTCTCAAATAGGAGATAGAGTAGATGGACTTTTGAGTGATAGATGAGTTCAAGTCTCCACATACCTTTTGTTGATGAAGTTCTACAATCTCTCCTTAGTAGTTCTTCGTCTTCTTTCGATGAATGTCGTGAAGTCTAATGCTCAACTACACTTTCTATCCTAATCCGAGACTTAGTTATAAGTAGACTAGAAATCAAGACTTATAGTTTTGGCAACTAAACTTGACAACAAGATTGAGATAGCAACGCTTGCGAGTTGGACCGAGCAGTGCTCTAACACAAAGGACAGTCTTCTAGTAAGTTCTCTAGCTAGTAGAGCTTGTAGTAGAGTGGGAGTTGGAGAATATTATAATTTTCTCAGACTCAAAAACCATTATCACTAAATTCACATAAGGTACAATTCCTTGGTTCATAAAAATGAGAAGGAGAAAAGAAATGAGTAAAATTAACTCAATTGTCTTTAGTCATTGTTTTAAAGGAACCAATTTCTCTGTTGACACTATGGCAAATAAAGGATCCTTGTTGGCTGCTGGTGAGAGACAGTTACACATTGGAAGACCTTCTGTTTTAGCTAGGATAAAAATGCCAAATGTGGAGTATTACAGATTTAGCTAAGTAATCAGTCAGGGTCTTTCCATTTGTATGGTTTTTTGGCCTATGTAGTTGGCCTGTCATTTTATTCTTCTTTCTTTGATTTTATTATTAATAAAACTATGTGATTCAGCAAAAATAAAAAATAGTAAGTTCTCTTAAAGCCAAATATTTCAAAAATTCTCATCCTCTTCATGCCCCTAAAAAGGTGGACTCTACTTGGTCCTGGAAGAGTGTTAGTTCAGAGTTTGATTTCATCAAACGATATAGTTGTTGGTCAGTTGGTAACGACAAATAGATCCTAATATGGAAAGATAAGTGGATTCTGCATCAAGATTATCCTCCTTCTCTTTCCAGTTATGCAAGTAATGTTTCATCTTTCAAATATGTATCCGAGTTAATTGATGAAGATACTAAAAGTTGGGAGATTCAGCTGGTTAATAATCTGTTTGATACTGACACTGCTCAACAAATTCTCAGATTGTGGATCCCTCAACACTGTGAAGACAAGCTATGTTGTACTCTAACCAAAAGTGGTAGCTTCACAGTCAAGTCATCTTACTATGCTCTTCATAATCTGAAGAATCACAATGGCCAAGCTTATTACAAACCTGCTCGTAATAATATTTGGAGGAAAGTGTGGAATATGAATGTCATTCCTAGAGTAAGATTATTCATCTAGAAGTGCGTTAAAGATATTGTTTCATCCAAGGAACGGTTAAGTAGAAGAATGACACAAGAAGAAGTTATTTGTGGAAGATGTAAATGTGCTACTGAGACTACTCTACATATTTTGTCTGAGTGTCCCTACGCAAAAGCGGTATGGTTTAGTGCTGGATATAGACTAGATGAGAATCAGTGGTCTGCTACTAAGGAGTGGATTTCTTATTTGTTTACAGATTTGGAAAGCTCCATCATTATAAAATGGACACAATCTGCTGGTTCTTATAGAAAGAGAGATGTTTCTTAGTTTTTGAAAATAAATCTCAAAATCCTCAACAGCTGGTGCAATCTATCAACATATTTACTCTAAGTGCATTTGAAGTTCAAAATACCAACATAGTGTGCTGCACAGATGGAATCCCCCTGATATTAATCGTATAAAACTGAATACTGGTGCTTCTTACTGTGAAAGAACAAAAACTGGAGGCTTGGGAGTAATATTTCGTGATTATGCAAGTACTCATGTAGCTTCAATGTGCAAGAGCTTCAATGGTGCTTTGTGAGCGGATCACTTGGAGAGCTTAGCTGTTTTGGAAGGACTGAAGTGGGCGATACAATTGGGTTTCAAGAACATCATAGTTGAATCAAATTTTCAAAGTCTTACACAAACTATCTAGGGAAAGGATTCTGATACTTCATGGGAGTTACAAGGTATTGTTTAAGACATTGGTTTCCTTTCAATTTCGTTTTCTTCTTATTCTTGTAAGCATATAGACAGATTAGCAAATAAATATGCTGATAAACTAGCTAAACATGCTCGTAAAGAAAGTGTGTGTAATAATTGGAAAGGGGATCCACCATCTTTCCTGTTGAACTCTATTATGTACGATAAAGCTTAGATCAATAATATTTTTCTATGTAGCAAAAAAAAACTTAAAAATTAGGATTAGCTGCGCCGAGGCATAATCTCTATCGTCCATTATTCTGGTCGATCTTAACCGCTCTTTGACCCACATACATACACACCACCTTTCTTTAGACTATTGATACTTTATAAAATATTAAGGTATTTTATAAATTATAAATCTACAAAGCCACACTGGTTTTCACGTAGATAATTAAGAAATGAAACCCTTTGATAGATTCTGTCAATACAGTTATAGGTGCAAATTGCTTGCCTTCAGACTCTTTATCTGATTGGAAATGTGCTTATGCTTTTATAATATGTAACAAGTTAGCATACTTTTCACTGTTTTAGCAAGTTTGTTAGGCGATCTAGTGTTATTACATGGCCGACCCTTAGAATTCCTTGTTGAAACACAAGTTTTTATATATATGAAACAATAAATACCAGTTTAAGTTGTTAATTATTGTTGTTAAAAACCAAGAAATGGAAATTATATAATAATATCACGGAAACTAACATAAGTGCGGTCGTTGCTGATATGGACGTTCAAATGTAAATGTCAGGTTAATAAAAAAAAAGCACATTTGATACTTATTTTTGTTTTACATATTTCGAAATTATATAGATTTTCATTTCGTTCGGGTTAAGAACTAAAATTAACTAATAGCTCTATCTATGTACAGTTGTAAAGAGACAAAACACTTTTGATTCGTCTTTAATTTGGTGATGATAATACAATAATACTTAAACATGGGATGAAACGGAAATTTCACTTGACACTTTGTATACTTTTCGTGGCAACATTTATACTATAAATATTAATCACTACCAGCAGTCGTACAATACACATGATCACGCCAAATACTTGCAATGGCCACCTCTTAATATTTTACAAGTATTATGGACTCAAAGTGTCTGAGATTCAATTGGGATTGCCAATTTATATAAACAACGCACCTCTAATATTAGTATACTACTTGTACATACTACAAACAATCTATAAAGTCTATGCAGTACATCCAACGATTCGAGGTTATATAATAATTTGAAGCCCAAAAAAATATCACACATAACGTAAAAACAACTAATATTAATGATTTGTATTACTATCTTCGATCCAATAATGTAACAAGTATACAAATAAATACCATATTCAAGAAAGAAATTAGAATACCTTATTAGTCTCTAATTTCTTTTTTGGTTCGAAGAAAAGAATAAGAAAACTATAGTTAGCACATAAATTGATCATCTTCTTCTCTCACATCTACATAAATCAATACCAGGTCCCTAGTGGTTTTATCTTTTGTATGTAAACCTGCACATGAAACAAAGAATGCCTCGCCTTCTGGATTTTATTGCTCTGAAGCGTCCTTTCCCAGCTTAACCATCAGGATCGGCCCTGACTCCTACCGACTGGTGATATAACTCTTCATCTTTCTTTATACCTTATCCGGCTAAATATGTAACAAAATCATTTTCAATGCAATATACGAGGCTTGCTTTGCTAGAAAATATAACAAATATAAAAGAGTAACTTAAACTATGCACGTAGCTGTCAAAATTTGGTAATCCTTTAGCTCGGGATATTTATAATCGTTATTGGAAATACTAAAAAAGCAATCCTTTTGCATTATTTTATTTTCTAGTACTAGAGTTTAATATATAAATACTAACAAATTGATTTTTTCTATTCCAAAGTTTAACTGATAATATATAAATAACAATTCTTATCAATCATTTAATTAAATTATTGATCCTATCAGACATTTCTTTCTTTCTATAAAGTGCGTAAGAGAGAGTTCCTACCCATAACTGGCCAAGTTTGAAATTACCAACAACGTCTTTCAAAGATGTGATCCAACCTGCATGCACACATGATCGAGAACCATTGCTAAGCATAAAACTTTTAAATATACCATTGTAGCCAATACTGCATGGCTTTTTATTCGCAGGTACAAGGCCTATGTTTTAATCAAGCTTGTATTCGTTGTCTGATGTCAACTTCACACGCAACTGGTTTTGTTCACCATTTTTGTGTTGGGATCATAACTTTATTAGATATAGAATCACATTCACTAATGAAACAAAAATAAAATAAGATGTTAATTGGACTACTAATTAGATAGAGATTTTAAGCGGTCCCTACAATCGGTAGGTCTTGAAAAATGATTGTGCCAACGGTACGAAACTTGTGGGATCCTACAATTTGAGACCTAGATTTCTCGGATCTATATAAGAAGACTTCCTAAAGTCATGTAAGACATATAATATACTTTAGAACATGAAAATAACAAGGACCTAAGGATTGGAGATTTGTGACTTTTCTACATTATTCTAGGGTCTAACTACTTTAGTTTTCCTCATAATATTTTTCATGGGTTTTAGTAAACCCATGTGCTAAAGCATCGCTCGGTCGAACTCGCAAGTTTTGTTATCTCAAGCTTGTTGTTAATGTTATATATACAGAACTATATCTTGATTTCTAGCCTACTAAAGTCAAGTCTCGGACTAGGATTAGAACATGGTACTTGATTATTAAACATTACTAAACATCTCTCTAAGATTGAAGACTAGAGAACAAATGAAGACATTTGCGAGAAATTCATCAACAAAGAGGTATGTGAAGACTGATCTATCCTATTTACTCATGGCATTTATCATATTATCTTATGAGACTATGTCGTATGATTTTAGTAGATTTAGTACTGCAAAAATAAAATTTCTAGATCAAGCTTGTCTTGGTTAAACTCCCGAAATATGATTCGGGCAATGAATATAAATCTTAGGTAGAACAATTTATTGTTCACAAACTATTTTTTATTTCAAGTTAATCATTTGGAAGTTACCCAAAAAACAGTGGATATTGTCTATGGCTACTGCGAAAGTTTAAAATCAATTATGAGAGTTATGAACTAATTGACACAAGGTACACACTTGTTTGTGTTACCAAAGGTCATTCTGAATTCCAAGAACTATAGAGGTTTGCAAACCCGGCTTGCTGACCCTTTATTACAGAGTTCGGGAATTAGATAGGTTCACAAACCCGGTCTGCAAAACCACTATCTACTGACTTCTTGAGTTGCCAAGGTCTGCAAACCCGATTTACAAACCCCTTGGGATTGTCGGTCACGAACCGCCAAGGTTTGCAAACCCTTCGGGTATGTCGCCACGAACTGCCAAAGTTAGCAAATCCAGTTTATGAACCAACAGAGCTTTGGAAACCTACCCAGTTCAGTATTAGCAAAATTCACGAACTATTCTACATGTATGTTTGACTTTGCTAAGGCTCTTACAAACACTTCTACTTGTACATTCACCAAACCAATTTGTGTGTGTGGATCATTGATTAGTCTTGAGTTTTATTGGACACCGCTATATGCTTATAAGTTTAAAAGCTGCTTAGCTGCGATGAACCATCAGTGTGCATGGTTCCATAAGGCTGGACCATAATGCATATTCTTCTATGTAATTTCAAGACAGAATTCTCTCATTCTTACGTGAATTCTTAATAAGAATTTCATCTAAACCGAAAACGTGTTTGCTTGAATTCTAAGGACCCCTAGCTTGAATTCAAAACTATCTACAACTTTGAAAATATATAAATAGAGAGACTCTTGCAACAAGATTTCTTAATCTATGAAACTCTTGTGTCCTAATTGCTAAGATAGAGTCGTTCTCTAAAACCTAGGTTTCCTATGAGAAACATAATTAGGTTACGACTTTGAAGAATTCACTTAGGAATTCGTGAAGCCATGTCAGAATATGTTTTACCTGATAGTTCTTGAATTCGTACCTTGTTATTATTGATCTGTGAGGTTTTCGTAATCTTGGATCATGAACTAGATAGGTAGAAATCACAAAGTTCTCTTTGTCTTAGACTCTGTGATTTCTCAAGATAGGTATTTAAACTCTTCTTTGATTTGTTTGGATTGTTCTTTATAGGTGGTTAGTAATCTAGGCTTCTCAGCTAACTGAGTGTAAGTGTTCCAAATTCGTGAGGCTTGTTGGACTTTTTCTATTGCAAATAGATTTGCAAACCTAGATTGAAACATATAAAAAAAATACATTAAATAGGCTTCCCTGTTAGAGGCATATCGGTATCAAAAGTCTTTACTAAGGTTGAAGCAACTCTTAGATTGTAAATGACATCATGATCTAAGGGAATCAAGTGCATGGAAGCTTGCGAGGTTCAAGAGGCGTAAGGAACATGAATACAACTGAATTGCTCGGAGGGTTAATTCGGAATCAATTACATTCTAATCTGATAGTATGCTAGTGCCTGTAGCGGTTTAATACAGTGTGGTAAAGCTGGACAAGGTCCCGAAGTTTTTCTGTAGGGTGCAGTTTTCCTCGTTAGTGTATGTGCTTTTTACTTTTCCACATTTAAAGTTATTCTTTTGGTTGTTAAAAAGTACTACGAAATTTCGTACTTCTATCAAACGAAAAAGTTGGTGGTGTACTTGGTACCCTCTCCTTTTCAATGGGAATCATAGAAGGTTCATCATTTTTATTGTCCGAATCAGGTGGAATTGGTTGGTGTCTTCATCGGAATAGGTGCCTTGCAGCTATCTGTTGAAATCTTGATCAAATTCATCATTTGATAACATAAATTAGATAAATACTTTAAAAACTTGATCTAAAACAAAAATGGAGCAAACACTGAACAAATATATTAGTAAGGAAAAATTAGGTCGATGATAGATTGTTATTGTAGTACAATTGAGTAAGAGAAAACCTTATGCGACGTAAATTTTCTTTTATGTTTTAGGGTAGAGATTTTGAACCAGAATAAGAATATAACTTATATGATATTGTTATCACATGATATTGTAATTTTCCAGAAAATACACATACTTCATATCAACAATTTTAGTCGAGTGTCCTAAAAATTTAGAAACAATGTGAGTTTCGAAGTTATATTTTAAGCTTCTCTCATGGTGAATGTAGTTGTTTCATTTGTGGCATCATTGATAAAACATCCTCCTGATCATGTCTACAAATGAAATCCTAGACGTCTGGGAGTTGAAAGTCTCATAAATATTCTCAAATATATTTTTGAATTGTTTTTATAAGTAAAAGTTAGTAGGATGTGAAAACATCCTCTTGGTGAATTTCATAGGTTCGCCAAGAATTATGGACATCTTCATACATATTTTTCACATCATCCCCACATTGACGGGTTGAATATGCAATCTTTTTTTACTAAAAATAATTGTGTATCCCATGCGGTATGACACTTTTAGTATTCAAAACTAACAATTGCATCTTATACAATTTTGGTACTTCCTCTAGGAAGTACCAAAATTTTCTATTTGTCATGCCACGTGTTTCTCCTTTATGGTAAAACCGACAAATTTTGGTAAATTAATATATTTGATTGTATTTTGTATGGTAAAATCTGTTTGTGTGTGTTTGATGGGGTCCACATGAGATTTCAGGTACTACAATATATTTAGTTGGGACCCCTTATATAATTAAAAAAATATTAAGGTAACTAAAGAGTATGAGAGAAGAACATATGTTATCTAAAATGATAACCTAGAGTTTGTCACTTTGTCATACCCAATAGTGGGTGCAAAACTGAATTGATTTACTCGTAATTTGTTAATGTAAAAAACTTAATTTCCTCCCTAAACTCAAATTCTGGGTGGGTTCTACTGTATAATACAATTGTAATGCGTATCCTTTAGATATCGTACCCCGCTCAGAGAGTTCAAACTCCGTCTATAACTATTACCAAAGGAAGGAAAAAAAAACCACAAACTTCAAATTCATTAAAGATTGTAAAAGCTAAATAAAAAGATGATGATATGCTACTCTTCATGAAGTAATAATGCAACCTAACGAACCATTACGAGGAACTTTTCGGGGGGAAATTTGATCTCGCAGCGCGTGGTTTTAAGATGGTTGGATTAAAGAGATTTGACATCAGCTAACTATGGACTTATGAAACTGAATTCTAAATCAATTCCTTGATAAAATAAGAAATAAGGTATAGTTATTAACAAAAGTGCGTTAGGTTATCTCTACCAGTGATGAAATGTAAGCCAAAAGAACATAAGATATGTGATCTTTTTTGAGGGGCGGGGTTCGTTAAGACCATTATAATTATAAAATAATCAAACTAACATTATTTGACCAATCATAACTTAATTGTCAATATTCTCGATCAAACATCTAGTTATTTTATTTAAAAGTTTACCTGGGTTAATTTGACATATTATCAGCATAGCCGTCATGCATGATCATCACCTTTATTTTTATAAATTCACTCAAATGAGTTTGCTTTAAGTTCAATGATAACAAAGAGTATCGTGGTGAAGATCTTAGGTTAGCATTATCAGCAATTAATATTTCATGAATTACCAATGAAGTATACAGAAGAATGACATGGAGCATAAAGAAAATGTCACCACCACTAGAATGGTATAATATACCAAGTGGCACCGAAAGATTATGGTATAATATACCTAGCGGCTCCGAAAGATTTGTTGTTCAAGATGATGAGTCAAATGCAATACCTAATTGGGTGTTGTTAATATACCTCATTCGTTGAAAAATTACCTGGCTTGATTGGAGTATACCCAGATTAATTGGGGTATACCAAGATTTAAATGGACATAGTTCCCTTACTAAGGGGAGGCCAAAACAGGGTGAAGTTACTTTAATACCCCTGCACTAATTAACCTAAAAAGTAAACCATAAACTTAAAAACTAAAAATCGTTTAACCTTCTTCTAATTTATCTTATTTAATCCCTCTACTCTTCTCCTTCCTTCATCTTATTTCATCAACCTGAAATCAACCAAAAATTTTAATTTTAATTTTCTATAAAAAATGGTTGATTCTAAATGACCAAGTAGCAATAGAGATTCAACAGGTAACATCAAAAGATCCAAATCAGGGGGAAAAGGTAAGGGAAAAGTTGGAACGAGTAAACCCAAGAATGCAATCCCTGAAGATGCTGAAAAGAACCCTCCACCGGCGAAAAGAAGATTGTAAGTGATGTCTAAACTCAAACCCATCATTGTGTTGTGTGTTTTGATTGTTATATTATGCTAGAAATCGAAAATTATGATTTTCAGGGTCTTTAGTCGGCAGGGTTTTTTTAAATTTAGATGCCGGCCTTAAGATTTTAATGGTAGTCGGCAAGGTCGTAACATGAAGATCATGCCGACTTTTCATAACTGCCATGACGACTGTTAAACAATAACCAGGGACGAAAAGGTATTCAATAACTAACCCTGCCGACTTTTCTCTAGTCGGCATTTTCTTAGACTTGTACCGTTCCGACTTTAGGTCATAGAAACCTGATCTTCTTGAGTTAACAGTCGGCATCTTTATTGAATAGGACCATACTGACTATGTGTTAGTCAGCATGGTAGATGATTACAACCATGCCGACTTATACTAGACCTTGCCAACTAGGTGACTAGAATCATGTTTATAATTTTCATATCTTTTATTTGTGTATTGTTTAGGTTCCCAGAGGAAAAAATAGAAGATATACCTTGTCTTGTTAACAATGCAGAAGAGCTATTAGAATTTATTGACAAGATTTATCCCAATTTAGAAGATCCTAAAGATGAAACTGAAGAGAATTGCCCTGTAAGAAAGTTACTTGTGATAGGTAAGAAAGATCCTGAAGAATTCCTAAGGTTTATGAACAGTCCTAGCAATCCCCTCAACTTTGAAGAATGCACATCATCAGAGGAGGTTGATCCAAGAACTTTTTTCAAGGCATCTGACTTTTATGGAGTGAACCCCTATTACAATGAGGATGGTGACTACATAGGTCCAGTGAAGTGATAGACGCATTTATGTGTCTATTTTCATCTCTATTGTGTATATTGTTAGTACCCATTTTTGTACTTATTTTGGTATTTTATCTCTTTGTAGGTGTTTTTGGAGAAATAAGCTTTTGCGGCGAAATTGGAACGAAAAGTTGATAAATGCAACCCAAGGGACGAGTGTTATACGGACTCCAGCAACGAATAAGGGGCGACTACTAGATAAGGGGTAACCTTTCCCATTCACGTTCAAATTCTGTTTTTGGCGGGAAACCAAAACCAAAACAGAAAACATGTTTCTGGCAGTTTTGGTGGTAGTGATTTGGAGGAGTTTGAGGTCGACTAAACCTCTGATTTGCGTAGGATAGACTCCTTATGGGTCTAGGAATCTAATATGGGTGTTGAAATCAATTAAACTGGGCTCAATCGACGGATTTTTATCTCAACAGCAAAATATGGAAAGTCACGTGTGTGACCTGTTTTAGGAAATTTTAGAGAGATTAAAGTGCTATAAACCTTCCCAAAGATTTGTATTTATCTAAGGAAGAATTTAGAATCAAAAGGAAAGCTCAGAAACCCTTAGAAATTCTAAAACAAAAAATTGCCGCAACTTGGCCGTAAAGAGAAAGGAAGAGATTTTGGAAGATTTTGGAGAGATTTAATCGGTCTTTTTGATATAAATAGATTGGTTGGGTCATAGAGAAGAGGGACGAAAGTTAGGGAAAGTTTATAACACGACAGAGCCGAGAAATCAAAGGTGCAGGAAACCGGGTTCTGCTGCTGCTGCTGTTACTGAAGAACACGAAGAACATTGACCCACATGGAACAGTCGCAGACGAGTGTCGTTCTTCAACAGCAGAACCGATTTATCGTTTATTAACAACACTTCATTGTAACGGTGATTTCTGTAACGCCAGAAAAGCGTTGCAGATTCGCTGTATTATTATTTCTCTTCAATAAAAACACTTTTTGAGCCATGAATCAATCTTTTGAGCATGTTTTTACCATGAGGAGCTAAACCCCAACACTGGGATGACGGAGGAAGCCATGTTTCACAATTGATGGTAATTATAATTGATTCTTATGACTTTTTGCATTGCTTTTCAATCGATTTATGATTTTCGTTGATTATTTGTGATTTTGTTTGATAGTGTATGCTTAGTCTAAGAACTTTTGATGCACTATGCTTATGATTTACATCTAATGCTTTATAAAATCTACTTTTGGCAAAGGAATAGAGTCTATAAAAGAGCTAGTATTGTTATGAATCATCGTATGAACCAATTGATTATGAAGTTTGGTGGAATCCTAAGTCCCAGTCTCTCGTAATATTGATATCATCTTTGTTTATTTGTTATTTTAATCGGAATATAAGTCTAGAATCGAGTCTTCACAAGTCCGAGTTGAACGAATCTTATTACCACTTTTTCTACAACAATTAAAATCACATCATGAAGGGAAAAGCAAAAGCTGATGCTGGTGAAAAAGCTAGTGATGGTGAAAAAGCTAGTGATGTGGAGGAAGATAACAGCAATGAGAAGGATCCATGAAATTCTTAAACTTTATTATGTTTCACTTGGTTTAGAAACTTAGATTGTGGTTTGAACTCTTACATTATGTTTTGAACTCTTAGATTGTGGTTTTAGAATTGTTAAACTTATGTTAATTTTCAGTTTCAGTTGTTTTAGAACTTATTCTTTTTTATGCAGTTTTAGACAATATTAGAGTTTTACTAAGTCGACATGGTTTGTTAGCTCGACCTTGCCGACCATCCCAGGCTATATGCTATAGTGCTGTCAGGGATAGGTAGTCGGCATGGTTTGAAATCTAGACCTTGCCGACTTAAATGTTAGTAGTATAAAAATATTACCTTTTAGGTACAAAGTACAATCCATTGAATGCTCAATGGCTAGAAATTTCAAAATCAAGACATTAAGTGTGTTGTTATTATAAAAGCATTCTCAACTTCATCTTCAACCTTGCATAAAGAATGGAAGTTTCAAGTGCAACACAACCAAATATTTGTAGTCTTTGTACACTAAGTGGTCATTTTGCAAATGATTGTCCCTTTGAAGGAAGCAAATGCACTATTGATGGTTGTAAGGGATTCTTATTTCTCATGAAAGCTGCAATAGGAGATGTATATCAGCCGTATGCTTCAAAATGCACCTGCTGTGGGTTTTTCTATTGGATAGATGAGCGCCTAGCTCCGTATGAAGATGAAGTTGCTAAAATCAACCTTGTACCATGCACAGATCCATGTTGGAACGGTAAGATGAAGTTAATTACCTCTCCTAAAAATTTGTGTACCGGAAAAAGATACTATCTATGTCCCAAATGTGTTAGGGTTAAGTTTTTAAGGTTTGTATGCTCTAATTAAGGTTTGTATGCTCTAATTAAGTTTTTAAGGTTTGTATGCTCTAATTAAGTTTTTAAGGTTTTTAAGTTTTTAACAATCATTCTATTCGAATTTAGTTGGCACTATATAAAATTCAAAGCCTGCCGGCGTATTAACAGTCGGCAGTTAACAGAATATTAACCTTGCCGACAAAAGTATAGTCGGCAACGTTGTCCTCATAAACCCTGTCGAGAACAATGTGTGAAGAACTTCCAGGAACAACATTTTTTGTCTGTTTTGGTCGGCAAGGTTGTCCTCATAAACCCTGCCGACCACAAATTAGTCGGCAATGTATGAGTGAAATAACCTTGCCGACTGTTCCAGGTCTTTTTTCCCTTTGTTGTCCTGCATATACAGTCGGAAACCTGAAGAAATCAAAACCTACCGACCCTGGGACGGTCGGCAAGGTCGTGTGATAAATACAATGCTGACCAAAGGAGTTGACACCAAAAAAACAACATCCATTTCATTCATTTTTAGTACTCCAAAGTACATTACACAAAACACGAATGCGATTACAAAAGTACTCCAAAAAGATTCCTTATTTCCTAATCATAATCACTCATCACTCAAATCTATTGGAGGGAGTTCATTCAAATGTATTCAACCTCCTTTAGTCAAATCTATGGGGCATTTCTTAGACTCATCTAAAGCATTCCAAAGGTGAATGTTGTCCTCATAAATTTTTATCCATTCCTTGCTCTTGTTGAATATAAACTTTTCCCAAAAACTAAACCTACAAAGAGGAGGTAATGGACATTCCTTGTTAAGTTGTAGACCAATAAAATGATTAGTATCCACCAAAGCCATAACAATTCTTCTATGCTTGAGCTGCTCCACACAAACTGCATGTTTCGGTGCAAATGTCACACTTAGTCATTTACTAAAATAATGTACTATGCATGACCACGTATCCGCGAATAGATGGCCACACTCCGGCATTCTCAACCAATGCTCCCATTTGATCGGTGCATTTCCCTCCTGGCCTTTAACACTAGTAAGAAATTATTTAAAAGTCGCTTCTTTGTCCTCCATGGAACCTTCTAGCATCATTGAGATATAAAACTCCTTGTCTTCTTGTAGTCGGGCGGCCATCTTCTTTCTTATGTATTGACATTGGGTGAGATTCTCCTCAATCGCTCCACCTAGGTTTCCCAATTGTTGGTATGCAACGTGAAACCCACAATTTCCATCCTTTGGGATGTCGTCGGTGCCAATAACGAACTCTCGAATAATTTGAGGGAGTTGTACGCGATACTCTTCCAACACCGGTTTTACTACCTTCCTCGGACGGCCTCTTTTCTTCACAACATCACCTTCACTTGCTTGACTCTCAAGAGGTGGAGTGTCATTTGGATTCAAGTTTGAAACCGTTGGTGTAGTTGTTTCTTTCCTCGGACGACCCCTTTTCTTTACAACAACTACCACACTTGTTTGACTCTCAAGAGGTGGAGTGCTATTTGGATTCAAGTTTGAAACCGTTGGTGTAATTGTTTCTTTCCTCGGACGACCCTTTTCTTTATAAAAATTTCCACACTTGCTTGACTCTCAAGAGGTGGAGTGCTATTTGGATTCAAGTTTGAAACCGTTGGTGTAGTTATTTCTTTCCTCGGACGACCCCTTTTCTTTTTAGCCGGCTCCTCTTTGTATTCCGCCTCGGTATAATCATGTCCGGATGGATCGCATTTTGTACTCAAATACTCTTTAATTTGTTCCCTTTCTTTCGCCCTTGTCTTTGTGGTAGGTGGTCTACCCGTTGGATCTTGTTTCCCCGGTTCTTGAAGTTCTTCCATAAAAGGGTAAACAATCGGCATCAACTTGTGCTTCATAGTTTGTTTGTCCAACCTATTCAATGTGGGGTACTTATCGAGGATTATTCGCCCAAGTTCCATGTCGCCAAACTCTTCACCGGGATCTTCTTTTGGAGGCGGTTTGAAAGATAGTTGCTTCCAATAAGGATCAATATCTTCAATCGGAATCGGAGTTTTATACCTACCAAGCATATGACGACATGGAAGTCCAATAGCCTTCATTATCCTACACTTACAAGGAGTGCTAGGGTCGTCATACTTTTGATACAACTTGAGATGTTTCATCATGAAACGTATTGCCCAATGTGAGACATTGCAATGTATTCCATCAAGCAACCAATTATCCTCCTTAAACTCCTTCAACTTCCGGAACCTACTTTCTTCGAATTGCTTTCTTATCTTGTTGATATCATTATTAGTGTACTCGTGGATAGCATGTTGCACCGTCACAATCCCATTTTGACTCATGAAAAGTAGACGTTTTAGTCTCCCATGAGCTTGCTCTACCATACTTGTGGACTCAAGTTTGAAATGTTTATAGTCGTAAGTAAAAACATACACAAACCTCTCTTTGTGTGGCGTCAACCATTGTCTCTTGCAATATTCCACTACTTTGGGGTAATTAGTGCCCCAATCATCCTCGAACTCCTTCAAGTTTATCTCATATCTTTCCACACTCATCGACCAAACCAACTTATCCCACGCTTTCATGAATAACCCAAACTTGATCCCACCTTCTTTCCATTCTTTGTCTTCTTTCTTCTTCTCTTCCTCTCTCTCCTCTTTAGTTAGTTTACTAAGACGTTCATCTTCCTCCTTTTCACGTTTAGTACCTTTATTTGCCTTTGGATTTTGGATATGATTCCTGCAATTCTTTCTAAGATTGCATTGTATATGCCAAGTGCAAAGAAAATTTTGTGCATTGGGAAAAACTATCCTCACGGCGTTCATTATTGCTTGCTCATGTTGTACCTATTCGTTTTATAAGTACAATCCATGAACAAAACTTGGTAAAAGCACCGCGCCAATTGAATCATATCGGGATGAGCAAGAAAAATACGATCCACCTTCCCATCCGATGACTCATGGTGTCTCACCGTGTATTTGTATTTGTGTGACAACCATTGTGATTCTTCCATTACCTTTCTTCCATCCCATTCAATTCTTTTGATAGTTTCCATGGCTGCATAAATTGTAGAAAATAAAGAAAGGTTATGCGGGTCGTCCCTCCTGAACTTACTAAGGATCTTGCTTGGTTTAATTCCCCAACTTGTTCTTACTTGTTCGAACTCGTGCAGTTTCAACTTGGCAGTGCCCAACAAGACTTTCCGGATCTTTATGGTTATGCCAACCAACATCAACTCTACTCATTCTCCACATGTTATCGGTTTCTTTGTTCCTCCAAAAAATAATCTTGAATGGGCATCCACACTTCTTTGACTTCGTCTTGTACACCCTAGTCGTCTTCTTATCATACACATAACCCTTTCTCTTGTGACTTGTGTCCGGCGACCCACTACACTCGCATACCATTTCAAACCGCGAATCTTTTTGCTGGGTGTTTTTAACTAGAACACACATCTTCTCTTTTGCTTTCTCAATAACCCACTTGACCGCGTCGTCTTTTTCCTCCCATTCCAAATCATTAGCATAATGTGCAGAAGTATCAGGACCCCTAACATTGTGAGCTTGAGGCTGTTCGTCATCGGTACCAATGCAATCTACAAAACATCACAAGTTAGTTGATATGTACTACAATAGTCGGCAGGGTCGATATATAAAACCACACCGACTAAACTACAGCCGGCATGGTAGAAAAATACAACAGTGCCGACCAAACTATAGTCGGAAGGGTCTACGTATCCACTACAATACCGGCTTAAGCATGTTTCAAATCCGTCTACTGTGCTGCAAAAATTCTTGTAGTCGGCAGGGTTCATATTTTCGACCTTGCCGACTTAATACTGCTCATGAAAAGTCGGAGCATTTAGTAATATATACCACGCCGACGTTCACAGTCAGCATGATCGACAATCGTCGACCTTGCCGACACTGGGCAGCTAAAGTGGAAAAAAAAGAAGAAGCAAAATCGATCATTTGCATGGAAAAATCACAATCTTCACCACGTAAGTTGTCTACCTGATTACTTGCAGCTCCATTCTCTTCTTCTTGGTCATTGGATTCTACGTTTGGCTCAAGAAATTCATCACTTCCATACCCATCTTGAGTTTGAGGAAAATAAAAGTGAGGATCATGCATATAATCCATTTGATCATGATTTGTTAGATCATCATACAAGTACTCATCTGTAGGAGGAAAGTTAGAAGACTCCCCCACTTCAAAATCAGGATTAGAATCACTCATCTCACTCATATCACAAATTTCTCAAAAACCCTAACTTTTCCCCCCAAAACTTCCTATACTACTTCATACTCTTTCTTACTCCCTATTATTTCCAAATCCACTCATATAAATAAACTAACTAATCTAATCATTTCAATTAAATTAGTGTTAATCATTGCAGGGGCAATTTAGCCATTTAAAAAAAACATGGTTAAGGGGTGGCTTCTTTTACTTCAAAATGACCTAGCTTTTGTCTCATTAGGTATCTCATTAGGTATCCCCAATTAATCTGGGTATACCCCAATCAAGCCAGGAAAAATTACATGGTGATTGTGGTCAAATGATCGGAAGGGAATAATGATAATAAGGTTTAATGCTTAAGAACATACGACAGCACATCAGAAAGAGAAACGGATATTTAACATATCAGATACTTTTTAACACTATGGAAACGTGAAAAAATAATCGATGTCGAGATCAAAATAAGTCAGAAAAACGGAAACGAAGGTTTAATATATCAAATATTTATGAAAACTTGAAAAAATAATCGATGTCGAGACCAAAGTAACACTGAAATAATGGTGAAAAAGAAATGGAGATGCGGGGTATCGATCCCCATACCTCTCGCATGCTAAGAGGGCACTCTACCATTTAAGCTACATCAACTTTCCATTTGTTGTGTTGTAGGGTTTATATATAAACTGATCGTTTCAGAACAAAGAGTTTTAGACTGGCACTCCAGATATACCGTTAGTTATCCATGCAGATTTTGAGAAGCTCCAAAACGCCCGCGAAGCCGTTTACACTCTGGAGAGAGAGTGTCTGAGAGATAAGAGATAGAGAAAAGTACACAGAAGAAAAAGAGTTCACTAGTATTATAATTTCAACAGCAATGGTGACTCTACAATTATCCGATTATTCAAATCCAATTATTCTTCTCAAACCTTCTTCTTTGAAGAATTCTTCAAGATTTTCTCAACAAACTCGATTCTTTCCTACAATTGCTAAAGCTAACTCATCTTCTCCATCATCATCAAATCCACAGCAACAACAAATTCATTGTTTAAATAGAAGACAATTGATAACTGAAACAGCTTTACTTTCTGTTTCTTTATCTTCTCTAATTGGATTTGAACAACCAGCTAAATCTGAAGAACCCCCTCTTTCTGAATGGGAAAGAGTTTACCTTCCTATTGATCCTGGTGTTGTTCTTCTCGATATCGCCTTCGTTCCCGATGACCGTAATCATGGTATGCTAGAGAAATGGGTTTTTGTTTGTTTATTACTCCAATTCAGTTGTTTCTCATGATTTTGTTGTTGTGTTTTGTAGGTTTTTTGTTGGGGACAAGACAGACTATATTGGAGACTAAAGATGGAGGGAATACTTGGCTTCCACGTTCAATTGCTTCTGCTGAAGATGAAGATTTCAATTACAGATTCAATTCAATTAGTTTCAGAGGTAAAGAAGGATGGATTGTTGGAAAGCCTTCCATTTTGCTCTATACTGACGATGCTGGCGAAAACTGGAAGCGAATTCCTTTAAGCTCTCAGCTTCCAGGAGATATTGTAAGTGGAATTTAGTATTTATTTATAATGCAGATTGCAAGAATAGTTTGTCACACTGGCCACTGCCATGTCACATGGTTTATGTAGTTCAAGCATCACTAGATTTCAATTTTTGAAGCTAAACTTGATGATTATGCCATGGGTACATAGGTTTATATAAAGGCGACAGATGATACGAGTGCTGAAATGGTTACTGATGAAGGTGCTATTTATGTTACATCAAACAAAGGGTACAACTGGAAGGCTGCCGTTCAAGAGACTGTCTCGGCGACTCTTAACAGGTGACTTTTGTTTAAATGCGTAGGTTTTATCGTAATGCCGTGAATTTTGGTGTGTGTGCTTAATAGTAATTACATTTAAACTATGGGAATGTCATAATTAACTCATGCCATATGCCCACAAAAGCTGAAAGCTACTTTTGTTGGTGTTTTTGCAGAACAGTTTCCAGTGGAATTAGTGGTGCAAGTTACTACACTGGAACTTTTAATACTGTGAACCGCTCTCCTGATGGAAACTATGTTGCTGTATCAAGCCGTGGTAATTTCTACCTTACTTGGGAGCCTGGGCAGGTCAGCCTCTTTGAAACTGTTGAAGCTTTTTCTAGTTTTGTTATGAATGATTGGAACTGGTATTGATGACTTTAACCTAAAGAAACGAAACAACAATAGTACTCTTATATATCTGAATCACCTATTTCCTCGACTTGCATGGGTTTAATTTTGCAAAGAGTCCAAACAAACTATGGCATTGTTGAACATTCTTGTTACTCCAGACCTTCCTATAACTAACTGGCTCTAAAGAGGCCTTCCTCTAATTTACTAATTACTAGGAACACCTCTAATTAGGATCCATCAGTTCTACTTCTCACAATTCTGGTAATGCTTTCATACATGTTGGCATGTTGCCATATTACCAATGAAAACCATCTAGATCTTTTTTCTTCTTCTTTTTTTGGTGTGTGTGTGTGTTGGGTGTACAGCAACTAACTACTATGTTTGTCTTGTTTATTCATGGTGCAGCCATACTGGCAGCCACATAATAGAGCAGTTGCAAGGAGGATTCAGAACATGGGATGGAGAGCTGATGGTGGTCTATGGCTTCTGGCACGTGGTGGGGGACTTTATCTCAGCAAAGGCACAGGGGTAAAACATCTATATGGTCGACAAATTTATACCTCATATTTTTAGATGCATTGTAAATTCTTTTGCAATCTTGTCATATCTGAATTCAAAAACCAATCTTTCAAACCATTGACCTTTGCATTCTCTATATCATCATTAGTAAAAGTGCTGGGCACTTTGCATGAGTGTTGAGGTTTACAATTCCTGTTATACTAGCATGCAAAGTTCAGGCGCTCTGGCTACATATTTCATGACAACTTTTCCGTCTTACAAGTGTCACCTATTGGAGGACAGGTCAACTGAAGCACATTACCTGTTTCTCTTCTGGCTTCGATTTGTCCTTCTTGTTTTCATTCTGTATGATTTCTACATTATTCTATCATCGTCACATTATTGATGGGACTGTTCCATTTGACAGATAACGGAGGATTTTGAAGAAGTTCAAGTACAGAGTCGAGGTTTTGGTATTCTTGATGTTGGGTTTCGCTCAAAGGTAAACTCTGGCTTCTTTGCTGACATCAACACAACGCTAAAACATTTAAAATTCTAATCACAGAAAACCAAGATTCAGCATCTAAACGTGGTCATGAAATTAGGGCCACAGAATTACATGACCCATGCACCAACATCATCATCAATCGTATTATCTAAATCTAAATACTCGGCTAATGTGCAACACTTGTACATGGAGCAAGTTTCCGGAAATTAACCAATAGAAGATTTAGCTGTCAACGAAATGTACCCGTTTAGCTCTTTAATAATCTATGTTATTTGCTGGTGTCAGGATGAGGCTTGGGCAGCCGGTGGTAGCGGAGTTCTTTTAAGGACCAACAATGGTGGCAAAACATGGGTCCGAGATAAGGCAGCAGATAATATTGCAGCAAATCTCTACTCAGTGAAGTAAGTTGCATCTTAACATGGACTGAACTTAATTTTTACGAAAATTCCTGTATCTGTGCTTGGACAGAATACTTACTTATGTCACTGCAGGTTTATCAATGACAACCAGGGGTTTGTGCTAGGAAATGATGGTGTCTTGCTTCGGTACCTAGGATGACCAGCCTTTGATACCGGCCTTAAGTACGCATGTAATTCCTTTCTCTTCCGTATATATAATACTGTACTTTCTATGTTGTATCGTCGTGAACACCGAGATAATGTGTGTCGAGGCAACTGTGTCCAGTTCCTCCTACACACTCTTTGAGAGAAATGTGGGTCCAGTTACTCAATGGCGTGACCAATTGAGATTACATTATGATATCTGTTGAAATTCATTTTGCAAACTTATTATATTTCTGTTGGCACAGGATTGGCAATCATGTTTGATGTTTATGCTGCAACTGCTGTCTAATAGAGTTATCCCCTACGTACAGGCGAATGCAACTGAAAAACTTTACAAAGACTACTTCTATCTGAGACATGTAATCAAGTATGAGCCCTTTCTTGTATTAAAAAACTTCGAAGTCTCAAAACTTGAATTTGTGGTGTAACAATATGTAATATTTTTTTTTGTATCTACTCCCAACATCATGAAATTCTTTACCTAAATGCAATAATATTCACAAAATTGAATTTACATTGGGCTAACTCCTCAGATCTGTACTTAACTATACACAAGTACAACTACGGTATAGGGTTCTGCTCTGATCAAATCAATTTACTCCTCCCTCCTCTTATACTGTGAAAGGCACTGTGAAAACCAGAAGGCACAAGCGTATCATCGGGTATGATTAGCATGCACTCCAATGCAGAACCCCACTATATTTAGTTGATTCCTAAAAGACTAATAGTCTGATCAATTGGATGAGAAGCTTTAAAGGGCTCTCAGGGCCTGAAAATTTTCAGAGTTTTCGACACTTGGAGTCGACAGAAAGGGCATCTAGAAACAGCAGATGAGCATCTTCGACATAGAACATGACCACAAGGAACTATAGTTATATCGACCTCTGTGCTCAAACACACCCGACACATCCATGCTGATTTTGCTGTTTCAGCTTCTTTAGCAGCGCTATCAGCCTTTTCCTGCAAAATTTGTTCCACCATCACAAACTTATGTTGATGAAAAAAAAAGATAAAAGACCCTGAAACAACGAATTTATGGAACTCGATTTCACGAAAGGTCTTTCGAAGAATCCTTGGAACAACAGGGTATTATCTTGGTATGGAGAAAGTAAATTGGCTTCTCTAGTATGGCCTAAAATGTGTATGTTTTCCACAGCTCTCTGGAAATTCTCTTTTGTTAAGAAAAGCTTTTAGATTTAACAGCCATATTTTTTGAAATCTAAAAACATGATGAATATATCCACATTTAGCAAAAGTTACTATCTGAAAATCATTCTCCAATTACTTAAGAATAAGAATCAAACCTGTTCGAGAAGAAGTGCAGCTTGAGATTCTTTCAGTTGTTCTTGCAGAGTTAAGGCTGTTTGAAGAAGGGACTGCTTCTCAGCATTCATGTTGATTCCAGCTGCAGAGAGCATTTCATTGACTGCCTGCACTAGTTCTGCTGGAGAAACTCGTCCATAATTGTGATCCGTAGATGGCTGCTGAAAAGGAACAGAAATAGCACAGTAATCAAACTCCTGATCTTTCTTTACTCTATACTTTTTGAGGTAATTGAAGCAAGATCAACACGCCAAAATTAGACATCATCCGTTCACAAGGTACATACCTTAGAGGAACTTGTATTGCTAGTTCCAGCACCGTGCACCTCAGCCCGATTCAGGTTCTCGTTTTCCATTTTATGATCGTCCAGCAATGTTGAAGATGAAACTTCATTTGCCATCGGTATGCTTTTGAAAGAGAAAATATGAGAAGAGAGAAGAAGTTGGGTTTCCCCTGGAGCTGTTTCTACCTTAAACCTGTAAAGTGCTTGACCTGCTGATGGCCTGACATCCTCTGGAACCCTACCATACTTCAATTTGTCTCCATCCTTTCCTGTCCTCCACGCCACTACCTCTCCACTGTAGAAAGGTCTCAGTGGATGGAATTGCACCAGACGAGCATCCTGCGGCACCAAATCTCTACCTACCAATTGACTACTTTTATCCCCAAGCTCATTCTCTCTTCTATCAGACCCAAGTTTCAGTGCATTTACAATTGCTTGCTCTGAGCCAACCGGAGTGGAAAATAATGATCCAATGGGTAAGGGGTTTACTGAGCCAATTACTTGACTCACAACAATTGCAATAACATCAAACACAGATATATAATAAGGAGGTTCAGCAACTAAAGCACGAGATTTTGATTGGTCAACATAGTTAAAAGAACGATGTCTCAATCCGTCCTCCCATTGAGGAATAATGAATTCCTTATTCACGCGTGTGACATCCAAAGATCTTGGAAGTAACATATAACGAGTATAGAGGAACCTAACAAATTGCAATTTGTCTGCAACAGATTCCAGTACTCTTTGTGTTTGCTCCAAATCCAGGGCCTCAGATGCAGGAGGGAAACCGGTGGTGCTATTTACAATTTTCCACACCGCTGACTGAAAAGACATGTTTGAGAGCTTCTCCTTAATTGCTGTTAATGAAACTGATCCAATTTGATCCAAAAACTCTAATTCTTGAGTTTTATCCAGCTCCTGCAATAAAATTAGAGAATCAAGTTCTGACCAAGATATCCAAAATGAGAGAGAGAGAGAGAGAGAGAGAGAGAGAGAGAGACCTCCACGACTACGTCAGACAGCCTTTGAATGCCCAACCCTGTACATATTTTTTCAGGAAGATCTGGGTGAACGAACCTTATCCTGGAAGTATCTATGCTTCTTATGAACCGAGATCCAAAAGAATCAATATAAACACAAGATCTTGCTACAACAAGTCGACAGCCATCATCTGGTACTACTGCTTCAGATTTGAAGCTGGACTGATCTTCCTTTCCTGCCCGAACAATTGCATCACAGACAAACTGCAAAATCTCCATCACAGCTCGGAGTTCATTTGGATTTAGACGCTGGTACCCACATGCTTTCTGGATATTCAACAGGAGATCCCTTGCACAAGTAAGAGAGAAAGCTTCCTGAATCCCAAGGTCTTTAAGAACCTTCATGAATGGGAGATAGAGACTAGGAAGTTCAAACGCAAACGGTGAGAGGTTTATTGCCAAACGCGCGAAAAGGCAGTTTGCGGTAACCAAGCGTGTGCCATTTGCAACTGGCACGAATGCCAATTCCTTCAACGCCAATATATCTGTCAAACACAGTGAAGGAGTTCAAAAGGTAAGAGTGAATCAATTTTTTAACAAAAATAACCTCCAAAGCAAAAGAAGTCTCTTCCATGTTCTAAGAAGTGTCAAATGCTGCAGTTTCACAACAAAGTTTGCAAATGAGCGTCGGAATTTATTAGAGAGAGTGCAATGTTAAGGAGATACTTTAAGTAGACAGCCAATCCGCAACAAGAAAGAAAATAACTAGAGTAAATAAACGGATTATACGAGGAACTGACCTGAAGCAGAGAGGGAACTCCAAACTTTATCTAGATACCTCAAGATCTCAAGAGAAGCTTCCTCCACAGTCATCATCCCTGAAACTGTTGGCCAATGAGCAAGAGTATCCTCCCCGCCATTCTTCCCAACAATCTAGGCATGTAGATTAAATTAGTAAATTATTTGAATATCGTTGGAGTGCGAAACGAACATGTGAAGGCCAAAATGTTTTACCTCCAAATGCCTTAACACTGTCGTAAAGGCTGGAGGGCTCCTTAAATGAAGTGCTCCCCAAGCGTACTCAGGTGGAACGACATTCTGACTGGCTAAAATGGGAGCACTACTCCATCCAAGAGGCCAATCCTTAAGTAGAATAGCTTCATTATAAGAACAAAGTACTCTCTTCCCACCTTTCTTACCACCAATAGAAGGGAACCCTCTCTCTGAAGGTATAAATGCAATTTGACTAAGTTGCTTGCAGAAGTTATTGTTATACAATACAGCGAAGTTCAGAAATATATTTTGGACAACTGATACAGCTAAAGACCATATTTCCACAGAAATTTCATTCTTGGAACTGGAAAGATCAGCCTCAAAATTATCAGGCTCTTCTAAAGCTCTCATGCAATTATCTCCAAGATGCTCAACTTTTCTCGCACATTCAAGTATTACATCTGCTTCTGTGGATGTCCTAAGACCAGTTTTCCTTAAAATCCGAAGCCATCCATCTGAAGTGAACCTCTCCCCGGGAAATCTATTTCTGTCCTCGGCAAATGCCGACATCAATAGAGAATCACTAGGATCAAGCAGATTTTGGGGCTTAAATAGTTCTTCACGGGTCCCACTTGCATTTCTTACAAACTTAGTCTCTTTCAGCACACTGACTACATTTGAATCTAGCTCAAGATCCTGCCAATTGGTATACAGATAAATTAAGATATCCTCCTGCTCTTCTTGAGCTTTTTCCTCAAAACCAGGCAATGCAAACTTCACAAGCACTTCTTGATCATGTAACTCAGGGACCCCTAGGGCATGAAATAGACTTCTACTTGAATCAGTTGAACTACACAAGCAGCGGTCATCAGATGGCTTAAAGAAGGAGCTCGGAGTAATAATACACTGGCCCTGATCATGCAATCGTGTATATGAACCCAGAACAGTTCTGTAAATAGGGAGTGCCCTTAGCAAATCAATCTCTTCCCTAGTATATGTCGACCCACTGGATGAAGCAGAATCCATGGCAAAAAGGTTAAACAAATTGTCGCGATCTGTAGCCACAGAAAAAGCCGGTTCAACGAAATACTCAGAACGTTTAGAAGCAAGCAGCTTGGCAACAATCACTTTCCCTAGAGAATGTCCCGGAGTGGGGAAACAATTACATGGAGGAGCACACTCTAGGAACGACGTGTCATATACAGGTACGTTGCACTGGTTGAGCAACGATGACAACCAGGGAAATCTTGAGTTGGTTAGTTCGAATGCAGATATGTAGGATTGGATTAACCTAGTTCCAGAAGTATCATCACCCGTCAACCCTGCTTCCTCGGTTCCTCCTGTATATGATGCTGACACATCATTTACTGATGTTGGATCCGTAATGAGTGGCGGTATAAAAATCAAGTGATTCTCCCGAACACGGCATAAAACTGGCCTACCAAGAAATGCAGGAATAAGGGGCCAATCAGAGAAAAGTGAAAGGTCTGGTGATGAGCCATTAAAACTTTTCCAAAAGAGTCGTATCCATTCAGGAGAAGGACCCCCTGCACCATCTGAATTTGTACCGCTCTCCCATGAAAACCATGGAGCCTTACTTGAATTCATCACATGGTTTACCCAGTTTTCGACAAAAAGTGACTTCATGTTATTCGCCAACAACCGATGGGAGAAACTCTGCAATCTCAAGAACATTTGGATGTTTTCATCGAAAAAAATCTCAGAGATAACCGATCTTCTTAAGCATTCTGGGTGGATAAACTTTGCTTGTAACGGGAGCATTAGTGTTTGCTGCTCCTTACTCCCAACCCAAAGTTCAACAATCCCTAGCTTTGCGAAATTGCTTGTTGCAGTTGGACAAAGTAAGCCTTTTATCTCAGCAGCTATAGGTGCATACCTTGGATCAGGATTTCTACTGCTACCACTACCAGAAATGGTGTTCCTTTGAACTAAAGGCCCTCCAGCTCTACCAATATCTTCAACCACTCCCCGGCCAAAATCAAATAGTGCTCTACCAAAAGTAGTCACTATCTCCAGCGGGTCGCCTCCTGGATTCTCCAGACTCTGGGTGGACACCCTACTAGATCCTTGCAGGCTTGAATTTGATAGAGTAGTAGAACTGTTACCCTCAAGGGTGGCCATCCTAGTATGAGAGTTCTGAGTATCTTGACCACTTGAAGCATCAAGGTTAAGTTCGATATCAGATAAACAATACTCAAGCACATCTATGTATGTCTCAACTGATGGGAGAGAAAAAGATGTTGAAGAGGCCTTAAGGAGACTCCGTACCATCTTAGGTCTGATTTCTCTCACTGTAACTCCTACAGCTTGAATTTCACTCACCAATTCCCATGGTACCGAAAAAACAGGATAGTGTTCCTTGATATAATTAAAAACGGAAGACGGCGGCAAATTATCACCCATTTCATTCCCATGTTGAGCAAGAAACATACCTTCTTCAGCCTTTACCAATTGACCAGAGTATAGTTGCCAGACAGGAAGGTCAACGAGACGGGTATAGAAAGGCCTTATCACTTGTTTGATTAAACATTCCCAATCTGTTTCCACCACATCCAATGGATTTGGATTACTTGAAAAGACAGAGGATTGGTTACTTGGACAAGAGCTCTGTTTGGACCTTGGCCAGAATGCATAAATTCGATCCCCGTAAGCTTGCATAACTGAGCTAACTGCACGTACTGCACCTGGGTCGAGTATAGAATTTGAAGGTTCCCTTCTTAATCTTTGCATTTCCAACACCATTTCAACATATGAATCACGAACACAACTCATCAACTCTCTGTTCCAAGCTTCTATCAACTGGTTTCCAGCATCAAGTTGTGGTTCTAGTGAAGCCTTATCTGTTTGGTACTTAAATAAATAACGACCTCCATTATGACGCACGAGGAAACATCCAAGAGCCGTGACAGGTATGTTAAGATCTTTAGAGAGAGGAAGAGGAGACAAAATACAGCTGGAAGAATGCGCATCAGCTGGCCGTCCATTTCTAGATATGTGGGCTGCAACTCCAGCAACGGGTGTCAAGTTGTAAGCCAGATATCGCCTGCAAAGTTGTGGCTCATCAAGTGGTTAACCAAATTGACTAAAGTACTAAACAACTTAGTCATGAATAACTAAACTAAACAACTTAGTCATGAATTTGTGAAGACTGAAAGAGAAAAATGACTTAGAAAATCCATATATGATTGTTTTATTAGGTATCAAGTTAAATCTTGGATAAGAAACGTTTAATGAGGGACTTCCAAGAAGAGTGAACCATCCAATTGAATCACAACCTGAATAATACCATATGAACGTTGTTGCCTTTTGGTAGATACACACACCACCCCTACTGTACAGTCTAAAAGTAACTAAGTTTATCTACAACCATGGAGCTTGAGAAAGATGCACTTTGTTGGCAGTCAAAATAGGTTATACAACATCAAAGCAAGACAGAAGTATTACCCACTATGCATAAGACTGGCAGAAAATAGAGCATTAAATAATAAAGTGAAAGAATTAAACCTAATATTGTGTAAGGTAAGTTATATGGTACGGTATTCAAAACCCAATATAGAGCATGACAACATGCATATAGGTTTGCCATCGTTTTTCCTAACCCTAAAAGGATAACCTGCAGTACTACAAGCAATCAAACCACCCGGCACCCACCTATACCTTATTGCAAATAAATTATCATGATACGTACCTATCAAGGGCCATATTTCTGGTCTGTCCGGAACCCAGGCTTAGGACAACGATCCATTTGTCAACAACTTTGGTTTCTCCTTCAAGCAAGTGGACATCTATAGTGTGTACTTTGATTGATGTGTTTGAGCTGCTAAACAACCTCGATATCTGAAATTTTCTCCACTTCTTTTCCGAGAAAGGATTTCTAACAGTCGCTAACATAGGATCAATACAAACAGAGTAATCCTGTACTGGTTGCAAACTTCCCTCCTCCCAAGTTGATAGAGTCACCTAAAATGATTGATTTCACATATAGAAAACAAAATCAGTTTCCAATCTCTTAGAAAAAATTTGTTAACAAATATTCACGACCCAAAGCTAGTTAAAAGATTGTAAATCAGATGGGAGAGGTTAATCATCTGACTTTGTCGAGCCTTTTCTAATTACATACTGTTGATTGGAATCAATTTTATGTGCATTAAATAATAGAGGTGATGCCTAATCAGAGAGAGGCACCTAAGACATGGTAACAGAGAATGAATTCCCATTAGTCCAAAAAAAAGAGGGATATATATTGCATTTTTGTATACCGGCATAGTACTGCGATTTGAGTGTTGTGTTTGTGATACAGATGTGACTAAGTATTTGATCTAGCAATTTTCTCCATACGAAAATGATTTGTCTTCTTCCTCCTATTATCTAGTTTGTGACATGCATACTATACAAACAAGTGGACCAATATTTTAAAATAATAAAAACTTTAAGTGAATTTCACAGCTCCCTAAGAAAGTCCAAAATGAACCAGCATTACTAACTTTTCTGATCTATAGAACACAGATACTAGGTCAACCAGCCTCAGAAAGTGAGATTTGGTTGCATCAAGCAATGCTATTAGGGGGGGGGGGGAATCCCAAGTAAGATAATGTCAGCAATTTCTAAGTGTGGAAATGGAGTGTGGATAGAAAAGAGTGTAGGACGGTTGATGAGGCCCGAGAGAGGAAAGGACAACACTAAATTCTCTGATAGACTCAACTAGCCGAACCAAGGGGTGATGACCAGCGTAAAAGTTTGAATATCTATTCCCAAAATGCAAGACAGGAAATCCGATTAGACTACTGTTTAAGTTATGTAAGTCAAAACGACAAGGTAGAAAGTAAGTGCAATGGTCAGACCAAGGAGCAAGCACCAATTCAGACTATTTCTACCTGGAATACAGACTTCAAGAACAGAAGACTGGTAGATGCCTGCGCTACAAATCTATCAAAAATTTGTTTTACTCTCATTGACCCATCCTCTAGTCCATCTTTCATGCAATCAGATGATAGAGGCATGCGGACAATTGTAGAATCTGAAGATGACCACGGCATATTTTGATCAATTAGCATTGGATTGAATTGATCACGGAACCGCTCGGTCAAGCCAGTGCCTGAAATGGACAGGCTAAATATTTTAGTCTGTGAATTTTCGTCAAAAAAAAAATAATCTAGATATAATATAATATTTTTGAAATGTGACTCTTTCCAACATATACATGCAAGGCTTATTAAGTGAGCTAAGCATATGGTTGAGAACTACTGTTAAGTGTGCAAATGCAAGAAAATAATACGCAGAAACAAGAATTAAATTACCTCTCAAAGAGAACATTTTGGCAGAGGGGCCATTACTTGATGGAGCAGTGAGAGCCTTGCCATGAGGGTCAAACATGTAAAAGTGCCCACTGGAAACAACTGCGGGAAGATCACATATGAAATAACAGCTGAGAAGCCCTAAACCATAATTTAGTGTATTGCCCCGCAACCGCCATGGAGGAAGGAGTTGGAGACTGCTGACTTCTTCCTGGTTCAAGGTGGCCCCATCTAGGACAGCAACAACAGCAGGCCCCTGAAATTCACCTGAACCATTTACATGATTCAATGAAGCATGTTTTGGATGGAGCCAAAAAAAGGGAATAGAACATAAAGCTAAAGGGTAATCCCGTACAAGTCATGATGTGCAAAAAAATATGTAATAGTTGTGGGAGATCGAAAATAAACCATACAACCAATCAAACAACGAAAAGTTATTGATTACCTAGATTGTGCTGGAGCAAAGACTGACGAGAGTGTTCTCTCTTATCAAATATGAGGTGCAGCTTCCTTGCTTTGCAGCAGTCCGCTAACTCGAGCAAATCAAACAACATAAAATCATTGTTTCCATATAACGACAGAAGTCCACTTATTCTCGGGTAATCCATACACGGCAGATCCTTTATCATTTCCTCATCAACTAATGAAAGGCATCGAAGTGACTGGACCCCTAATCTGCTTGCCAGGTCATTGCTAATACTTGGATGTAGAAAATGTTTCGAGGCAAGATTACTATTGTTCTCCATCCATGGTGCATCATTGTACACAAGATCCATTGCATACATCAGAACTCCAAATGAATCTGGAAGTAATAATGGACTACTAGAAGTTTCCAACAAGGGTTTATCTGCATAACAGTCTGCAACTGCTTCCAAGACACAATGAACAAAACTCAATTGCTCAGATGACAGTGATAACCCCTTGAGGTCACGCTGTAAACGGTGTAAAACATTCACATAGTCCACAGCATCAAAAGTTGATCTGACACCAAATGCTGACAGCAACTCTCTGAACTCTGACAACTCAGACGGGACAGCATACAAGTAAGGATGGAATTTAACAGGTGAGTCATATGCAAGTGCCTCTGGAGATATGAAATTGTCCCCAATCCAAACACAGGTAACCCCGTTGACTGCAGATTTTAAAATCATGAAGTCATCAGTACCAACAAATTCCTGCAATTTAGAGTAAAGTTTAGGCATTTGGATCTGCAGCACAGCATCAAGTTCAGGTTCGTGTACACCTAGCAGTTTGAGTTGGCTGTAGGAGTTGGATAGCTCAACCAATTGGGTGGATAGAACACCAACATTAGGACGATCCAGCCAGCCAAGTTTTTGCATCAGGTATTTCGAGCAGCATTCACCATCTAGTATCCTCATCATAGATGACATCAACCACATTTGTGACTTCGGTCTCACGTCGGTTGGAGCTGCTATCTGATGCTTGGATCTAAACCAGGGAAGACCTTTCTGGGGTGAATCAACATAGACGGGGCACCACGAGATAATTTTCATTTCGGACCAAAAGTTTTCATCTGGATTTTCGTGGATGATTGCACCCAATTGAACCTCAAGATCCTGTCTGCAGCAGTTCTTTTTAGAAGCAATTGTCAAGTAGTCATTTTCGACAACATCATCATGTACATTATTGTCGTCGAAGAATGTAGAGTTGCTGACTCTGTCACAGTTGCATTCTCCTTCCTCCTCTCTGGAGCGGTAACATCCCATCATATCTAGGCAAGAAAGTAACCTCCTACCCCAATTAGATGCCTCCATATCCCCTGAATCATACAACATTGAAACTGACCTAGCACTATCAAGCAAACCACCAAGTCCCAATGTTGTATTAAGGCCCAGATCAATCAGAATCTCAAGAGTCTCAGTATCTAAGAACTTATCGGAAGGAAAGAAAGCTTCTTTATGAAGCACCTTCTGTAGCTCTGGAACACGAGGATCATATAACCTGCAACGAATAATATTAAGAGTAAAGACGAAATATATTTAGTCAAAAATCACAAATATATCTGTACAATTTATGCTTCAGGTGAAAACAGATTTGGGAATGGCAAATAACAGACTCAGAGGAATGCGAACCTTACAGACATACAAAAAGCTATACAAAAGGATGCAACACGAAACTTTTCATTCAAATCATTGTGCTGCCACTTGTGCAGGAGTGTACAGAATATATAAAAAGCCAATTTTCAGGAACTCTGGCCTTACAGAATACTCCCTAATTCATTAACTTTTTCATTCATCAAACGATATTGATAATAAGCCTCAAGACAAGGGGGCTAACCATTTCTTACAAAATGAGACCACTAACATAGAAAGTGGTGGTGTACATGAAGGGCAAGTCAATAGAAATCACATCAAATAACACGATCTTATAAACGAATATGTTGGGCAAATGGCCAATAATACTACATAATTCCATGATGATCTTTAACAACACCTCCTAGGTTATATACTCTACCATCCGACACTAGTTTTACATTTTCTACGAGGTTGACGTTGGAGGACTTTGCACCAGAAACATCTCTGGTGAAAATGAACCACCGCCGCTACATATTAAGGCCTTCTCTTCCGACTCCGCTTATGAGTATGCAGGGGAAAATGTTTTTCGAACATACATAGCAAATCGTAAGACTGAGAGATAGAAGTTAGTTAACCGCTGTGCTTGGAATACCTTGAATGGAGATTTTAAACTATAATGCAGGCTGGAAAACCACTGAAACAATCCTTTATGCAAAATTTACAATTTGCAATATGCAACCCTAAACATGAACTTGACAGGGACAGCATGAAGAGAGAGGAAAAGGAAAGGTTAATAGGACCTCTGCCATTAGTTAAATAATTTAAGGAACGAAGTAGTAAGATATAGATAAAGCAAGAGTCTGATACCGTCACAGCATAAGCAAATAGTAGATGTTATAAGTTTTACGAGAGTACGAAGGATCTCTATGACTACTGTTACGAAGTATATTAAACAGAAACTTATTGATGAGGAAATCAATTAAAGTAGCATACCTAGAAGGATGTTGCCAGGATCCGTTGGCAGCTAAAACGAAAGGAGTTTGCAAAAGCACTGTTCTGATCGAAGGATCCTCCCTAATCAGAAGCTTCACATCATGTAATATGGCAGAAAGAGCTACTGGTTGTGTAACGAATTCTGACATCCGGTTAAGAACATAATCCTTGTAAAATTCAGCCCTTGCAGGTTCTCTAACTTCAAGATAGCTTTCAAGAATAGTTTTATCCTTTTCAGATTCCATGCGAATGAATGCTTCAGTTAATAGCTCCTCGTGCATGCCTTCGGGTTTGATCCACTTGGTAGGATTACTCAAAGCAACAAGTTTTCTACTTTTGTACGACTCAAACATAGGGAGCTGTTTTAGCAAATAAATGTGCTTCTGATTCATTTGGCCGCCAGAGAACCATTTGGTCTGGAGAAGGAAACTACGAAGTTCGTGCAATTCTCCTTCTGACGCATCACTGAACAATCTTCCGATATCATGCGACTCACCAGATACTGCAAGTAAAGCATTTAATACACCAGTTGCTGTTGGACCTTGCACAAAATCCTTCAATTGGGGATGATCTATTGGAAAGTCCGATCTCAAGAAGAAACAACCTAGTTTCTGCAACAACGAAGACATGTTTTCACTCCACCCATCTTCTTCGATCACATTTGAATTTCTGACAAGTTGCAATAGGCAATTGTTCCCCACTGGCAGTATAGGCCACTTGGAGAACATTGAAAGGTCATCACAAGATGAAGTAAAATAGCTCCATAACAACCCCATCCATTCTATGCTTGGTTGACCTTGGTGGCCTGGAGTCCAAGATACTTGTTTAGAATTCTGCCACTCAGGTGGCATTAACCTGGGAAAAAGCTCTTCAAGGGATTTACACGACAACAAGGAGATATTTGAATCCCCATTTCGACCAATGTCACATAGCTTCTTCTGTACTCCTTCAGAAATACTGCTATCAACAAGAAGATGTGGAACTAAGTCCCTGAGAAGACCGTCCTCATTTTCACAAGTCGTTACAAAAATTCTTTCACCTACCCCCTTCCTGCTGAATGTTGTAAACAAACCGTTTGCAAGAGGAACCAAGGGCAAACCAAGCAAAGTATCACTCTGGACAGGTACATTAATATCATATAAGCAATATTCAAGTGTCAGGATCATTGCGCTCCTGTTCTTGAACCCACGCTTTCTTCTAGTCAACAATGTCCTTAGCAACTGAGGTGTAAGGAAATGCAACGATGGGTAAGCCTCCTTAAACTTCTCTACAACTGTCTTGGAAACACGAACAAGAGGCAACCCTGCATCAGATAATGCTTCCAATAGCTCCTCTGCTTTGGAGAAAGAAAAATCAGGAAAAATTGCTTGCTTTGTGGAGATCCACTGGCCACCTCTAGCTTCTGTGTGTAAAACACGTAGACCAAGATCACACACGGACATGTAGAGTTTCCGAACCATGGATGCCCATGGCTCTACCATGCTCGCTACTGGCCAAAGTGAAGAGAACAAATCACATAAGCCTATCTCTGACCCTACCTTTTCGAGCAACCGACCATAAGCAGGAGCAACAACATCTTCAAGGAGGTATTTATTCAAGTCTGAACGCACTTTTCCACCCCCTGCCATGTCATTTCCAAACCAAATATCCCTCCTATTCGATGATAACTCAAAATATGCATTAACATGTATTGGAAGACCTGTATTAATTGGCAGAGGCAAAAAGCAAAAGGCTCGACCATTGAAATTCCTTCTATACTGCGATAAGTCTTGTGAAACTTGAAGTGAACCATCCTGAATAGTGCTATTTTCTGTCTCAACACTAGAGCTATCATTCAGCTCCTTTATACCACTCAAATTCACAGTATGCAAGTAAGCTGCTACACAAGCCCACGGGATAAAATTGTGAGACTTGTTTCCTAGAGAAGTAACTTTTTTTGCATTTCCACCTCCTAAACATTCACTCATCACCCAGAAATGTGATTTATCACCAGAAGTATCTCGTTCAGTCACCACAATCTTCTGAATATTCCATGGTAAATCTGATTCAGGGGTTTTACTCAATTTGTTAAGAAACTGATTCCTATCCAGTCTATTATGCTTTCCATGGATGAAGCCAAGCAAACTATGCTGTGGATGGGAATCGACTTCGGGCCCAGTAATGTGATTTCTCTCTACACGATGAAGAAGCTGCATGTCATGACCAGCCCCCTCTTTCACAAAAATAGAGATGGTTTTCACATTACGAAGAAAGAGAAGGGTCTCAGAGACAACCTCAGAGAAAGAAGAGAAAAGTGATAGAACATCTTCAGGTGCATATTTTTCTCTTTTTATTAAACTCCGTGAAGCAGCATTTTCGCTTCTGAGAGGAAAGCGGAAGAGAGTGCCAGGAAATGGCTGCTGCAAGTCACAGCCAAAGTGTAAGAAAGGAGAAAATTGATCTGGAAACTGTTCTAAGATTCTTCTCCCAGCGAATTTGATCCGTAATCCAGGGTGGGATGGAGAGATCCCAGGTAGATGAGAGGCATGAGGATCAAACATCACAATATTTTCTCCAGAAACAAAGCCTGGAATATCTGTGAAGTGATAAACACAATTGAATCCAAGACCAAACCTTCCAATTGCAAAAGGCTTTTCAAGTTTGCTATCCTGGCCGATTCTCGAGATGGCATATAGATCTTTTGTACTAAAAATAGACGAGTTGAAACAATAGAGTGCTGGCCCTTGCCACTCTCCCATCTCTGGAGACAGAACAGATGATGTCCCATATTGAGTTTTATCCAAGAGAAATGCCACCTCAGATGCTCCTGCATCCTCCGCATTCTGAACCAGCTCAAAGAGAATCCCTGGGCCATCCGCATACATTTCAACTATATGTTTGAGCCTTGTCGTCAAAGCTTCATGCTGACCAAAAGCTTCAGCTGCCCCTGATAAGCTTAAATTCATCGAGTCGGCACTCTCAGCAAGCAATAGTCTACGAAGGGAGCATACGCCGAGCTTTTCTGCAACATCATTTGATATATTCCCATGCACAAATTTGTGAACATCTCTATTTGTACTAAGAGCAACACTAGATGCATTTGTGTATCCAATTTCAGCATTTTCAGAGCTTAGCAACCATGGAGCATCATTATAAACAAGACTGGTTGCAGGATAAAGTTGGGATGAAATATCGGGAAGATATACTTGAACTTGCTGATCCTGAAAATGAACTTCCGCAAGATGCTGCACAACTAATAACGCTGCTCTAACTTCATCCGAGTTCAACGGAGTTGAACCTCTTCGTGTAGCCATTCTGAAAAGAATGTTAGCATAATCAGTGGGCTTCAAGAATTCCCGTATTCCAAGTTCTAAAAATAATGCCTTGAATACAGCTAAATCAACAGGAATCACACGTATGTAAGGAGCCAGATGAAGAGGTCCATTCAGGACAACTTCATCCGAGATTGCAAACCCATCTCCAACCCAAATCCAACGACATCCTTCCAGAATAGCTTTTACAATTTCCATCTCATCTGAACCGATCATAGCCGACAATATAGAATATATCCTTGGCATAGCTAAAGCAAGTTCCTGGCGGAGCACCTGATCTGTTACAAGTTCATTATTCTTCCCAAGCTCAAGTAGTTGGGCAGCGATGACACTACCACCAGGTGGAGAAGACCAACCTAAGCTACATGCTAAAGTTGTTGATGAGCATTCACCATCAAGTATACGCATGCTTGCGGAAACAAGCCACAAATCTGAACGTAACCTGACAAGCTTTGGGGGAGCAACCATGGATGAAGCCGAAGGCCAGGGTAAACTCTGATAAGGAGAAGAGACCAAAACAGGGCACCAGCAGATCATTTTAAGATCATTCCAAAATTTATTAAGATCAGGTTCTGAGTTGCGAGACTTGAATACCATCGCAGCTCGTGACAATGTTCTATTCATCATTCTTTGGGCATCACTTTGTGGATTTAACAACCATTTTAATGCATGCACTTCAAGGTATGAGAGAAGCACCTTGCCTCTTGCATTTGCCTTTCGTTGATCAGTGTCCCTAAACAACTCAATTTGACGTGCACTTTCTATGACTGTCTCAGGAGACACAGATGTCCTCAGGCCCAAACCTTGCAGCATGTCAAGAATAACAGACTCTTCAAATACACCTACTGGAAAACTGTCGGAATCTTCTAGAAGAGAGTATAATTCCTCATTACGAGGATCATATAGCAGGTGAGGACACTTTAAAGCACCGCTTAGAGTTGGAATGAATTCCAATTTTCTCAAGATTTCCCTGAAAGATGCGTCTTCCACACACAATTGCGGTAGATCTCTAAGAACAGAAAGCATGGTACTGTCACGAACCTCTGGCAGCAATTCATTGATTCTATTGAGTACCTTAGTTTTGTAAAAATCAGTCTTCCCCATTCGAGCAACTCCATAATGTCTTAATAAAATTTCATCTTCAATATCGCATGAGCTCTGAATGAACTCACCTCCCAACAGATATGAAGGAACATCCTTAGGTGGCAAGTACTTTTGAGGATTTACCAAGTCAGAAAACTGATCAGCTTCAGAAGAACCTCCACCATAAACTTTAAAAATAGGTAACCTTTTGCAGTTAACTATATGGGAATCAGTTATTGAATCTCTGACATACCATTTCCGGTCGAGAAGAAACAGACGAAGCTCATTCTTCTCATTATCTCCAACGTTTTGGAAAGACGATTGAAGGAGACTTTGTTCCATCGAAATAACATCAAAAATTGCACCCAAAACACCTGCTCCATTGGCGTCATACACATACAGAGATAACTCTGGGTGCTGAACACCATAATCAGGGTTTAAAATCTTGCAGCCAATTTTAACAAGGAGGGCTCCTATTGTATCAGACAACTTGGCTGCATCAATCAGTTTTGATTGTCCAGAAGCTCGATAAAGGTGCCCCGAAGTGGATGGCAAGATGGGCCAATCACCAAATATAGATAAATTATCACACTTTTCACGTAGATACTGCCAAAAACTCACAAACCAGGACGCTGATGGATGATTCGAACAAGATTCCGGTTCCCACCGAACTCGGCTTGTATACTGCCAATCGGCAGGAACAAATCGGGGGAGTAACTGAAGCAAGAAATGAATATTAAAGAAACATATATTGGCATTTGAACACTTAGCAATAGCTGAAAGTCTGCTCAGTATGTGGGAAGGAATATTTTGATCAATTAATCTATCAGGAATTTTCTGAAGCAGCATATATTCCAATTCATTGCAGATGAAATAAGAAATCCGGTGGGCGCTTTCAGAAAATGAACCAAACTCACCACTTGCCAGAGGTAGCAATGGCAGGCCGCTTGCGTGCCTAACAACATCAGCATCAATCAAATCTTGAAGACAATAGTCCAACAAAACCAACTTGGTTAATCTGCTTGAGGAAATCAATGTTCCGGAGGCCTTAATAAAATGACGTACTGTTTCAGGAGTAACTACTCTTTGCCGAAAACCTGAACTGTATCTCAAAAGTATATCAATCAGGGGATTGGGGAGATGAACAATTGGCATTCCTAACAGTAACAGGGCTTCACCAAGTTCCTTTGATATAGTAAACTCCTCGTCATGAAGAAAAGCTTCAGTTGGCGATACCCACTTTCCACCATCAAGATCTGAGTATAATACTGGACTATTACCTATAATCTTATAAACCTCCTCCACCAAAAGTTTCCAGGGCTCTTCGAAAGAACCACAAGGCCATAAAGAATAGTAAAACTTGGTTGAACTGAGTAAATCCCGTGCACCAAGCAGTAAATTTTTGTAGGCAGGAGCCACAACATCTTCTAGTAGAAGCCTGTTCCAGTCAGAACGAAGCTTTCCACCTCGGTCCATGTCGGCTCCGTACCATATACTTCTTCGGTTAGAGGAAACCTCAAAGTAACCATTCACTTGCACAGACAATCCAGTTCTTACAGGAAGTGGAAGAAAGCAGAATGCCCGTCCATGCTTAAGAAAATCAGCCTGTTAAACCAAATTAAATCATAACCTATTAATAGAGTTTACTGATGCGACCATGGAAGTCGAGATACCTGAAGCTACTGGTTCATTATCTTAAAAGAGAAACCACGGGAATACAAAATAGAGATCAAGTGCATAGTGATGCAGTAAGGACACATGAATCAAGGTAAAACGATATGAAGCAAGATATTTACAGACCACTATACAACACGTACCATCAAAGTTATTCTTAATATTTTTAGGGCAAGGTTAGAATATTGGAAAACGAGTCTTTACAGGTCTATGCGCCTTCAGCTAGTATGCTGTTGTATGGTTCCAAAATGTGACATCTCTGGATTAGTTCCTGCTACTATATTTTTAATTAAGTGTTTTTTCTAGTGGTTTCAAGTGCCGAATTGGAATAGGGTCGTGATAAACCCTGATTTAAGTTTCCATATAGAGACCCCTAAGCTTTTCTCTTTTTTGATATATATCACAATCCTTCATGTAATAACTGTTGCCAAACTGGGAATTCAAAGTTTACTGCGAATTATGATAATGCATAAGAAATGTATTATGCAAGGTCAAATGTGTAATATGTAATTCATTAATAAGCATTTTTCCCTCTAAAAGCAGTAGTTAGAAGAAATGTGAGACAGAAAATTCATATGATATATTCACTGTTACCTCAGACAAAGAATCTGATATACATGCTGCAACTGAAGCCCAAGGCAGTAAATGAACATCATATTCTTTGGCAGCAGAAGTAGCAAAAGTACCAATTCTACTCGATGTCGATGCCATTGTCTGCACGATGGAAAATCTGTGCATCCTCTTCTCAACGTTGGACCCCGCAATTGCCTCACTCAAGAAATCAACAGTATATGAATCCATTTCACTTTTTACAGGATCAAGGGAGTTAGAAATCCTAAGTAACGCCTGGCGGTGCCAAATTGTATCATCATTTTCCCTGACAGCACAAGAATAAAGCTTCCGTGGCTCGGGTACCCCATCTTCCCATACATACATTTCAACAGAAAGTACGCTTTTAAGAAAGAGCAAAGTAAAAACTCCTTCCTCATAAAGTTGAACAAACATGGAAGAAATGTCATCTTCTGAATATGCTTGCCTAGAGAGCTTACTAGAAGCTGCCTGATCTGCATTCCTCAAAGGGAAACGAAATAGAGTGCCAGGAAAATGTTTTTTCATGTCACATCCAAAGGCACAATATGGAAAGAACTGGTCCTCATAAAGTGATATGGCTGAAGAACTAACATAGTCTATACGTTTTCCAGGATTCGCAGCTGAAACATTTGGAAGATAAACACCTTGCGGATCAAATAACACAACATATTTACCACTCACGAAAGAGGGCAAATCTGTTAGATGGTATACCGAGTTGAACCCAACCCTACATATAAAAGACACTGATCAACAATAAAGCATAACACTCAAGAAATCAAAAATACATCAATGTCACTAAATTGAACTGGAAAACATGCATCACTATAATGAGACAATAACAACAGCAAAATATAGAGTGTTGCAGTTAAAAAAAATTACCCAAATCGACCAGTTTTCCAAGCTTGTTGTTGTTTCTTACTGTCACCAATTCTTGAAATACTAACAAAATCATCTTCAGTGAATTCAGCATTATTAAAAGCTAATAAAGCTGAACCTTGCCACTCAGCTAATTTAGGAGACAATAACGAGTCAACTCGATGAACACGACGATCCAAACATAAACATACTTTTGTAGCACCAGCATCATCAGCGTTTTGAATCAGTTCTTTTAAAACTGTTGTTCCTTCTGGATAATTTATTAATACTTCACGAATTCTTCTTGTTAGATCAACTTTTTGACCGAAATCTTCTAATAAAATTGATGATGATGATGATGATGGAGTCTCTCCTAATAAGGACTCCATTAGAAATCAGGGATAAAAACCCTAATAATATGAAAATTTGAGCATCGTTAATCCAAGAGCGAACCCCGCTGAATCGAAAGAATTTTTGTTTTTCAGGATGATTTTCAACCGACTCTTTTATACCAAAATCCGTATCCAATTTTTACTCATTGCGACAACATGGAAACATTGGTCAATATCAAAGTAATTCAAGGAACTTTTGCTTCAAAAAAAATAATTCAAGGAACTTTTCTCCTGGGGTCTGTTTGGGAGTTTGAAAAAGGATAACATATTCTAAAATAGTTTAGGATCAAGATCCTGTACTAAGGCTTACTCTAGTGGGAGAGTAGGATTCAAGTTTTTAGTTGAACCCACATCACCGAAATTCAACGCCCGCCCATAGTGGTGATCCAACATTCAACCTCCGGACGCCATTTGTAATGGCACTAGACGCCATTCCTAATGGCGTCTCCTCGGAATTTACAAAGACGTCATTCCTAATGGTGTCTTGACTCTGTTGACACGCAGAAATAGATTCTCTCCATTCTCTTTTCTTCTTTTCTCTTTTCTTCTACCAAACCGAAGAACACACTTTTTTTGCATGGCTAGATTGATGGGGATTTAGGGTGTTTTTGTGGTAGATTTCAGAAGGGTTTGTTCTACTTGCTGTGGAGAATCTTTTGGTGGTATTTTGGGAGATTTTCATCAACAAACCAAGACTAGGTATGAAAATTAAGTTTTGATTGATTTTGTTGATGTTGTGTTTTCGATTTTAGTTATAAACGATTGATTTCGATTCTATTGAATGCATAAACTTGAATATGTTGTCATGGAGTAGTAGCTCAAGGTTTCAATGGATTTGAAAAATTGGATTATGAATTTAGAGTTTTGGAAATGTGGGTTCATTTAAGGGAAACACAAATTGATTGATTAATTTGGGTACAAAACGTGATTGATTGTAGTTGGTATGATTCAATTGGGTTTTGGAAGGGTTAATGTTTTTGTAATTTGATAACCATGTTAACAAAAAAAAAAAAATTTGTCATGTGTTTGAGGATTAACTCTATTTAAGTTGATGTGTAGATGATTATATGGGTGAAATTGATGTTGTTAATATGATTTTTTTTTTTGAGGTTTTCATATGAGCATTGTGCATACCTTTATGTGATGTGAATTTGATTGTGGAAATTCATATGTTGATTGTGCATAGATTAATATATGTGAATGTTTGTTTGTTATTCACATGTTGATTGTGCTTCCCTTACTGTTTGGTTGATTAGATAATGGAGCATATCGATTTTTCTAGGTTTGAGAAGTTATCCGAAATATCTCAAAGTAACGGGCGGATAAAACATAAATGTGAGACTTAGGTAAGAGAATTTTTAAATTTAGGAGTAGTTGGACTATGGTAAATGACTTTTACAAGATAGTGGTTCATGACAACCCTCGTGCACTGCTCCTTCTTCATATGTGTGGTTTTTCTTCCGTATTTCAATTTAATTTTAAGTATGCGGATAATGGATTATGTGAAGCTATATGTGAGAGGCGGTGGAAGAAGACTAAAACCTTTCACTTCCGTGAGTTTGAGATAGGTTTGACCCCTCTAGATTTCTTTCGATTGACCGGTATTCCAATCGGAGGAGGTAAGCCAATCCCAGAATTACCTAATGAAACATTCACGTCACAAGAATATGAAGCTATGGATGATAAGTATTTACGGGGTGTGTTAGATAATTTGGGATCTAGAAAAAATCAGCATTTGAAAAGTGGAGAATATGACTCAAAGGCATGTATCGTATGTCTTTCTCACTTGGCTAATTACATACAAAGCAGGAAACCTCCGGCTAACAACACCGAAATTGTCGATGAATTGACTAGAATGTTCTTGCTCTGGTGTATTGGTGCTTTTTTGTTTGCAGACTGCAGTCTCAAAATAGATAAACGATGGTGTCTACTGTTGGATAATTTGGAAGACGTTGGGTTTTATGATTGGGGTACTCCCGCTTTGGGTAATTTGTATAAATGTCTGGATGATTGGAGTTCTTGCAAATGTGCAGATATGAGTGGGATGTGGATGATCTTAGAATTCTGGTATTATTTTTATTTCTGTAATTGTCAGCCAGTGTTGAGGGGATAGCTTAAGAGATGATGAACTTGATCCTCAGCCTGCTACTGGTCTATTTCATGAGTTGAACCTTAAGGGCAGGGGGCAGGTAGATCTTTACAAACACTCTGTGACTGATGCACGCGCGCAGATAGACATGAGGATGGGAGATGTGGTTATTTGGGACCCCTGGTTCAAGGATAGTTTACACCAACACACTAAAGATTTTCAAATAGCACTTGAGATGTCTAAGAGGACATTTCTTTTCAAGGATGTTGTTAAGGGAACAAGAGATACTGCTTATCTGGCCGAGAGATGTATGAGGCAGGTGGTAGGGGCAATAGTTATCCCATGCAACCCCCTAGTTTGGATATGGTATCTGATAAGACAGAGCTTGAGATTGGTGACCACTTTCATTATGTCCCGAAGGAAATGTATTCCCGGTTGTGGAGAAGTCATAGCGTGGGAGCTCTTAGGAAAAAAAACAACTCACATAAATACACATGATGAACTCGGAGTGGGCCACAGTGGTGTACCTCGGAGTTTTATGCCCCAATACCCACCTCCTACCATGTCATCCCAGTCATACACATACGACCCAGCCGGACAGTCCATGACACGACTACCAAACATACAATGGGGCGTGCCTTTCTACAAAGAATCGTTTGAAGATCTAGTTCCAGTCCCCAGGCCACCAACAAACCCATACATTTTTATGATATCAATGCCTCACCGGTAAGTCGATTTATATTTCATTTTCATTTTCATTTGAATATTATTTATTGTTAAATAAGTATGTTAAAAAAAATTAGGAAGAGGTATTCCTGTTTGCGGCGGAAACTTACTGGTGCCTCCAATCTACCATACAGCTAGTGTATGATGAGTCTCGTCGTCGAGCGTTATATAACACCCCCACAACACATCGTAGTTCCGAAACATCTGATAGCCTCTTCACCTCAAGTCAAGAAGAACAAACTTTTGCTAGCACTTACAACGCAGGTGTATCATTGCAGGAAACCCAACACCGTCGTAAGCGTCAAGCAGGAGACACCTCTACATCGAATGATTATTATGTCCCTTTTGGTGTTGAAAGTAACGTTCCTGTAGAGCCCCACATGTCAATGGCGCAAAACTCGCTAAACTATAGTGATTTACCAAACTCCGGTGATTTCTTAGGGCTGAGCTTAGGTGGGAGTTGGTAGGGTAGTGTTCATGGTAGTGGTCAGAGAGGTGAAGATAGTGTTGATATGGATGTTGTGCCAGAAAGTCAATTTACCCGTTAGTCGAGTAAAACTGGTTAAAATGGTGTTGATTAGCGAGGGTCTAGTATATGTTTGTTAGTTTGTTCTTGTTTGATATAATTTAGTTTATCTTAATATAAGTTGGACGTCGTGTTATCCATATTAGGTTTTCTTGATATTTCATGTTTATGTGTCTTTTATAGTTTCATTGATTGACATTTTTTAAACCGGACAGTTCTATTGTTGTGGCGTGACTGATAAAAATTTAAATGTTAATATTATTTTAGATGTAAAATGGAGTCAGCTATCATAAGATATATGCGACGATGAAGAGAGGCGTCATACCCTCAATGGTACCACGATGATAGTCATGGAGATTACGCAATCATGTATCAGGAAATGTTGCAGGAGGCGCATGATTTGCACCAACCCGATGTCGTGTTGATGCACGGGGACTGGGGACTGGAACTAGATCTTCAAACGATTCTAAGATGTCGTGTTGACGCAGATGCTAAGATGATGCAGGACTACTTCAACCTTGGTTGTAGATACGGACCTGAGCGTTTCAAGGGACGTCAAGGTTTGCCCCGAGACCTTTTTCTTAGAATATTGCCAGAAATTTGCGCCCGAGATCCTGATTTTATACAGCGAAGAGATGCTTGTAACATCCGGGGTTACTCTCCTCATATGAAAATGCTCGACGTCATGAAACACCTAGCAAAGGGGGTAGCTACAGATAGCCTAGGAGATTACACTCAGATGGTTGCGGCAATAATATACATGTATGTTAAAAAGTTTATGGATGCACTACTTTGAGTTTTTAACGACCGTTACATGAGGCGCGCAACAACTGAAGATACTAAGAGGCTATTAGCTGAGAACGCAGCTCGTGGTTTTCCTAGAATGCTTGGAAGCCTCGATTGTACCCATTGGGAGTGGAGGTGTTGTCCTACTGAAGAAGTCGGCCGACACGTGGGACATCATAAGAAACCAACTCTTGTTTTACAGGTTGTGGCATCATACGACAAATGGTTCTTGCACTGTTATTTTGGGGAGGCCGGGTCTAATAACGACATAAATGTTTTGTGGCAGTCGGGATTATTTGATAGAGAGATGAGAGCGATAGCCCTTACTTGCAATTTTCGCATCAACAGTCACGACTACAAATAGAGATATTATTTTGTCGACGGGACCTATCCTGAAATGCCGGGGGTGGTCCATGGCTATAAGAGACGCCAGACTATGCCGCCGCTCCATAGTAAATTTAATGAATACCACTCCGCCAAAAGGAAGGACGTGGAGCGTGCTTTTGGTGGTCTAAAGTCCAAATGGGGTATAATTAGGAATCCTTGTCGTTACTGGTTTCCTCGTGACATAAAGACAATTATGAGAGCTTGTTTAATAATGCATAACAAGTGCGTGGAGTATGAATATCTTGATAGGGAATGGGCGAGGTATGATGGACAAGAAGCAACACCTCCAGTACAAGGTGATGTGGAAGGAGCGCGTGCGTATTTGACAAGCCATACCCGGTGGAGACACTTATAAGCAAATATAACCAAGCACATTTGGCAGCGTCACGTGCAAGGATTGCGAGACGGTCAAGTCGGCCTCGCTGAGGTGCAGGATTCCCTCCCCACTTCCGATGAGGGTACTACCGATGTGGATGACAACGTCGATGTTTATCCAACTGATGATGATAACTTTTATGAGAACGGAGAGTAGAATGCACTTATGTTTAATTTCCTAAGACTTTTTCTGCACTTATGTTTTATTTCCTAAGACTTGTTATGCATTTTTGTTTTATTTCCGATAAAATTTAAGTTTTTAAATATATAATCAAATTACACTTTAAACACCAAGTACAATTCATTTTGGATTACATTAGCACTTTTATTATAAATTAAGCTTAGACGTTCACATGAATATGATTTTTCATTATAGCAAGGGTTTGTTCTTGTAATGACAAGGTGGTTGTCTTCCTGTAATGAATATTGAGCCATTCAATATTTTATGACTGTTAAAAAATAAAATAACGCAACATTCAAAAACCTGGGGATACAAAAATGGATTCACGTTTACAAAAACAAAAATTATTGAAGTTTGGAGATGCGTAAGAAGAATCAACAACTTTTTCTTTAATTGGATACATTCCTCAACTTTATTGGGACAAAACCAAAAGAAAAAAAAAAAACAAATTTTCCATTATCAACCATGTCCTTTTCGCTAGACCCGCGGTTGCACTTAGCTCGTGTAAAAAGCCTTTAAACCGCCAGGTGACCCTGGTGGACGAGTTTAGTCTCGTGAGGGTTTACATAGAGGTGCACCCACGAAACCAAACTGTTTGATGTTATCATCCTGCTAGACGGACTAACAATTGGGGGTCTATATGAGAAAAGTGATGCCTCATGCTGAGGTAGCAATTGTGATACATAAACGACTTTCCCTTCCTTTGGAGGTATAACTGGCGCGCATGTGTATCCTGCAATAAACAAAAAAATATAAGTTTATTGTTTAACGGTTAAATTTCTCATAAAATCATAGAACCATTTACGGTATTTCACCCACGATCATTTCTTCAAACCACCCTTCCGCCGATATATTAGTATTTGGAGTGCAACAAAAACGTTGACCTCCCTCTTTATGGTGTAGATCCGCGACTTTAATGATTTCCAAGTCCGACGGTTGTTATTGCCAATTATTTCGGTAAACAATTGAGCGACACATAACGAAAACCCATTTGATTTTTCGTATTTTAATACGTTTAGATCATTCGAAACGTTGCAATACGCCCGTGTAAGAGCTTCATCTTCCTGTGAAGTGTACTGGGTTATGCTACGTAGGTAAATTGTGTAAAACTAAAACTAAATAATACTCAAAGGATTAAGGTTATATTGCAATTTAAATATATAAATTGTAAAAACAATTGCATATAAATAGTGGACAGTGAAACATATTTATAGGTAAAATTCGACATACCGGTAACAGTAAACGACTTTTACTTTGTTCAAGAGGTTCATACTATTTACAAATGTCCCCTAAGATTCCATAACGTCCCAATCTTTTTTTAACCGACATAAACTATTCACAAACGCCCCTGACTCTTTCACCCTCTTCAATGGTTCTGATATAGCCTATTTATAGCTAATAATCAACAGACACGATAACAGTAAATGACTTAAACTTTTTTGAAAGAGTATTTTCACTATTTACAGATGACCCGTTATTGTCACCAACGTCATAAACTTTTTATAAACGGTCATTGTTGTTCATAAGCGTCCCTTTTGCATTTGACTAACACTATTAAAACATCAGTAAGGTTACCCTTGAATATCCACAAAGTATCTTACATCTCTTAAAAAAAAAACCTGGGTAGAAAGACAATCCTCGACAATGAGTTCTAATCGCAAGGGAAAACAAATAGTTTGTGTTGAAGCCATAGAGATTTGTCCATTATGTTACAAGGATAACCATAGCTTTCTTAAATGCCCGTAGATCTACTCTAAGTGTCCCCAAAAAGATTGTACTAGCATTAAGATGGTAATGGAGTCGCCGAGGGATAAGATACGGTATTTGAGGTGTATGTACGCAAATTGCTGTGAAGAGCCGCAGTTGTTGTCGAATGCAATGAAAGCCAAGGAAGATGAACATATCGATGAACTGTGCAAAAACTTGAAGAAAAAAGGAAAAATTAAGATTGAGAACCAAAAAATTGCTTCTTGCTCAACCCCTGACTGCAAATTTTATATGAAACTCCACCGCTCTAAAGAAATCAGCATGTTTGGCAGACATTTCTGGAAATGTTCAGTATGTAAGTCCGTGGAATGGACCGAATAGGTGTCGTTATGCTACAGGTCAATGATGCTGAAGTTGGTGATGTAACGTGTGCTTTTATGTTTTATTATGTGTTTTAGTTCAGTGAACAAATGTTTGTGATGTTAAGTGTGGTCATATGTGTTAGTTTGAAATATGGAGCAAATGTAATGATTATGATGTAATGTGTTCATGTTTTATTTCTATGATGTAATGAACACCTATTTTAATGACGAGTTTTATTATAAACATCTTAGTACATTAGAAATAATAATTAAAAACCTAACTCACTTTCTTAGGAATCACGATATCCAATTCCAAAGTAAACCCTGGTTTCTGGCACAACAATTTTACTCAGAGGGAAGAACCCTTTTAGGATCAATAAAACCCTTACGTCAAAGAATCGACCGTTTGGTTGTATTGGTGGAGGAGAAAAAAGTAGATGGACTCGGTAACTTTTTTTTTACAGTGAAGGTGATATTTAAAATTTTGTTTGGTAATCCATTTAGTTTGTCAGTCGAAATTTCAAATCGTAATTAAAGGAAATACCCATTGTTTGTCTGTATTATTTGTTACAGGATCCTAGTGGAAAAATGTCGGCTACTTGTCATTCATCAGTGGTCATCCATGAAGAGTATGGAAAGAAAATCAGGGTTGGAGTAGTAATAGTTTTGAAGAAAGCGGTTATCTTTTCTTTTAGTAAATACAAATACTATTACATAAACATCACCCTAAATAACATAGTGAAGGTTTGTTTCCCCTCTTGCATTGCATGTATCTCTATACAATGAAATATGGTATTACTATAATTGAACATTCTTTTAAAATTCAAAGGTCATTCCGGGGGAGTATGGTGTTGCTGTCGGCGGCCGTAGACAACGTTAGAACTGCAGTAAGATACAAATAGGTTTTGTGGGTACACCTCTTTGTAAACTCTCACGAGACAAAACTCGTCCAGTGGGGTCACCTAAGGGTTGAAAGGCTTGTTGCACATGCTAAGTGTAACCGCGAGTCATGCGAAAATGACATAGCTTTAGATTGTATTATGTACCTTCCTTTCTTGTTTTTTTTTTCGTCAATGAATGTGAGAATCCGAAAAAACTTATAATAAATTGGTGGTGTGTCCAACCCAACCAGTTGGTTATTTTGTTAAGTGGTTGATATGTATTTCTTTCTTTTTTACTTTATGGGTGACAGAGACTTGTGATATTTATTATCATTTCTTTTCTTTTATGTGCTTTATAAAGAGTGTACGTTTGTGGATAGGGCTGTCAACGGATGAAATTCCGTCGGATTTTCACCAATCTGATTCTGATAGGCTAAGTGTTATCGGAATTCTGAAATCCGGTAACATCCGACGGAATTTTAAAATTCGAATTCGATTCCGATAGGTTAACTTATCGGAAATCCGATAACTTCCGATAATTCCTAAAAATATGAAAAAATTGGGTAAAAAGTATTAAAAATTACTAATCCGGTTAGAAATTCCGATAATTTTCGATAAATTCCGATAATTTTCGATAATTTATGATAATTTCTAAGAATACAATTTTTGATAGTCAACATCTTTATCCTAGGGGTAGGAAATTACTAGTACATTCCTATGTGTTATCGGATGTCGGAACTTAACAATCGGATGGGGTCTAATACAATTCCGTTACGTTAAGGGGAAAGATCCGATAAGAATTCCGATCCGACATCCGATATAACGGATAAATTCCTATAGGATCTCGAATTCTCGGAAACGGATTTCGGATTTCGGACTATTATTGACAGCCCTATTTGTGGATTACCATGGGTTGAATGTTTGTTTTTGTATAGCAAATAATTGAATATATATGGATGAATTCTTGGAACATCCAACATGCTTATGACATGGTGGGGCATAACATTAGGCGTCCCCTTCGTGATCCCTCTTTTCACCAATGGTCAATTAATGGGAACTCTATAAGTAGTGTTTCATTCATCTAAAATAAAACGCACCAACAAACTATCCGTTTTATCTCCTGCTAAAATATAATCTTTATTTATCAATTTGTTTAAAGTTAAAAAGAATTGCTAGATTTTCTTGCAATGAGGATGTTGCACTTATTGGTGCCTGGTGTTCTGTTGCAACAGATCCAAAAGTTGGAAATGACCAAGAAAGCGCTGTCGTTTGGGCCCGAGTTAGAGTCGAATACAAAATCACATAGCAAGGTGAGACGGTTAGGAATAACAATTCATTGCAACAGAGGATTAAGATGTTGAATAGAGAAGTGAAAAGATATGTACGTTATGTTAGGGATTATTTTATGAACTTACCCAATGGATGGGACAATGAACGTGCGGTGAGTATAATTTAAAATTATTAAAATTATTATTTTGTTAATGAAAACCTCGTACTAACACCTTTTATTAATTTAACTCCAGTACCACCAAGGTAGAATAGATTATGAAGATGATCGACAATATGGAAAAAGATGGAGACATGATGCGGTGTTTCGGATATTGAAATTACACTTTCCAATGGTGTATGATCCAAAGATCTTAGAACAACCAGCTAATATTCCTCATCCGCAATATGGAGGCGAGATATAAAAACATCAGCACCTCCATCACAGGTTTTGTGGGTACACCTCTTTGTAAACCCTCACGAGACTCAACTCGTACAGTAGGGTCACCTAATGGTTGAAAGGCTTGTTACACGGGCTAAGTGTAATCGCGGGTCAGGCGACAATGACATAGATTTATAATGTTTCCGGGGTTTTTTTTTGGTTTTTGTTTTTAATTTATGAATGTGTGTGGTAATGACTGAATGTACTTTTTTTGGTTAAATAAATGTTGATGTGTCTTGTTAAAAGGACATAGTTATGTTATTTTTCCTTGCATTATTAATAATGAATGTTTTTGTTTTTTCTTTTTGGTTTGTCCAAAGATAGTTGAGTAATGTACCCACGTATCTTGTTACGAATCTTCAAACTTGAAAGATTTTATTTTTCTTTATTTGATTTCCCTACCCACGTGATTCTGACACCCACTTCATGGTGTAATGTTTAATTGACAAATCAATGACAAGTTTTAAATTATCAACTGGGCTGGTTTTCGTTAAAAAGTAAGGTTTGTCTGATAACAGTAACCAACTTTTGAAAAAAGTTTTCGTTGTTTTTGAGCAGTGATTGTCTTTTGGATTAAGTAAGGGTTGCTTTGCCATCAATTAGGGAAATAAGGGTTGTGCGTAAATAGTAAGGGGTGTTTATTAATAGTTAGGTCATTTACAAAAATAGGCTTCATCAAAGCCATAATAGACCATCTATAAATAATGTGGGTATTCAGCCTAACTCAAACACCCTCAAATACTCTTAGTTTGGTTATCTCCTTGTTTATTTTATCATACCATAATTTCTGCTTTTACTTACCACAATATGCCTGGATATGAAACCGTCGAGGATGTCACTTTAATTCGTGCTTATTGTTCGGTTGCTAGTGAACCTTTTATAGGAAGATCTATGGACGGGAAGGTGTTTTGGGAGCGCATTCTAGCGGAATATAGAGCAGCAATGGGCGACGACACTGTAAGAAATATAAAGTCAATACAGCAAAGAACCTCAACCTTGAAAAAAGATGTAAAGAGATACATAGGTCATGTGAGAGTTTATTGCCGAGGAATGGCTGCTGGGGGTTATAACGTAGCAACGGCTGTGAGTTTATTAAACAATAATTATTTACAATATTTTTTGAGACGTTATCACTACACTAACACACTATATGAATTTCACCCAATACCGTGAAGGCCAAATTGCATATGAAGAGGATGGTGATCACGGAAAAAGATGGACACATGCAGCGGTTTTCGAGATTCTAAAGACGCAATTTGGTGGGGGTTTAATCCTGAGATCTTTCATCGTCCAGCAGAAGATCATCCACAAGATGGAGCCGAAGATTAAGAAAGCAACATCTGATTTACTGGTTTTGTGGGTAAACCTCTTTGTAAACCCTCACGAGACTAAACTCGTCCAGTAGGGTTGCCTAATGGTTGAAAAGATTATTGCACGGGCTAAGTGTAATCGCTGGTCATGCGACAATGACATTGATTTATAATATTTCTGTGTTTTTGTTTTTTTGGGTCCTTTGGCATGTATTTGTATCAGTGTGCGCATGTCTGAGGATGGTTTAATTAATAGGGAAGGATATAGCTTTAAATCATCCCCGAACACATATGGACACAACATTTATTATTCCTCTCTCTTGAATTTGAATCGACTTGTCACACTGACTCCCTTATAAAATCACTTGGATTAGGAGCAGTGGTAAAGTGTGGTCCACTTATTCAAAATAATAATTTAATTTCATATGGACAAAAGAGTTCCTATTCGGAAAGACTGGTCGATGACACTCATCTAGTGGGGAGACATATAACACCTTTTACAACACTAACATTGAATGAGATTGCACACCCGTGATGAGTGACTCGTAGGGACAACACATCTCTTATTTTTTCCTATAAATAGAGTTCCTTGTACCAAAATGGAATACATAATCTTGAACATCTTATTTACTTTTAACTTCTATTATTTGATACAAATTTTTCCAAATGGATGCTAGATTCACCGTTCAGGAAGATGTTGCAATTGTTGCTGAATGGGTTAGTGTATTGACAGCTCCGGTTGTAGAAGGGGTTGATAGACCCCCACAAAACATATGGCATCTGGTCCATAACCATTTTGTAAAAAAAAAATTGAATCCCAACCGTAGATCGAAGCAAGCCATAAGTGTTAGAGCATAGCTCGGTTGAACCCACCAAGCATTGGTATGTCAAGTTTGGTTGTCATATTTTAGTGAATCAAAACTCATTTAAAGAGTTGCTTGATTATTTACTAGAGTCAACTTCGTATAGGTTAGCTAGAAAGTTACTAGGATATGAGACTTACAAGTATTACGTGAAGACTTGAAGAATGTGAAGAAGTTAAGAACTACAACGACGACATCATCCTTCCACTTGAGGTTAGTAATATTTGACTTGAACTGTTTCATTCCTAACGTATCTTTCAAGTCATACATATTGAAAACATAACTGCGAAGCTGTGTATGATTATACTCTAGTTAGACATAGTATTAAGGAATTACAATACGAAGTATAACGTCTATCTTTTGAACTTCGTATATAAGACATCGACATAATCGTATGAATGCTATTGTGATTATGTATGGTTATGGGTGAAGGTTTCGTCCTAGGAAACAATGTTTTTACATTTGTTTAAAGGAAGTACAATTCATAAAATTGTGTTACGAGTCGAAAGGAAATCGCTAGGCTTATTGGTATTGTTATTCATTGCAAATCTTTGGATTACCAATATGTGTGTTTAGTATAACCGCTCATAACTTGTTTATGTATCTTGGTAAAACTATTCACAAGGCCCGACTTTTGTATTGGTATGACTTTTATTAGTGAAACCGATCTTAAGTAATCACCTGAGATGGTATGATCGATATACTGTAATTAGTATGACCAACTCTAGACATTGGGGAACCGATCCTAGTAAGAGGTGCAACCAATCACAAGTAGGGGGATCGATCCTTGTAAGAGGTGCAACCGATCACAAGTAGGGGAATCGATCCTTGTAAGAGGTGCAACAAAATCTTAGTGATTGGTAACCGATCTTATGACTTGTGCAGACGAATACAAATTAGATACCATATATATGTGGTAACCGATCCTAGTACCTAGTCAACCAATTTTCAGAAAGCTAGTGTGACCGATCCTAGTACCCACATGGGGGTAGAACCGAAACTTGTTTTGGTAGAACCGTGAAACCCATAATTGGTGATTTGATAGGATAATCAATCACATAGTTCTTGGAAGTCAGATGAACCAATTCTAAACTTATTTGGAAGTGTGGCAAATCGGTTCCAAGATTGTAAATATGAAAAAGGATTTACAAAGTAAAGATGTCGACATACTTTGAACATGTGCAGTAACTCTTATCTTTTATTGTTCAAAGATATTCCATAATAGCTAAAGGAAAATCCCGGATCGAAATAAATTGAGAATCTTTTAATAAGGTTTTTAGTTTTATATGCTTTTAATTTCCAGCAATTAAAATGCATATCTTTAGAAAGTAAAAATTAGTAATGTGCATTTACTAGTTGGAGACTTTCTAATGAGATTTCGGTCAATATTTGGACAGAGCATTTCAAGGAATTATGAAAACCGTTTTTGCCCTTATTGCATATCTTTGAGAATATTCGGTTTTGGAAATTCCTTGGTGTCCAAACTTCCTTGGTCTATAAATATTGAAGTTTGCATTTCGAGCAAACTAATCCTCAGAGCCAGCAAAACTACCTAGTTGTGTTGTTACTGGTGGAGCCGTCTATTCGGAGAGGAAAGTACCCTAATTAGGCGAAATCTCTTACGACTGCTCGTTTTAAAGACTTCTTTGGGATTGGGAAGCTCTACGAGTACCGTTGGTGGGAAACTAGATAATTGCAGTTTATTATTAGTTTTCGATTGATTTGATTGACTAACGGTTGTTGAACTTTGATTGCACCTAGTTTGTTTATGCTTGAGAATCTTCTCTTCTGATATAAGATTCACTCAAACTAGATCGAAGTTTCGACGGGGATCTTTAGACTGTTTGTAGATCTAAATACATCTTATGATAATCCATTGTTAACAGACTTCGTTCTGTGTGTGATTGATCACAAGAGATTCAAGTTGATTGTGTGCAGGTGTTTATTGAAGATCTAAGAAGATTTAAAGATGAAGAAGATTTCTGATTTGGGTTCATAATCTTTGGTGTGCACAAAACTTGATCGGCTGGGGATCCAACTATAATCGGTTTATCTTTGTGATAATCTAGATTGATTAGTTGAGTAGATCGGCATCAATACATTTCTTTGTGATTCAAAGTATTGATTGCAAAATCTTGACAATTACTTTGGTAGTTGTTATTGGATAGATCTAAGAACCTGACAAAGGATTTTATTGGGATAAACGGAAGAGCCTTTTGTCAAACTCATATCACTTGATTGAAAAGAGTTGTTACCGAACAGATTTGTTATTCCTTTACTATTTGGAATACGAACCAAAGGAATTGTTCCAAGTGCGTGACTTATTGCAAGTTGGAGGCGCAGGGATACAGACGGAACTAGGTGAACTATAGGTTTAGTTGCTTGGTCTCAACCATACGAAGTTGGTTTGGATTTTGTATAGCGGCTTAATCCTGGGAGTATTCAATTCTGGACAAGGTACCGGGGTTTTTCTACATTTGTGGTTTCCTCGTTAACAAAATCTTGTTGTGTCTTTTACTTCTCTATTTCCACAATTATAATTATTTTATTATAATTAGAAATAAAATACACAAACGTTAATTCCTATTTACTTGATAGCAATCCTATTGTGTTTGGTTAAGTCCAAACCTTTTATCAAGTAAACATACTTTGTTGTTGTATTGTCTCGATCTTGTATCCATAGTCAATCACACAAGTTATCTTGTTGTCGTATTGTCTCGATCTCATATCCATAGACGATCACACAAAGTGTGAACCGATTAGTTGTATTGTCTCGACTCAGTCCATAGACAATCACTTTCGGAGAAAGGACTTATGGGTGGAAAAGTTTTAGATTCAAGTATATTTGGGTACCCTCGTCTTTTCAATAAGAATCGGGGTTGGGAGTATAAAAAGAGAGGTGAATTCGTATGTTAGCCTCCAAGCTAGGCTAATTAGAGACGTTCCACCAGCACTCATTACAGCGGATATGGATATCGTAAGTAACTATAGTTATAAATACTGGTTTTTAACAAACATATTTTTGTGCCATACTCATTCATTTGATTATTTGTTCACTTCATGTAGGAAACAATGACGAAAGCATATTTCCTTGAAAAAAATGGACGCCATTTCAGGTTTTATGAATGCTACGTCCTTATGAAGGACGCCTTCGACGAGTACAATCCAAGGAGGTTGTATAGGCGTGCACCATAATGTAACTGCAACGTTTTTATTAGTTTTGTGAGTATACCTCTTGTAAACCCTCCCGAGGCACCACTCGGCCGCTAGGGACACCTACCGGTTTAAAGGCTTGTTGGACGTGTATTATTGCACTTTTATATCGGATCGTTAAGCGGGTAGTAATTTTAAATTAATGAAATAATTTAAATTATGTTCCAATTCACTAAAATTGTTACTGGACGTTGTCACCTAAAAAATATATATGGGGTTAAAAAATACAACCATTCAAAAAATTATCCTTTTATTTATTCCTCATTTACTTCTTCCGACAAGGTAAAATGTGAATGATAAATCAAGGAAGTGATTTAAAGTGTCTAACATGTCGGGGTTTTTTACTGGGTCTTTTAACCAACTTGCAAAACCAGATAATCCTTACACATCATTGCCACATGAAAGGATTGTTACACAAAGTCCTTTATAAAATTACTTGTTCGTCAACCAAAATTATAGTGCCAAATATAAGATATTCCGATCCATCCAGTTACATCTTCTCCGGGAATATCGGTTCATCTCGTCACTTCTATCCAGCAAGCACAACACACATATAATGGCTCTGTATACCTCGGAAGAGGATGTTGCAATCATAAATGCGTGGGCAAGTGTTGTTACCCTCCCCGAGGTTGACCATCATTTTGTTCCGACTAATATGGTCTGGAACCGCATATTCGAAAATTACACACAATAATTCACAAATATTCATCAAAGAACATCGGCAACTATAAAGGGTAGGCTCGGAGTAATAAAAAAGGGAGTGAGGGTTTACGTACGTTACCAGAAAGAAATTTATATTGCCCAGAACCGATCTCCTCTATGGACGATTGAGAGACTTGTAAGTGGTTTATCTTTTTACTCCGACCCGTTGGTCGTATTCTTCACCAAAAACAATAACCTACTTATGACGTTTTTTTATAGGAGCGACATGCAAACATGAAATACGCTCGGGATATAGGAAAATAATTCTGGTTTTATCAATGCTACTTAATCATGAAGGCTAACTGCCCGGAACTAAACACGATACAACCACCACCTAATCCTCCTCAAGATGGAGAGGAAGATTAAAACAACCACATCAACGACATTACTGGTTTTGTGGGTATACCTCTATGTAAACCCTCACGAGAGAAAACTCGTCCGTTATGGCCACATGCTATGTGTTGTCGCGCTTCTGGCAAAATTTACCTACGTTTAAAATTCAATAATCGTTTAGAATTCTGTAATCAATCCATCCATGTAACCCCAATGTCAATGTGACTTATTGAAATTAAAAAGTACATGCTTGAGTATGTCACTGGAACCTTCGGTGATCTTTATTCCTAATGGTCTACCTTTAACCAACGCTCACGTCGACAAAGTTTACAAGAAGAGAGTGATGTAGAACGTAAGAGTGTAAACGGGATGTAGTAAAAAAAAAGGTCAAACAAATATAAACCTGGGACGCCATTTGTAATGGCATCTAGACAAGACGCCATTTATAACACCGTCAGACGCCATTCCTAATGGCGTCTGGTAGAATATATTTCCGAATATTCCCTGGAGACGCCAACCCTAATGGCGTCTGATGCTTTTTAGAGACGCCATTCCTAATGGCGTCCCAGTGTTGCTTCCATCTCACACCCAAGCAAACTGAAGACAACTCGTTGAATTCAACGAATTTGGGACGGATAAACGACACTTCTGGGGGAGAAAGTTGAATCTTACTCCCCCATTAGACTAAGCCTGACAAAACCATTTGACAAAACTAATAGTTTTGAAATGGTTTAGCCTAAGGTTATCATAAAATATTTGTCGATGGCTTAAATTAATTTATGATAACTTTGTTATTGGTTAACATTAATGTTGTTTGTCTAAAATTCTGTCATATCTTAGGCTAGGTTAATTTGTGTTAATTTTGACACGAAATAGGTTAATACGAATCCGGAATACAGAACTAGTAGTAAAACACCAAGGTGGCCAAATTTGGAGTACAAAAACTCCGTTCAAATGTTGGGATCCATTAAAACTCCATATTAAACAAGATTGATACAAAAACCAAATTTTTTAAAAAATTGATACAAAAACCCCAAACAAAATTGTTTTCATCAAACTCTATGATGAAACCAAATTTGGTTGCAACTTATTTTTGCCTATTTTTTTTTTATCATGAACCAAAGATTTTAATGATGAAACAGTGAGTTTATGATGAAACCAAATTTTTGGTGGTACTGTTTCTGGTTAGTGGTGGTGTTTGGTTGGTGGTGGTGCTTTCTATGGTGATGGTAGTGCTAGTATTTGTTGGTGGATGTGGTATTGGTTGCTAGTAGTGGCAGTTAGTGGTGGCAATGATGGTGAAGGGTGGTGCTGGTTGGTGGAGATGGTGGTGCTGATATATATTGATAGTGGATATGGTGGTGGTAGTGGTGGCGGCAAAGATGGTGTTGCTGGTTGGTGATGGTAGGATGGTGGCAGTGATATGCTTATTTCATATCCCCATTTTTCTTTACCTACAATTTTACTTACTATACCTGCCGATATAGCATTATAGACTGTATTGTTACTCTTACTCCCATCGGGATAAATCTGACCCCTACCTCTGTTTCTGCCTACATATATAGGATATTTTAAGAAGTGAACGTCTTTTACCGTTGATTAGTAATGGTGTTACTGGTTGGTGGTGATTGGTGGTGGATAGTGACACCTTTGGGGTTTTTGTGCTACTTTTCTTATTTGGGGGTTTTGTGTTAGTTTTGTTTTGATGGGTTTTTTGTGGATGGATAGTGACACCTTTGGGGTTATAACTCACGGCCCGATACAAATAATTATTTTTAAGATAACAACTTGTTTTAAAGGAAAATAATTGCATAACCCAGGTAAGGATATCTGTATCCCAGGTATTTGGAAGAATACCATAATCTCACTTTTTTAGCTTCCTAAAATTTAGGAAAGTTTAGTAATCCTTATCCAAGATTGCAATTGCAGTGAGACAAACATATTTTTACCATTTTTTACTTTATAAGCCGAACTAGGATGGGATATCCAGGGTACCAAACATTTTTGTCATCCCAACTCCTTAGTTCTGACTTTTCTGGAGTTTAGAGATTTAAAAAAAAAATTACCCTTTTGTTTACTCGTGAAATTAGGGAATACCCAGATTAATTAGGGTATACAGAATAAAACAAATATGGTCATTTGTAAATAAATTCCAAAGCCCCTTAGCCATATATTTTTGTAATGGCTAAACTGCCCCTAATTAATTAAGAGTTAATCAAACTTAATTAAGAGCTAATCATTTATATCTTTCACATTTCATTTTAGTTTAGTTTAATCTAAGATTTTTCTCTTATCACCCTTTTTTTTTTTTTTTTTTTTTGTTTGTTCTTGTTCTTGTTCTTCTTCCTGGTACCAACATTCGTCATGGCCGGAACATACAACCATGATGGCTTTTCATACTTTCTTTTTCGGGTACCCAGAATCATCACAGTCGTTATGTTCCACCATGACGCTTTTTCGCTTGACATTTATGGTATAATTCAAGATTAGAAGTGGTAATGGTCGAAAAACAAGACCATAACGACACGACAAACCCAAAAAGAATATATGAGTCGTCACAGTGGAAAATTTGGACCTTGACGACATTAACTCTGACATTTTCATCATATCTGGTCGTCACAGTGCAAAATTTGGACCACGACAGTTGTAATAGTCAATTTCATTTTCCAAAACTTGTAAAGGTCGTCATGGTAGTAATTAGTCAACCATTAACCATCATTTCCTATACGTTGTCAATTAAGTCAATATCTAAATCTAGAATACAAAACAAAGCTTGGCTAAGTTAGGCTAGATAAAGAGCAGCCGAGATTTGTCTAGGAGGGATAAATCTACGACTGTGGTTTTTTCAACTTACCATTATAAATACTTTATTAATTAGTGTCCTATTAATTGCTCTGGATGAATGATTAATTAATTTTTCATTTAATGAATCTAATAAATACATATTTTTATTAATAAATAAGTTTATTAACCACTATATATATATTGATCGGTAAAGAATTTGGTGCTGGCGAGTTTCGAACTCAGGTAACTGGTATCATCACCTAATGACTTTACCACTGTACTACAGTGACCCCGGATATTAAAAATCAAGAATACAAAACAAAGCTTGGCTAACTTAGCCTAGATAAAGAGTGGCCAAGATTTATCTAGGAAAAAGATAAATCTACTGTCGTCGTTTATTCGTCTAACTATTATAAATGTTTTATTAATTAATATCCGATTAATTGCTCATGATGAATGATTAATTATTTTTCATCATAAATGTCCCTTTAATAATCTAATAAATTACATATTTTTATTAATAAATAATACTAAAAATTATATTAATAAATATTGATGGTGGCAGTGAAAGAAGTGGTGGGTGGTGGAATCAATGACAGGTGTTTGTGAGTGGTGGAGGTGGTAACATTACTGGTGGTGGAAGAAATAGTGGATGTGGCTGATTTTTACGGTGGTGGATATTGGTGAATAGTAGTGGAAAATAATAGTTTTGCGTCTTTACAAAACAGGAAACATTGTATTGTGATAGATGTAGTTGGCTATTTTTAGCACGACTGGTAAGGACAAAAACCAAATATTTCGAGGAGGATACTAAATCATATAAGACAATATGATTATGACCGCAGGATCACCCAAATGGGATCCCTGCTATTTATGGTACTCGATCATGTTTTTTAGTATTAAAATAAAATTGATTACGTTACAATATACAAGAGAATAGAAGAAAACAAATAACAGAAAACAATATTAATTGAGGACTTAAGTTTGTTCAATCTAAACTTAATACATGATATTCGTGATTAAAAAATATAAGCACACCCAACCACGGTAGGTGGCAGCGGTGGGGGTGGGAAAAAAAAAGTGGTATCAGGTGATTTTATAGCGGTGGCGGTTATTGGTGAGTAGTAATATATTCAGTTAATTATGTGTCGCCACAAATCAGTTAACATTATTAAGCAAAGAAGATGTGGTTGATAGTTGGTGAGTAGTAATATATTCAGTTAATTATGTGTCGCCACAAATCAGTTAACATTATTAAGCAAAGAAGATGTGGTTGATAGTCTTAACTAGGGCTTAACCCGTGCCGTAACAGCACGGGATGGATTTGAGGCTGAAATGTATACCTGGATTCCTTAGTTTCTAACATTTTCGGGGGTTGTTTTGGATCGATGTTTTTGTTACTTGTTCTCAATTGAGAGGCCACACACGGTCTTTGTTGGATACAATTAACATAAATATTGAAACCTGACTAAAAAGTGATAAACATAACTGAAACCAACTTCCAAAGATAAAAATGAACTTTAGTTAATCAACCAATTACTGTATATGGCTTATTTGGAACTATAAATATGCAATTAGCAGAGAGCAGAAATGTGAAAATCACAACTAAAGAGGAAACACCTGCTGTTAGAAGTTGCGTTATGGAAGATATTTTTTTCACACATCTCTGGTGGATGAAAATAATGCACAATTTCAACAGTGCATTAAAATATGACAAAAGAGAGAGCATCGAGTTTTCATCTACTTTGAAAATGTTCAACCTTTTTAGGGACATGCATTTGATCTTTCATGGTTTGGTCAGTTTTCCTCCAGCTGCAGGTTCTTCCATCTTGGTTTAAAATTTCTCCATTGGGCTAAAAAGAGTCTTTTCACATCTTTCAATATGTCCGGATGAACCTCTGTGTCAACTTATTTCATTTTCGTCAAATTCAGGCAATTCATGAACCTACATAAATAAGTATCATAAGCTGCTTCAAATTACCTACTGGACAGATCATATGTGGAATGAACAAAAAATTTAGGGTATCAAACAAAGAAAATAAACAGGAACAGGTCTCAACAAAAATTAGCTAACTCTGGCCGTGGAAGATATTTATAATCAAGTGGGAATAATTCTACGCCCAAAGAGTAGCTACAGTTCCATTGAGCTACACCACTATTTGTATAAATAAGCATCATAAGCCGCTTCAAATTCCCAACTGAACAGATCATATGCGGAATGAACAAAAAATTTAGGGTATTAAATTAAGAAAGTAAGCGGGAACATGTCTCATCTAGAATTAGCAAACTTTGGCATCGGAAGATATGTATGATCAATCGGGAAGAATTCTGAGACTTAAAGAGTAGGCTGAGTAGCTACAATATAGTGTTACAGGATGACCTTCTATTTAAAAAATAAGTATCTCACATATATACCACTAAGGAATTGTCTAAGCTGATCTAGGCAATCTGCTTAATGCAAGAAAGTTTTATTCCTTCAAGTGCATTTCCTCGGGACCCGACTATTTGTAACCTGCAACATTTTTCAATTATATGGAAATAACAACGCTTATGTTTTCAAGTAGGTACTTACCTCCAACCTTTTTTTTTAACTCATCTTCCAACAAACTATTTTGTATGTCATTTTGTGTTTGAAACAGAAGAAACAATTACTGCAAAACTACATTTTGAGTATATATGAATTTTACAAAAGCGTACCACTATATACCTCTAATGGGATCAAAATATTTCTAAAAAATCCCAAAGAGACTATATATCCGAATTCATCTGCAACATGTGCTTTTATCAGAGGTCCAATAATAGAAGTTCACAAAAACAAAAGCTAGCTGGCAAAGTTATGCATAAAGGAGCTACCATGTTCACTTAGGTTCCTCTAATTACAATCAAATACTAAGAACTAAACATTGAACCAACAAACTTACTAAAACTAACCTAATTTAATATTAAAAAAAACAATCATGTTCAGTATTGCACTTGTATTTCTTCCGCTTATTACGTTGATTGTATCAGTAATAAAAAGGGCTGATGCTCATTGAAAATAAATTAGGATAACCGTCATAAAACAACTAACATCCGATAATTAGATGTGTCAAAATAACAATAAATTTGGTGAATCGAATAAGTGAAATTACATACCGATCAGGAAGCTGTAAAAATACAGCCTTGTCAACTTAGATCTTGTAAGAGTGATTTCAATGCCGTCAGCAGCTGCAACCATCTATAAAGTAAAATGGTACTAAGTACTAACATGGACATAAGCAATAAAAAATTAAAAAACGTGTGTATGTGAAAGAAAAGGTTCTATGGCTTTATGCAAATAAGCGAGAGTGTTAGCACATAAAAGACTATAGAAGACAACGTATTCTTAATTTCTCAGGAGCCTTAGTGAGGCTATGAAGCTTGCTTATCCTTCACTTGATAAACGCCTTCGCTTTTGTTAAAATTGGTAGCAAGCAAATCAACAATCCCATGTTAAAACAGATCCGCTTAGTAATCAAACATATAAATTTTACGTTTTTTCATCACAAACATCAGTTTATATTAAAGATGACGATTATTAGGGTCTTGAGCTCCAACCCTTAAAGTATTCAAGAATAGGCGAAAGTCACCAAAATACTTGAAGTTTCAAAAAAAAAACGACATAGATATTCATTTCCATTCACCAAGGTGTTACTACCATCTACAACAAATCGAAGGAACCAACTTGGAGATACTACCTTGTAACATATATAGTTCATTTTCCAAAGTAGCCAAATTTGCAAATAAATATCAAAGAAACCTTTGTACACCGCATATATCCAATAGAAAGTAGATTTCATTAGAAAGTTCACACGTTAATCACGTGGATGTAAGCTATAGAAAAGAAAAAAACGCAAGCATAATAGGGCAGGGAAGTAGTGCCGCAAATTGAATTTTATGAGTCAATACTTTTAACATTTTTTCTGGTCATTTGAAGGCTCCATTTAACTGTACAAAATATCGTTAGGAAGAGGCACAGTGGAACCATTCCTGTGAAATATGAATCAAATTTTCCACAGGAAATTATAACCTGTGAAGGTGAAAAGTAAGTCAATATATACAACCACCTCAATATTTGTTTCTTTCGCATATTAACTATTTTTCTTGTTTATAAATTTTGATTGCAAATACTGCCTACATGTTAAGGAAAGTTTCCATAAGAATCAAGACATAAACAGTAGCTACGTCAGATATATCAAGTTATCAATCCCTGTACTCCAAAGTATAAATTGCAAACTGCATATGTTCATTCATTCAAAATCATCAAATCCATGACCTTAGATTCATGTTGTGAGAATATGACTATTTAACTTAGAAAATATAATTTGTTTCATGAATAGTTCTACTCGGTAATGTTGACGTCGAAACAACAATGATGCAATTATAAAATACACAATAACATCATTCAACCTGAGTAAGATAAAGCAAAGGAACTTACCCTTGATCTAAGTTTTTCCAATGTCCCTTGTTATGTTTTTTTGCAATAGCCAGCACGTCATGCAAATGAAGTGATTCTAAATATTTTGATCTTCATTCAGTAAATCAATTTTTTACTAAGAAAACATAATTAATTTTTGTAATTCTCAGCAATACAAAACCATTCTCAATAAAGAATTGCTAACACTATAAACCCCACTTCCAAAGATTTCAGGCATTAGGCATATCCAAACTACCAGCTTGTAAAGCTTCCATGAAATCTTTAACTTGTTATGTTTATGGATTGCTATTGTTCCCAGATTGTTCACCAATCTGCAAAAACAAAAATTCAATCGCCCAAAATCTTGGAAAAACTCAATAAGAAAATTCAAACTAAACCCAAGATAAATCTAAAAACCATAAACATAATTACAACAGTAAACAAAAAATAAAATAAATTGATTTGAGTTTAGGGAAGAAATCAAGCAAATCTCTCGTACCTTCGTACACTTATGTTACTTGCTACGGGCTGGGATTTTCCAAAAATAAAATCGATAAATAAAAATAGACGATGACTTAGAATACGTTTAAAAAATGTCTACCATTTGATTTACCTCGACGAATTAGATCCAGCACAATACAGACTCAGAGGTGAGAGAAGAAAATAAGAATGAGATTAATTTTTATTTTATTTTTTAATATACTGGCGATTCGGGGATCTATGAAAGATAAACGGTTTTCTCATCAACCAAACGCCACGCGTGTGAGATTTAATGTTTCATGAGACCATACCACAGCCGTAGATTTATCTATTGGGAGATGAAATCTGGACCGCTACTTAAATAGGCAAAGTTATCCAAACTGTACCATGTATTCTTGATGATAAAACAAACTCGGTGAAAATACATGACAATTAAAAAACCACTTGAATGTCATATTCTATAAAATAAATGCAAGTGAATGGTACAAGTCAAAATCAGTACACAATAAAAGAACTTATTATTGAGTCGTACTGTTACGGCACATGTTATATCTTAGGTAGGTAATCTTTTTTTTCCTGTTTCTTTGTTCTTATAAAACAAAGTTTTCCTAAGTTAGTCAACTTAAAGAGCGATCTTCATTTTCCCTCCCAATTGATAAATTCAATGTTGTGGTCGATCCCACGAATACACACGTTGATTGACAAATAATGCATTACATATTTTCTTTTTCCCATCTCAAAAGTCAAAATATTTGATATTTACGTTAATTTATCAATTGTTTTTGGTATCATCCTCAAGATTTGTTTAGGGAAAAGATAAATCAATGGTTGTTTACATAAGTGTTTATAAGTGACATTTATAATTAAAATTTATAAATTCATCCGACGGTCTTAATCTGTGTACATCATTATTGTCTCATTAATCCCTCATAATAAATACCTTATTACTTATTTTAATAAACCTATACTCTCATTAAATAGATAACAACTTTTGTTAATAATTACATCGATAGATATTGGGGATGGTCAGGGTGGTGTTTGTGAGTGATGGTCCAAGGAGTATGTGGCGATAGTGATGCTGGTGAAAAATGTAGTGGTAATGAGTGGTTCTGGTGGTGGTACTGCAGTTAGTCAATGTAGTAAGTGTCGTTATTACACAAATAACATTATATTATGAAAGTTGTGCTTGATTTTCTAGTGCTAAAATAAGCTCGGTTATAATACAAAAGAAAAAACAATCAAAAAGTAACAATTATCCCTTTATATCGTAACAACAAATGAATGACACCTGTCAAAATTGACATAAATTTCTTTACTTATTTTCGAGGCCGTGCCGTTACGGCACGGGTCAAGTTCTAGTAAGCATATACAAGACAACACATGACATTTATAGAAGCACGATCAGACCATATAGGAAGACATTTATGTTCATAAAATATCATTATTGTCACCGCTAATCAAAAGATAAATTATATGGAGCTATGTTTCCATTCACCGAATATCCAAAAAGACGTTTTGTTAGGTTGTTTCCATGGCCTCCCATGGTTACTTGGATTTTGTTGCTATGGCCTCCCCTGGCTACTTGGATATGATATCTAAAAGGTACTGTGGTCACTTTCCTTGAAAGCCATTTCACAAACCACTGCAAAGTTATCGATTCCTCACTATTCTGTAAGGATTTAAGAAAAAGATAGCAATGAAAAATGAGAAATAAGATGGTTTAATATGCTAATATAGATTATAGTAGTTAACAATTTGTCATAGGACATAAATGAGTGTAATTAATCTGCTACATTATTTACAATATTTAACTACTATGATAACACCCATTCATGTCCATTAGAAATTGTAAGCAATGCTAGGAAATCACTGGCATCAGTTTCTAACTGATGATTAGTGAAGTATTGGCTCTAATATTAAAGATTAGGTTGAATAACTACCCAATTGGGGTTATAACAGTGAGCTCCTTCACATCTTCAAAAACCCTGCCTCCTCTGCCAGAAGTGCAAATTTCCTGCAAACATAGAGACAAAACTTTAAAAATTCAGAAAGGAGGTGCTACGAGTAATCTTCAATTATCTCTCCAAACCTTAATAATATCCATGTCCTTTGCAATACATAGCAAATCACGAAAACAATAACGAACATGCGTATCACCATGAACAATCGTCATGGTCGTCATGGTCTACGATGACGACTATTTTATTTTACACTTAGTCGTCATGTCAAGACCATTACAACTGTAAGCAAATTTCACAGTTATTTTTGCAATTTCGGTCGTCATGGTTGATAAGTTTCAACCATGACGACTCATACAAAGTTTAGAAAGAAATAATGAGGGGATTTTCACTATATGAATAGTCGTTATGATTTAATATCGTATATGGCAACTTTTCATCTTAACCTCCAATTTTTTTAAGAACATGAAAAATCTATTCAAACTCCATATATAATGACGACTCAAATCTGTTACCGAAATATTTAGGTTATTTTATGACTTCTAACATATTTAAAATGAATGGGCTTTTGTTGTTTACTTTCTCAATCTCACCATTGTAGATCGATTTTGTTCATGTTCCTCTTTTTCTTCAATAATTTGTCGTCTCTTCAATAATGGATTGAGTTTGATTTTTCTTTTCCCGTTCTTGTTAAGATCTCCGATCATTAGTTTTCTGAAATCTAAAAAAAAATGGTTTTGTGAAATCAAGTGAAATAACGGGGTTCTCAATGTTTAGCCTCTGCAACAATTAGGGTTATGATTTAAGAAATTTTGATTTTGTGAACGAAATCAGTGAATTGGGCTTTCAATGTTTAGGTGAACTTAATCTTTTACATTTTAACTCAGAATTCGATAAGGTTAATTTTGTAACATCACCCATTTTTAGCACCACCTAGCCTTGATTCTAGGTCCACTTAAAATCCTGTATACCCCAATAATCAAGGTATACCCCAACCGGCCAGTTTTTGTTTTGGGGAAGTTTTTTCTTTATTAAGAGATAGAGTTGGGAGGAATGCGTCTCCTATCTTCACCCAACTGAAAACATAAAAACTCATGAGCATTCTCCTGCCAAGTTTCAAAAACTTTAAACCTCATAGAATGCTTAGCCAATAAGTCAGTAGGCTCATTACATTCCTTTATTAGGTACCTAACTTTCAGTACTCTAGTCTTTTTAAGATAACACTTAATGTCTTTTAATAAGGGTAGGGATCCGATGACATGGTTATATTGACATTATCATGACATGGTGAGGCCATTTTTTTCTACAAAATCCAAACTGTTAGAGCACTGCTCGGTCGAACTCGCAAGCGTTGCTATCTCAAGCTTGTTGTCAAGTTTAGTTGCCAAAACTATAAGTCTTGATTTCTAGCCTACTTATAGATGAGTCTCGGATATCACTCAAAAGTCTATATACTCTATCTCCTATTTGAGACAAAATTCGTATAGCTATATAGACTTCAATTATACACATTTGATATTTCGAGCTGAGTTTAACTCGCTTACATATTTCTCGAAATATGTGTTGGTAAGCTTTCGCTTTAACCAAATTCATCTTTTATTCTTGACGAAAGTCAAAAGATGATCATGTGAAAATCGCCTGGTAACATCTTACATGATTTGTGTGAGACATTCATTTGATGTAGACTCAGAATGTTTTGTATTGATTATTCGATCACTTGAAAATTGCTTCGAAGCTAATAGTTTGTGTGAGACAGCTATTGTCGTATTCATAAAATGTTTCAATGGTTGAAATGAGAGTTTAAAACAATTGGATATAAGAATAGTATGCGTACTTGAATATATGTAATCCAAGTCCGGGAACCATGGTATGCATACCCGTATGTGTACTGGTTGGTTTAGTGAAAGTCCGGGAACCTTGTACGCGTACTGGTGTGAGGTTCAGGTCCGGGAATTTCTGCTGAGTTTGGAAGGTATGCGTACCAGTTCACGTACTGGCAAACCCAAACTTAGTCCGGCCACTTAGGTACGCATACCCGTTTGCATACCTGAGTGGATAATGTTCTAAAATCGGTTTGTTCATGAACTAATACATTTATATAATAAGGAATGCAATCTTTTGCAAACCGTGGCTATAATATTCATGACTTGATTCGAGTGAATCAAAATCGATTTTGTTTCAATTGTGTCTTGTATACTTCTATGAGAATATAAACAATTGAACAACTCTAGAACTAGTTTCATTTGAGTCATTTGAACTAGTTATGGTTAAGATGAATATGGTTGATATGAAAGTGTTCATATGGCTAACTTCGGTTAACTATTGTTGAGCCAACAAAGGTGCACACGTTTAGGAACGGTTACTCATATCTAAATGAAGTCACTTTTCATTTGTGTGTAACAAGCTAAGTTCGATCTAACGGTTGAAAGATATTAGCTTGAGTCCAATCAGGTTTTCATCTAATGGTGAATATTGAATGCTTTGTTACCAAGGAAACATTAATTGCAAACCCTGATTTGAAGACTATATAAAGGAAAACTCTAGCAACTGGGAAACCTAATCTCCACACCTCCTATGTGATACTACTTGCAACTAGAGTCGATTCTCCTTTAACCTTAGGTTTTCCACGAAACCATGTAGGTTAACGACTTGAAGACTTCATTGGGATTGTGAAGCCATACCCAACTATTTTCTCTATAGTTGCGTGTTATGATCTTACTGTTTTCTATCGTGATTTGGTACTATCTTCTCTAAGATTTGCTCGAGATTTAATCTCCGTTAGGCAAGTGTTAGAGCATAGCTCGGTTGAACCCACCAAGCGTTGGTATGTCAAGTTTAGTTATCATAGTTTAGTGAATCAAAACTCATTTAAAGAGTCGCTTGATTATTTACTAGAGTCAACTTCGTATAGGTTAGCTTGAAAGTATTAAGATATGAGACATTACAAGTATTACGTGAAGACTTGAAGAATGTGAAGAAGTAAGGATCTACAACGACGACATCATCCTTCCACTTGAGGTTAGTAATATTTGACTTGAACTGTTTCATTCCCTAACGTATCTTTAAAGTCGTGCATATTGAAAACATAACTGCGAAGCTGTGAATGATTATACACTAGTTAGACATAGTATTAAGGAATACAATACGAAGTATAACGCTTATCTTTTGAACTTCGTATATAAGACATCGACATAATCGTATGAATGCTATTGTGATTATGTATGGGTATGGGTGAAGATTTCTTCCTAGGAAACAATGTTTTACATTCGTTTGAAGGAAGTAAATTCATGAACTTGTTTTATGAATCGAAAGGGAAATCGCTAGGCTTATTAGTATTGTTATTCATTGCAAATCTTTTGAATTACCAATATACGTGTTTAGTATAACCGCTCATAACTTGTTTATGTATCTTGGTAAAACTATTCACAAGGCCTGACTTTTGTATTGGTATGACTTTTATTAGTGAAACCGATCTTAAGTAATCACCTGAGATGGTATGATCGATTTGTTGTAATTGGTATGACCAACTCTAGACATTGGAGAACCGATCCTAGTAAGAGGTGCAACCGATCAGAAAAGGGGAATCGATCCTTGTAAGAGGTGCAACAAGTTTTTTAGTTAATGGGAACCGATCCTATGAACATGTGCAACACGTTTTTAGTTATTGGGAACCGATCCTATGAACATGTGCACCAAATACAAGTTAGATACCATATATATGTGGGAACCGATCCTAGTATCTAGTCAACCAAGTTTTGGTAACTAGCGTGACTAATTCTAGTACCCACATGGAGGTAGAACCGAAACTTATTTTGGTAGAACCGTGAAACCCATGTTTGGTGATTTGATAGGATAATCAATCACATAGTTCTTGGAAGTCAGATGAACCAATTATAAACTTGTTTGGAAGTGTGGCGAATCGGTTCCAAGATGGTAAATATAAAAAAGGATTTACCAAGTAAAGATGTCGACATACTTTGAACATGTGCAGTAACTCTTATCTTTTATTGTTCAAAGATATTCCTTAATAGCTAAAGGAGAATCCCGGATCGAAATAAATTGAGAATCTTTTAATTAAGGTTTTTAGTTTTATATGCTTTTAATTTCCATCAATTAAAATGCATATCTTTAGAAAATAAAAATTGGTAATGTGCATTTACTAATTGGAGATTTTCTACTGAGATTTCGGTCAATATTTGGACAAAGCATTTCCAGGAATTATGGAAACCGAATTTGGAAATATATTGCATATCTTGAGAATATTTTCGGTTTTGGAAATTCCTTGGTGTCCAAACTTCCTTGGTCTATAAATATTGAAGTTTGCATTTCAAGCAAACTAATCCTCAGAGCCAGCAAAACTACCTAGTTGTTTTGTTACTGGTGGAGCCGCCTATTCGGAGAGGAAAGTAACCTAATTATGCGAAATCTCTTACGACCGCTCGGTTTAAAGACTTCTTTGGGATTGAGAAGCTCTATTAGTACCGTTGGTGGGAAACTAGATAATTGCAGTTTATTATTAGTTTTCGATTGATTTGATTGACTAACGGTTGTTGAACTTTGATTGCACCTAGTTTGTTTATGCTTGAGAATCTTCTCTTCTGATATAAGATTCACTCAAACTAGATCGAAGTTTCGACGGGGATCTTTAGACTGTTTGTAGATCTAAAGACGTGTTGTGATAATCCATTGTTAATAGACTCCGTTCTGTGTGTGATTGATCACAAGAGATTCAAGTTAATTGTGTGCATGTGTTTATTGAAGATCAAAGAAGATTTGAAGACAAAGAAGACTTTTGGGTTCATAATCTTTGGTGTGCACAATACTTGTTTCGGTTGGAAAAGGATCCAACTATAATCGGTTTATCTTTGTGATAGATTGGATTGATTAGTTGAGTAGGTCGGCATCAATACAATTCTTTGTGATTAAAAGTATTGATTCCAAAATCTAGACAATTACTTTGGTAGTTGTTATTAGATAGATCTACGGACCCGACAAAGGAGTTTATTGGGATAAACGGAAGAGCCTTTTGTCAAACTCATATCACTTGATTTAAAAGAGTTGTTACCAAACAAATTTGTTGTTCCTTTACTGTTTGGAATATGAACCAAAGGAATTGTTCCAAGTGCGTGACTTACTGCAAGTTGGAGGCGCAGGGATACGGACGGAACTAGGTGAACTATAGGTTAAGTTGCTTGGTCTCAACTATAAGAAATTGGTTTATATTTTGTATAATGGCTTAATCCTTAGAGTATTCAATTCTGGACAAGGTCCCGGGGTTTTTCTGCATTTGCGGTTTCCTCGTTAACAAAATCTTGCCGTGTCTTTTACTTTTATATTTCCGTAATTATAATTGTTTATTATAATTAGAAGTAAAATACACAAACATTAATTCCTATTTACTTGATAGCAATCTTATTGTGTTTGGTTAAGTCCGAACCTTTTATCAAGTAAACATGCTTCGTTGTTGTATTGTCTCGATCTCGTATCCATAGACGATCACACAAAGTGTGAACCGATTAGTTGCATTGTCTCGACTCAGTCCATAGACAATCACTTTCGGAGAAAGGACTTATAGGTGGAAAAGTTTTAGATTGAGGTATATTTGGGTACCCTCGTCTTTTCAGCAAGATAAAAATTAGTCACAACTATCTTCGTCTCATCATTTGTGATTCCACAATATCTTGTTTCGCTTCCATACGATTAAGATTATTGTGAGGTGATTGATATTTCTAGGTTGTTCTTCGGGAATATAAGTCTGGTATATCAATTGGTTCATGTTCACCTTGATTTATCAATAGATGGAACAAAACTCATAGGTTTATCTGTGGGAGACAGATTTATCTATACAATAGACTTTTCTGTGTGAGACAGATTTGTTTATCAAGTCTTCGACTTTGGGTCGTAGCAACTCTTAGTTGTGGGTGAGATCAGCTAAGGGAATCAAATGCGTAGAGTCCTGCTGGGATTCAGAGACGTAAGGAGCGCAACTGTACCTTGATCAGTGTGAGATTGGTTAGGGATCAACTACATTCCAATCCGAAGTTAACTTGGAGTAGGCTAGTATCTATAGCGGCTTAATACAGTGTGGTGTTCAATTATGGACTAGGTCCCGGGGTTTTTCTGCATCTGCGGTTTCCTCGTTAACAAAATTTCTGGTGTCTGTGTTATTTCTTTTCCGCATTATATTTGTTTATATAATTGAAATATCATAGGTTGTGCGTAAGTTAAATCAATTGGGAATCCAACCTTTGGTTGTTGATTAAATTGATTGACACTTGGATATTGGTTTTTGATACCGTCCAAGTTATTTCTTATATTCAATCGGGCTCGCAAATTCCTATTTGTTTGATTGCGGATTGAATTGAGAAATTGAGATACAACTGTTGGATATATTTCCATTGATTGAGTCTGACTGTTTAGTTGATTCTCTTGGAATTATATTGGAGTTGTCCATACAGATTGCTAAGCGAAATATTGGGTGTGGTTGTTAGACCCCCACTTTTTCACAAACGATAATGAATTTGAAACTACTCTTTTGGTGACATGTTCCTCTTATAAAGCTCTACACTCCAACCAAAAATGAGAGCATTCCGAGACGCATAAGACCACCATCAACCATTTTGAATATCGAACGATGAGGATTAACGATTGAGATTAAAATTTGTGCATGGTGAAGTTTCGTATTTCGAAAATAATTTAATTTTTAGTAGGAATGCATGGCTTTATAAAAGGAACATGTCACCAAAAGATTAACATCAAATTAATTGTCGTTTGGTTTTTGTAAAAATAAAATAAAAAATGGCCCAACTAATGCAAGTATGGAAGCAGCAACATTGGATGAGTCCATCTCTAGAATAATGCTCTTCAGATTTAGATTAACTTCCTAGCTTACAGCCTCCAATGCAGCCATACATTCTAAAATGACGAGGGTACCCAGGTACACCACAATCTTTTAATTTCAACCTATAAGTCCGATACCAAGTGTAATCGTCTATGGACAAAGTCGAGACAATACGATAACAAGGTATACACTTGATAATAGTTACGGTGTAAACCGATATACTATATGATCACTATCAAGTGTCTTGGATTAACGTTGATAACTTCTTAATTCTTACATATTTACTACTTAAATTTATATATATTTAGTTCTTTATTTTGTACATATTTAATGATTTTTGTTTCGTTTTGTAGTTTTAAAAAAATAAAGATCGATGGACTATAATGCGGAATTCTGTTGGTAAAATGGAGGAAATGAAGTGATTAATAATTGAATGGGCTAAGACAGAAAGGAAGAACATGGAGAATTATTTCATTGGCCCATTTATTTGGATATGGGAGTGTCGAAAACATGTCAAGGGGTGTGGTAAATGTGCCAAGGCGTGTGCAGAAAGTGCGGAGCCAATTAATTCACAAATATGGCCAATTATGTCAACATCATATTTGGAGTTGTTTTATTTATAAAGAATGGAATTAGTAAGAATAATATATTTTCCAAATAAATAAAATAAAGATTCATGTGGTTTAATGATGACATAATTGGAGGATTTTATATAATTCATGACACGTGGCGCATACTCATTGGATGATGATGTTGTGGTGGAAATGAGAAAGGAAAGTGGTTTTCTTTGAAAGCTATATAAAGTGGTAGAAGCAAATGGAAAAGGGAGCTCAATTCTTACAGCTGATAAGCACGTAAGTGTGACGCATTTTCACCCATAACTACATTATCTAGGACTCATTTTATTTATAATAAAGTTGTTTTAAGTCTTTTCTAGGGAATAAGCTCTTGCGGCAAAATTGGTTCGAAAAGTGGTGTTTTACACCCCAGGATAGAGTACTAAAGGCAACCCAGAAATGCACCGGAAGCACCCCAAAAATGTGTCGGAGGAACCCCAGAAAAATTACTATCTACGCCCAAAAATTACTATTTGCACCCCATAAGACAAGTGCTAAAGGGACACCCGTGCAGGATTAAGGGGAGGACATCTTCTTCTCAAATTCAAAAAATGAATTTTGGCGGGAAAACGTTTCTCTTCACTGGCAGAATTTCGATCGGATGTTTGGACGTGATTTAGTGAGATTCAATCCCTTAAACTTAGTGGGTAGACGTGATATGACTATGGAAAGCTAGTATGGGTGATTTTATCGATCAAATTTTGCTGGATAACTTGGTTTAATCCAAACAGGGAGTTGGAGGAAAAACATGAGCTTGCACGAGTTGTGAGAAATTTCAACGTGTACTGCACGTGCTTGGAAGACTTAATCGATATCCTGGAGCGTGAAGAAGGTATAGAAGGAAAGAAATACAGCTTCAGATGTGTGAAAATCAAAATCAATGATAAAAATGGAAAAAAATATACCCGAGTAAAAGAAGATTATTTGTAGTTAATGGAGGAGATTCAATGTCGAAATGATGTATAAATAGGTTCCTAGGATCACATAGAAGGGGCGTCGAGAGTTTGGGGAGCTTAGGAGAGCCAGAGAAGAAGAAATCACGAGTTGCAGAAACTCGTGTTCTGCTGCTGCAGAACTGAAGAACACGAAGAACAAAAGCCTGTAAAGGAAAGTCGTTGAAAACTGTCGCTTAAATGCGACAGTTCCCAACTCCTTTCCAGCGACCGCGGAACAGAGTCTACAACACTTCTCTTGTATCGTTCATTTTGTGACGATTTTCGTGCATCGCAAATTATTGTTTTTCACTATTTTCTCCGTTTTCACCATTATAAACAATTTTTGAGCAAATAAAAAATATTTTGAGAGTGTCTATAATATGAGGAGCTAAACCCCAACACTGGGACGACGGAGGAGCCCGAACTTCATACATGGGTAAATTTGTTTTATTCTTTTTTATGACTTTTGCACTAAAATTAATTAAAATATGATTTGATTAAATTGGTTGTCATTTGATTAGATGGGTCATGCTTAGCTTAGGTGATTTGATGTCCCATGCTTAACATTTACAATCAATGTTTTGAGAATCTACCTTGGCAAAAATAGAGTCCATGTTTATATTTCTTGAGCTAAAATTGTTGAGAATAAATAAGTGAACCTTATGTTATGAAGATTGGCTAAATCCTTAGTCCCAGTACCTCTTGCACCAATTGTAATATTATTGTATATTTTTATTAAATTTAAAAACTCGAATCTTCACAAGTCTTAGAGTTCGAATCATTTTTACTACAACTTCAAAATCACATCAACAGCCAAGAGCCGAGAGCAGATTTTTTTTTAGATTTTTTTTTCCAGTTTTTTTTTTCTTTATTCTTTTCAATATATAACTATAATATAATGGATAGCTAATCCTCTTCACTTGGTTGAGGAAGAAGTCGGGTTATTATGTACGATATTCACGTAATCTTTTAATAAAATATTCTTTTGAGCAATAATTGTTTTATTAATTTCTCTTCTAAATAAGCTTTGTTCTTTATTTGTTTTGAATAGCCTTCGGCTATTGATCTTTTATAAGTGAAGGAGATTATATTGTTTTGGTTTAAAAGTTTGTAATATTTGTTTTAAAAAGTTATATTTTCCGAGATGTATCGGTTTGGTCTCGATAGTCCTGAGTTATAAAAATGGATATCTGTAAAAGATTGTATGAGTGATTAACATAATTAATCTGATGGAATTCGAAAACTCCAGTTTCCTTTAAAATGGTTATTTATATATTTTTTTGTGTTAGTTGATATTTTATTACTTAATATTTTTAGTTTAATATTTATAAGAAATTAAAAGTATCGAAACTTCAGTCCCTGTGGAACGATCCCGTATTTTGCATACTATCCAATCGGTAGCCGTGTGTTTGCGGTTTACAATTTAAAATCCTATCAAACGTACTAGTGTATTTAATTGCGGAAAGTAAAAGTATATCACACAACAAGGTTTTGTTAACGAGGATACCGCAAATGCGAGAAAACCCCGGGACCTAATCTTGTTTTGAATACTCTCATATTTAAGACGCTATACAAAGAACAAAGCTAACTTCGTATAGTTGAGACCAAATAATCCACCCCCAGTTACTTAGTGTTAGAGTATTGCTCGGTTGAACTCACCGAGCGTTGGTATGTCAAGTTTGGTTGTCATATTTTAGTATAAAAACTCAATTAGAATCGCTTGATTAAGATTACTAGAGTAAACTTCGTTTAGGCCAGACTAGAAAGTCTAGGAATGTTGAGACATACAAATATTACCTTGAAGACCTGAAGAACGTGAAGACGTATCGACTACAAGGAAGACATGATCCTTCCACTTGAGGTTAGTGATACTGACTTGACTTGTTTCCATTCCTACCGTTACTTTCATTTCATTTAAGATTGAAAACATAACATGCGAGGTTATATTTAATACTCTATTATTAGACTTGGTTATTTTATTATGATCAAAGTTTCAAGGAAGAATATTTAATTACGAAGTATAACGTTTATCTTTTGAACTTCGTAAATGCAACATCAACATAATCTATGTAACTTGTTACTTGATTATGTATTGGAAATAAGTGTGGTTTCATCCTAGGAAACTATGTTTCATTACATATGTTCAAAGGAAGTACATATACTAAACTTTTTCGTAATCGAAAAGAAATCAATAGGTATTTTGGTACGGTTTTCTATGAGGATCTATAGGATGACCAATTCAAACCTATTGTGGAATTCAGGTAGAACCGATATTTGAAAAAGCGGGGGTCTAACAACCACACCCAATATTTCGTTTCGGCAATCTGTATGGACTAACTCCAATATATTTCCAAGAGAATCAACTAGATAGTCAGACTCAATCAAGGAAAATACATCGAAGAGTTATATCTATGTTTCTCAATGTAATCAGCAAATCAAACAGATAGAAATCCGTGAGCATGATTATGAGAAACAACTTGAACGGTACCAAAGACCAATATTCAAGTGTCAATCAATTTATATCAACAACCAAAGGTTGTATTATCTAATTGATTGAACTACGCATAACCTGTGATATTTCAATTATATAAACAAATATAATGCGAAAAAGAAATAACACAGACACCGAAAATTTTGTTAACGAGGAAAACGCAAATGCAGAAAAACCCCGGGACCTAGTCCAGATTTGAACACCACACTGTATTAAGCCGCTACAGACTCTAGCCTACTACAAATTAACTTCGGACTGGAATGTAGTTGAGCCCTAACCAATCTCACACTAATTAAGGTACAATCGCGTTCCTTACGCCTTTGAATCCCAGCAGGACTCTACGCACTTGATTCCCTTAGCTGATATCACCCACAACTAAGAGTTGCTACGACCCAAAGTCGAAGACATGATAAACAAATCTGTCTCACACAGAAAAGTCTATTGAATAGATAAATCTGTCTCCCTAAGAAATACCTACGAGTTTTGTTTTGTTTTTTGATAAATCAAGGTGAACAGGAACCAATTGATACACCGGACTTATATTCCCTAAGAACATCCTAGTAATATCAATAACCTCACAATAACTTAACCGTATGGAAGCGGAACAATATATTGTGGAATCACAAAGAATGAGACAAAGAGCTTTGTGATTATTTTTGTTCTTACCTATTGGAGATTAAATCTCGAGCAAATCTTCGAGAAGATAGTACTCAATACGATAGAACAAAGTAAGATAAGAACACGCAACTACAGAGAAAATAGTTGGGTCTGGCTTCATAATCCCAGTGAAGTCTTTAAGTCGTTAACCTATAATAGTTTTAGAAAAACCTAGGTTAAAGGAGAATCGACTCTAGTCACAACTAGTATCACACAAGAGGTGTGGGGATTCGGTTTCCCAGTTTCTAGAGTTCTCCCTTATATAGTCTTCAAATCAGGGTTTGCAATCAATGTTACCTTGGTAACAAAGCATTCAATATTCACCGCTAGATGAAAACCTTATTAGATTCAAGCCAATATCTTTCAACCATTAGATGATCTTGGCTTATTACACACAAATGAAATGTACCTTTATTTAGATATGAGTAACCGTACCTAAACGTGTACACTTAGTTGGCTCAACAATAGTTAACCGAAGTTAGCCATATGAACACTTTCATATCAACCTTGTTCATCTTAATCACAACTAGTTCAAAAGACTCAAATGAAACTAGTTATAGAGTTGTTCAATTGTTTATATTCTCATAGAAGTATACAAGACACAATTGAAGCAAAATCGGTTTTGATTCACTCGAATCAATTCATGAACATTATAGCCACGGTTTGTAAAGATTGCATTCCTTATTATATAAATGTATTTGTTCATGAGTATGTAAACATACTTGACCGATTTTAGAACTTAACCCACTCAAGGATGCAAACAAGTACACATACCTAAGTTCCCGGACTTGGTCTTGTTCGCTAGTAAGAAAACGGGTACGCATACTATCGTTCATGATCGAACTCAGTTGAAATCATTACGCATACGGGTATGCATACTATAGTTCCCGGACTTCAACTGTTGAATCAGTACGCGTACGGGTATGCATACTAAATTCCCGGACTTGGAATATATCTACAACAGTTAGCATACAAGTACGCATACTGTGTTATATCCAATCAATGGTTAATGGTTCTAAACTCCCATTTTAATCATTGAAACATTCTAAGAAGACGAGAATAGCTGTCTCACACAAACTATTAGCTTCAAAGCAATTTTCAAGTGATCAAATGATCAATACGAAACATTCTGAGTCTACATAAAATGACTGTCTCACACAAATCATATAAGATGTTACCAGGATATTTTCACATGATTATCTTTTGACTTTCGTCAAGAATAAAAGATGAACTTGGTTAAAGAGAACGCTTATCAACACATATTTCGAGAAATATGTAAGCGAGTTAAACTCAGCTCGAAATATCAAATGTGTATAAAGTAAAGTCTATACAGCTATACGACTTTGTCTCAATAGGAGATAGAATAGAAATAGACTTCTGAGTGATAGATGAGTTCAAGTCTCCACATACCTTTTGTTGATGAAGTTCCACAAGCTCCCTTTAGTAGTTCTTCGTCTTTAATCGATGAACGTCGTGAAGTCTAAAGCTCAACTACACATTTTATCCTAATCCGAGACATAGCTATAAGTAGACTAGAAATCAAAACTTATAGTTTTGACAACTAAACTTGACAAACAAGCTTGAGATCGCAACACTTGCGAGTTCGACCGAGCAGTGCTCTAACAATGTCCCCTTTTGTATTTGTAGTCTACTTATAGCTACACAACAATTCTCTCCCTTTTTATCAATATAAATTGGCAAAGGTACGAAAACTAGTGGGATTATAATGAAATTCTCATAGAGATACTTCACGACTAAAAGAGAACATATCAACTTTGTTTCGATGATTTCACATAGTCGAAACTTAGTGTATTCATCAAGGAGTTTATAAAGATACAAGATAACTCATACAATATTCCACAGCCGCACTTGCCACAAAGATTTGCAATTAAGCACAAATTCAATTAAGAACTCTCCCCCATAAAATGTCATTCCCGAAAGAAAACAAGAGCGACCTTACTTTTACAAAAAAAGAAGGATTTCTTTGGACATTAACAAATCACATGAGACATGAATTTGTATCCCGAAAACTCAATTAAATTAACCACAAGAGAATCTCAATGACTAATTTAATCGGAAATGCTTAACATAAGAAAACTTCCGGAGCCATACAACACTTTCACATAGAAGTGGATCAGGAAAAGATCAATACTGCGGAATATTCAAAGATTCATTCTATTTTTCATCAATATTTGCATAATGATACCATAAACTTAATCTTTGACATCAAAAGTTCATTCTATTTTCCATCAATATTCGCATAATGACATAATAGACTTAACTTTTGACATATATGGGACAATCATAGTTAACGGACGTAAACACACATATCCCATAAAATTATTTGCAATATATAAAACCAATAAAGATTAATACTGCAAAATCATCTTCCAAATAAACTTTAGAATTTAAATAAATAAATCTAAAAACATTGCAAGATGAAAATCGTTGGAAATAGCTATGAGTATTCACAATATGTGCTATTCCAAACCCTAGTTATCCTTCTTAAAACACAAGAATAAATTCTCATAAGAAGTTTCCTAGACATTATCGTCCCAGAACTCCTTGTCGTCAACAACCATTGGAACATAAGGTTCATGAAGAAGGAGTCAATTCCAACAAACCTTCTTGACTGATGCCGAACCAGGGCCTTATGAATTTCAAGAGTCCTTAAAACAATAGCCTTTATTTGTTGAATCTCCTTCCTTGTTTCCTTCAACTCTTCAAGAACACCATAAAACTTCTGAAGATTAGAGGGGATATCTCTTGGTTTCTTCATATTCTTCCCTTTTCTCTTTAAAGTTGTAGAGGAATGAGATTTATCTTTTTCCTTCATGATTGATGGCTTAAAAATCATATTAACATCTTTTCCATCAGCAGACATGATGCTTGGAGTCTCCATTCCAAATATGGGATTGTGAGAGAAATACACAAATCAAGCTCTACAAGCAATCTTGTGATAAAAAGAGTTTTCAGGGAAGGAAAAGGGGATGTAGGGTAACGGAACCTTTATACAAGTAAAAAGGATTCACGTACGACCAATTCACATCCCTAAAAAAGGCTGAATTGTCGAATTTAACCCTCTTTCAATAATCAAAAGGGGAAATCCTTTTCAATACCAATTTATGATATGAAAAGATCAACAGAATTCCAGAAAACCAAAAGAAAATAAAACAAAAAGATTTTCTTTTCTTAAAGCCTGATTTGTGCTCAACTCTTGTCTCTTTGACCAGACACATGAGACAAGATGCACCTTCAACACAGTCAAGCTGTATTGGGGTGAACAATAATATGTCCACCATTCAATTCTTGTACGGAATTCTAAATACAGTAGAAACTCTATAATTTAATGATGTTGGGACCACCAAAATTTATTAATTAAGCGAGATATTAATTAGTCGATAAATTAATAATTATTAATTTATATCCTATTAACTTAAATAGAAATTGATTATCAAATATATTTTTTTCTTCTAAATACTGTAGAATATTAAATTCTTTAAAGCACCCTTCAATCCCCCACTTTGCTTCATTGTAAATTTCAATCAATAGATAACACAAGTTTAGAACAATTCAGGTCAATAGTTAGATGGTGAAATCATGCATTACTTGCAAAATTTGATCGAAAAGGAGGGTTATCGTAATTCAATGAACGTCAAGATGTGTTCGGAATTTCCGGAAGAAAATGAAGTTACGCAACTGTTGACTGATAAAGAAATAATTGAGAGCATTATGGGAACTGATAAAGATGGGAAAGAAAATGATGAAAGTTCTACAATAGATCCCTCTTCACGAAACGAGGTTGTTAAAGAGGCAATCATATTAAATAATTTTTTGTTGAGCTATGAAAAAATAACACCAGAAATTCTTACGATGATAAGAAAAATTATAGATGAAAATCAATGTGATATTGATTTTAACCAAAAAACATAAGACAACTGAAACATTTTTTCAAAAAATCTTTATAAATCATTAATATATTGAATATATATAATGAATTATTAATTTATATTTCATATGGGGCCTACATAGGTAATCAAAAATGTATTATTTTATAATTTTAACGAATTATTAATTTGGCACGTTGTCCCCAACTCGGGACCGGCTAAAAATATTATTTAAGAGAGTTTATTAAATAATCGAGTATTAATTAAAAGAGTTTCTACTGTACCCTTTTTCACAAAATGTTTAGACCTTGTTCTTTTCCGGAGAGGTCTAATCATTTATTTAGAAATTAATTTTTTCGGAGAAGAATTGAGTTTACTTACCTCAGATGAATTAGACTCCTGAACAAGTTTGAGCTTGTTTGCTAATCGATTTGCTCTCCATTGAAGTTTTTTGACATTTCTTATTTTACGTTTGTACTTGTAACACTTAGAGAGTTCATGACCCTTAAAAGTACAATAAGAACATGTCAATGTGGAGGACGGTTCAGACACCATAGATGAGCATGATGCTAAACAAATTGAGGTACCTGAAACATGTGAAATAGAATTTTCAGTAGACAAGGAAAAATCCATTTTATCCTCCATAGTGGTTGACGAAGTTTCTCTAGGAAGAATATCAAGATTGATGTACGTATTGCTACAATTATCAAAATCAATATTTTCACCAAGGAGTGCAACACTTGACTTTTCATCATCGTTCGAATCATAGTGACCAGACATTTCATAAAGAGTTGCAGCAAGACCTTTGTTTCCAGTGTATTTTCAATGATTTGGACACTTATCATCAAAATGACCAAAACCTTTACACTTGAAGCACTGAGGCATATCCTCATCATCAGTATCAACAATTTCCCTGTTTTTAGGAGGTATACGGTCATGAGGTTTAACTGATGATCTGGGCTTATCTCTGACGAACCGTTTACTTCTCTTCAAAAGAAGATCTCTAAACTGTCTTGTGATCAGAGAGACTGAGTTATCAAGATCTTTATCTGACGAAACAGTTTCAATAGGATCATCCACAGAGATGCCAACACATTTACTTTTATCAAGTAATTTAGTGTTCTTTTGTGCTTTGAAAGCAATATCCTTTCCATACTTGGATGTATGCTCATGATCAAAGATCTTTAACTTCCAAACCAGAGTATTTCTGGATAAAGTATTAAGGTTATTTCCTTCAACGATGGCATGTTTCTTATAATCGTATTTTGCTGGCAACGATCGGAGAATTTTCATCACAATGTCCTTTTCAGGAATAGTCTTACCCAATGCAAAAGATGCATTAACAATTTCAGACACTTTGTGATTAAACTCATCAAATGAATCTTTATCAGCCATACGAAGGTTTTCCCAGTCAGAATTTAGGTTTTGAAGACTAGCTTCTTTCTCAGAGGATTTTCCTTCGAATACAGTTCTTAAGATATCCCAGGCTTCTTTAGATTTAGTGCACGTAGTCACATGGTGCTAAAGATCTGGGGGTAATGGCATGGATGATAGCATTTAATCCGTCAGAATTTTGCTTTGCAGCGAGAATCTCGGCAGGATCATATGCACCAATATCCTTTGGAACAGTTACATCGCCTTCTGTAACAACCGGAGGATCATAGCCATTAACTACACGAACCCATAATTAAAAATCACGCGCTTGAAGAAAGACACGCATATCAATTTTACACCATAAGTAATTCGAGCCATCGAAGACTGGTGGTACATTTATAGAGATAACACTTCTGTCCATAGATTCAGATTGTTACAAACACAAACTTATGATGTCTTAAACATGTTTTCCCGCTCTGATACCAATTGAAAAAGCGGGGGTCTAACAACCACACCCAATATTTCTTTTCGACAATCTGTATGGACTAACTCCAATATATTTCCAAGAGAATCAACTAGACAGTCAGTCTCAATCAAGGAAAATACATCTAAGAGTTATATATCTGTTTATCATTAATGTAATCAGCAAATCAAATAGATAGAAATCCGTGAGCCTGATTATTATGAGAAACAACTCGAATGGTACCAAAGACCAATATTTAAGTGTCAATCAATTTATAAAAACAGCCAAAGGTTGGATTATCTAATTGATTGAACTACGCACAACCTGTCATATTTCAATTATATATACAAATATAATATAGAAAAGAAATAACACAGACACCAGATATTTTTGTTAACGAGGAAACCACAAATACAGAAAAACCCCGGGACCTAGTCCAGATTTGAACACCACACTGTATTAAGCCGCTATAGACTCTAGCATACTACAAGTTAACTTCGGACTGGAATGTAGTTGAGCCCTAACCAATCTCACACTGATTAAGGTATAGTCGCGTTCCTTATGCCTCTGAATCCCAGCAGGACTCTACGCACTTGATTCCCTTAGCTGATCTCACCCACAACTAAGAGTTGCTATGACCCAAAGTCGAAGACTTGATAAACAAATCTTTCTCACACAGAAAAGTCTATTGAATAGATAAATCTGTCTCCCACAGAAATACCTACGAGTTTTGTTCCGTCTTTTGATAAGTCAAGGTGAACAGGAACCAATTTATACACCGGACTTATATTCCCGAAGAACAGCCTAGTAATATTGTAGCGCCCCAAAATTAAGCTACTTATTAATCCAATAGATCAACTATATAATGAGGCATTAAGGCTCTAAATCATATAATTAAACTTGAAATTAGAAATCTGACACAAAACCTAACCCAAAACTAAAACCCAACACTCGAGCAATTGTAAATGAAGAATCTCTCAAGTTATATCAATAGAATAATGTGTTTGTGATTACAAACATAATATACAGACCTAAAGTTATTCATATGATTCGTATCAAATATAAATCTTTAAGTTAAGAAAACCAACATCTTCACGAGCACCATCTCTTCTGATAACTGAAAAACTGAAGTGGAACGAGTGAGCACATCATCCCTAAAAAGGGGGCTCAGTGGATACATTTATAACATTCAAGTAATCACTAACATACTTCACAATACTACTAGAGAAAATGTTTGTACATCACTTACACACAGCACAAAGCAGAAGATTGCTCCAACTCACCTCCCCAGATATTGTGTCCATTACAATATCTATAAAAGATCCACCACCGGACGGATCTACGGAGAAGAAATACAGCAACCTAAACATATGTCATCCCAACCTCGTCTCACTTAATGAAGGAGAAGATGCTAGAATAACTCTAGTCTCAAATGATAGCATGAATCCAGGTACCATATGATGTTTTCGTGGAATGCGTACTCCTTATAAATTCTAATGCCACCATCTAAGTCTAGAATATAAAAGAAGGTTTGATTACTATGACTCGACCCCGCACAACAGGTTCCCAATAGGTCTCATCCTACCAGGAACCTATAATTTCTTCCTAAATCAAGATCATAGTAACCCAGTCATACTACTAAGATTGAACAATCAAGCATACCCCAAGATATTGGACAACTTACCCTATGCAAACGACCAATCTCCCCAGATAAATAAACTATTGCAGCCTCGCTCCCCAGACACCCTGTGATACCCTGATGTGTCCCGCAGGTACCCCAAGAAATTGGACAACTTACCCTATAGTTTTGAAAGTATAAAATAATAATATTGACACGGAAAATACTGTGATATTGTCCCGTGACTAATCAGTGGTACTATTGCGTTCCTACCCGCACCTATAAACGCTTAGCGAGGATCTGTGGCGAATCAGAACACAGGCACTCCTCGCGGGGAGACTAGACAATGCATATAAGCAACATACCCGATCAATACACACAGACATGCGGATAAAAGAATGAAGACTCATCTTGCTCGCAAATTAAAGAAAGCTTAATGATTACAATGAGGTTATAAGAGTTCCCACCTGATTTGTATGCAAACCATGTCTACCTCGAAATCCACAATTCATCACTTCATTTTTTAGATCGATCGTTGTTAATAAAGATTAACTGGTAATCACACAAGCACTTTAAGAAATCATCCAAAAGGCTCATACAAGGCTCAAAACATAATCTCATACAATTCTCTAGTTATAAGCTAAGCGAAATAACTAACGGTTCTATTTTTATCAATGGTTCCATCACCTGGTATTTAGTGTTCTAGGCATATATCAGTATCTACTTGTCCAAATGGGGTCAATCTTGGTGTCATTTGAAGGCTCTCGAAAAACTCTACAACTTAGCATAAGAAGCCGAAAGCTAATTCGGACCATAAAGGGTCCAAAATGTCAATATATGAAATCTTGCCTAAGCCCAAGTCCAATGGGCCTGAACTGGCACACTGAAACCGGCCCACTAACACACTTTGTCTGACTCGGTCTGAACTATGAGTAAGCTAACCTGACTCTTCTGACTCGATAAGTCAAAACGACTCAACGGTTTGGTTTAACTCAGTTGATTCACTGAGTTCACTCAGTCAAATTCACAAACAGTTGATAGACATTTCTAATAAGCATTTTACGCTACTTGTACATAACACAAGATGTCTACTTTCAGGCACTCGATATAATTCAATTTTGATCCAAAAGGGTTAGTTAATGGATCTTTGGAAAGGTCACAATCTTATTTACAACTTTGTAGTTTATACCGGAAGCCAATTCCGATCAGAACATACCTATAAGATTCCGTTTAGTCGGCTACTCACCGCTAGGCCTGTCAATATATGTCCGATATCCAGAATCCGTTTCCGAGTATTTGAGATCCTATAGGATTTTATCCGTTTTATCGGATATCTGATCGGATATTCTATCAGATATTTCTTCCTTAATATATCGAAATCGGATTAGGCTCCATCAGAATTGTTAATATCCGATATCTGATAGAACATGGATTTATTTGTGATTTACCCTAACCATATTTGTGAGTAATTTGTGATTTACCCTAATATCCGATATCCGATATGAAATGTTTGAGAAATTGAACTTAAATTTCAATTATGAACATGTTTTAAAAGGTTTTTAACATTTTTTTTTGTCATAACCGGATATTATTGGATAAATATTCGATATCCGATAGCTTAGCCTATCAGAATCGATATCTGATTTTTGATATCCTATAGGATATTATCGGATATCGAATATCCGATAGCGCTTAACCTATCGGATACGGATTTCTAAATATCCGACGGATATTCATCCATTGACACCCCTACTCACCGCTGGTACCAATTTTTCAGTCGCAACGGTTAAAATTAAAAAAATCATAAAAAATTCCCTGGTGATCCAAATTGAGCAAACTCGGGCTCTATAAAAAGGTGAGATGCTCATCTATAAGTTTCATGTTTACCAAGGGACTAATTCACTATCCAAATCTATCAAATTCATGCAATCAAAGAGAGCAAGGATACATGAAAATCATGTTTTTCAAGCTATAACTATAAGTATGTATGGTTGATTCTAGCGTATTATTTACTTATAAAAATAACCCAATTCATACTAATCAATTTAGAGTAGCAATAAGAATTACCTTGGTTCATAGGATGATTATATCTAAGTTTCCATCACCACCATTATGATTATCATAAGAACCATAATATCATCTTTTCATCCAAACTACCACAAGAATCTTCACCATAATTATTATACCAATTTATCTTTCCCACTCTCCAGGAATTAACCACTTCCTAAGAGTCCCTATCTCACTAATTAATAACTTCACTACTAATTCATCTAACTCAAAACTCATGATTAATTTCATCATCAATTTTTCTTCAACTCTCTACCACTCTCTATTTTCTTGTCTCTAAAACTTCTTTTCCCATAACTAAATACAAAACTCTCTCTTTAACTCTTTAAAATAATTCTGCTCTTATCCTCCTCATTTGCCTACTTGTCGCTGTCATTATTCTTTCCATTCAAGTACCCGCATGCTCGATTTAAAGAAGAAGAAACATATCCTTTTTTAGTTAAAAGATGATTTAAATGGGTTTCACTAAGAGTTGGTATCCAGACTTACAAAATACAAGGCCCACAACAATATATTTAAAGAATAACAAAGCCGCAGCCCATTTATAGATTTCAAATCCGAAGTTAACTATGTTTGACCAAAGTCAAACTTTCGCAACTTAAATTTCCGAATGTTATATCTTCTTCGTCCCGTACCCGATATGCACGTTCTAATAGTGTATTTCGTACAACTTTTCGAGATATATATTTTGGTGATATTGTTTTTTTTCAAATTATTAATTTATTATAATTAATATTTAATTTCGATTAGTCATACTAATACGTGGCTTAATCGTCGTTTGATCAGTCAAATGACATTGACGTGTTTGAGGGTCTTTACAAATATCAATCACCTCACAATAACTTAACTGTATGGTAATGGAACAAGATATTATGGAATCACAAAGAATGAGACGAAGAGCTTTGTGATTACTTTTTATCTTACCTATCGAAGATTAAATCTCGAGCAAATCTTAGAGAAGATAGTACTCAATACGATAGAACAAAGTAAGATCAGAACATGCAACTACAGAGAAAATAGTTGGGTATCTGATAGACGCATTATTGTGTCTAATATGTCTCAATTGTATATATTGTTAGTGTTCGATTTTGTATTTATTTTGTTATTTTATGTCTTTGTAGGTATTTTTAGAGAAATAAGCTCTTGCGGCGAAATTGGCTCGAAAAGTGGTGTTTTACACCCCAGGATAGAGTACTAAAGGCACCCCAGAAATGCACCGGAAGCACCCCAAAAATGTGTCGGAGGAACCCCGGAAAAATTACTTTCTATGCCCAAAAATTACTATTTGCACCCCATAAGACAAGTGCTAAAGGGACACCCGTGCAGGATTAGGGGGAGGACATGTTCTTCTCAAATTCAAAAGAATATTTTTGGCGGGAAAATAAACTTATTTCTTTGTCAAATTTTCGATCGATTTTTGGACGTGATTTAGTGAGATTCAATCCCTGAAACTTAATGGGTAGACGTGATATGACCATAGAAAGCTGTTATGGGTGTCTGTTTGGATTAGAATTGACTGTAATCATCGCATGGAGCAAAACAGAGTTACACACATTTTCACGGGATAACATGAATTACAGTGAGTTCGATGCCTGTAATGCACGAGTTTGGAGTATGTTCGACCGTAATGGATACAAATAAGGAGATTGGACTTCTAAAAACGCGTGGAGGAGCTAAACAGAGAATGAAAATCTTGATTATTCCCGTATCATGAATAAAAGATATTGTGAATATTTCAGAATTAATGGAGGAGATTCAACGCCTGTTTTTGGTATAAATAAAGTCCCTGGGAGACTTAGAGGGGGTGTGGAGAGTTTGGGGAGCTTAGGAGAGCCAGAGAAGAAGAAATCACAAGTTGCAGAACTCAGTTTCTGCTGCTGCTGATGATGATGAACGCGAAGAACATAAGACGTAACGTAACCGTCGTTCTTTAATAGTGACAGCGACAATAGGGTGAGGGTCGTAATGCGACAGTGTTAACAACACTTCATTTTTATCGTTCTCTGTAACAGCTCGGTTTGTAACAAACAGAAGTGTTACAAACCCGGTTTTTGTCAATTTTATCCTATTTCATCATTTGTGAACCATTTTTGAGCATTAATAAAGATGAATTTTGAGCATATTTCCATGATAATGATGAGCTAATTCTCGCGTAACCAAGGCATGGAGGAAGCTATTGTTGCATGAATAATTGGTAATTAATTTACTTTTCTCTAATTTTGCAATTTATAATTCACTCAAATTACTGCTTTGCAGAATTTTAATTATTTGCATAATTTTTCCTAATTAGTTGTGATTCAATTAGATAGGTTATGCTTTGGTTAGATAATCTATGCTTAAGGGATACAATTAATGTTTGAGAATATGCTTGATAATTTGTGAATTAAGAAAAAGAGATTTTAAAAATAATTAGAGTTTTGGAATTTTTATCATCATTTATTCATGTGTAATAGTGGAATCTAGTGTCTTGGTTATTTTCACTCTAAAAATTAAATCCTTAGTCCCAGTACCTCTTGCACCAATTGTAATATTATTGTATATTTTTATTAATTTTAAAAAAAACTCGAATCTTCACAAATCTGAACGAACCCATTCTTACCACTATTTAAAATTACATCAATTTTTGGCGCCGCTGCGACGCGGATTTGTTTTTAGATTTAGAGTTTTTAGATTTTTATTCTTTTTTACGTTTCTTGGGTATTTGTCTTTTTGTTGCAGGTTTTGAATCAAAGAGGAATTGGAGACGAAAGACTTGGGGGATTAAAAGCTAGACAAAGCAAAAAGAACGGAGAAAAGACGAAGATTTTTATTTTTATTTTTTTTAATTAATTAGATTTTATTTTATTTTATTTTTATTTTTAGATTTTATTTTTAGAAACTGTAAATAGGATTTTATTTTGTGTAAGTTTTTATTTTTGGACATTTTATTTTTATTTTTGGGACATTGAACTTTAATTATTTTTAAACCCTACGGAAGGGTACATTTTTTTTTATATATAAACTGTTTGCAGGGAAGGACGACGATTACGATATCGTCTCGGCCCCTCGGGTTCGTACATGACATAGGAGTCGTGGCCCGAGTCGACTACAACCGTTTCATCGCCCATCTGGTACGGGAGGTAAGCTTCTAAGCACCCGCGAATCCCCTGTCAGCGGGTTTACTGTCTTCCTTAAGGTGCATATATGTTGAGGTTTTGAATACGGACTTTAATTTCCTAGTAAAGGGCAAGGCCAGGCCATACAAGATAAGGGTTCGGATTTCATCACCGTTCTCTTCTTGCCCGCCTTAGGAACACATAACCTACGCGAACCCAAGCTTAAAATACTGATTAGAACGAGACCGATAGGGTAACGAGCTTGTAGGAAAGTCATTCAAAGGGAAGTATTGGGTATCTTATTAGCTTAACTTAAAAGTTCAGGAAGATTACTATGAGTCTACTAGAGCCGCCCTAACGGGAAACGTTGCCAAAGAGGTGGGGGTATCAAATCTCCTCTGAGCTTCCCCTACTTCTCTTCGACTCACTTTATTCGGATCGATCTAGAGAGGTTTGCTAAAACGATACCTAGTTGCCTTTTGGAGGAATAGAAGCTGGTCTAGAAACAATCTAAGGGAGCCATCATGCTTTTTGTTTGCTAGATTCAATAGGTTTGATTTGGTCGAGTCAGCCTTGTTTGTGATTGTGTAGAATTCCTCTGTAGTTTGTATTTTCGGGGTGATGAATCCTTTTCAGGAGACGCCACC
>JAJJMB010008592.1:6486785-6618883 GCA_023531105.1 Papaver atlanticum | reverse complement strand
GTAGAAATTCTCATTATCAGGAGACGTCATCTAAAATAACTCTTGGTGAATATATGCAAGGGAAACGACATTGGGATGTTCCAACGGTAAGCGAGGAATCACATCTAATGATCTACGAGAAGTATTATAAACACAGACCGCCTAGTTTGGAACAAAGATTAAGAATTCTTGAATGTCAGAAATTATATTATGATGATGAGGAGGAGAATAGTACTGACGAAGAATCTGAAATATGTAGGCATAGTGATCAGGAAACTATTAATCCAATTGAGCTTTCTAATAATGATATTATTTCTAGTTCAAATCCAAATAATTTTTATGATTATTCACCTGTTCAAAAGGACGAGGATTTGATTAGGGATACCACCGTTTTAGACGATGTAGTTTTTCCTTTTGATTACGAAGCCTATAGTGGTTTAGAGGAACGGGTTTATTATGAAAATGTTGTTTTAGAGTCTAGCGACTTAGAAACAATAGTCTTAGACAAAGAAGATAGACCCGTAGAGATGAGTAAAGATGCACTACCTGAATACGAAACATTCTGAGTCTACATCAAATGACTGTCTCACACAAATCATATAAGATGTTACCAGGCGATTTTCACATGATCATCTTTTGACTTTCATCAAGAATAAAAGATGAACTTGGTTAAAGCGAAAGATTACCAACACATATTTCGAGAAATATGTAAGCGAGTTAAACTCAGCTCGAAATATCAAATGTGTATAAAGTAAAGTCTATATAGCTATACGACTTTGTCTCAATAGGAGATAGAATAGAAATAGACTTCTGAGTGATAGATGAGTTCAAGTCTCCACATACCTTTTGTTGATGAAGTTTCACAAGCTCCCCTTAGTAGTTCTTCGTCTTCAATCGATGAACGCCATGAAGTCTAAAGCTCAACTACACATTCTATCCTAATCCGAGACATAGCTATAAGTAGACTAGAAATCAAGACTTATAGGTTTTGACAACTAAACTTGACAAACAAGCTTGAGATAGCAACGCTTGTGAGTTCGACCGAGCAGTTCTCTAACAATATTAACTTATGTTGAGAGTCAAGGTAGAACCGATCCCTACCTACTTTGGGATACATGGTAGAACCGATCCTAGCTTTTGTTGGGAGTTTTGGTAGAACCGATCCTTACCTATATTGGGAGTCTTGGTAACCGATCCTAGATATTTTTGGGATTCATGGTAGAACCAATCCTTACCTATATTGGAAGACTTGGTAGAACTGATCCCTACCTATGTTTGGAGTCATGGTAGAACCGGTCCCAGGATCAAAACCGATTTTCAGCATTCACGTATTACTTAACAGTTTTGTGTGAGTTTGGAATTAGGGTTTGCTAAATAAAAAAGTTCTAGATGTCGACATAAGTTTAACATGTACATAATTTTTATCTCTAATTGTTCAAAGATATTCCTTGATACTCAAGATGATCCCAAACTAAAATATAGAGAATCTTTTAATTAACATTTTCGAATTATATGTTTTTGATTTTCCAGCAATCAAAACATATCTCATGAAAAGATATATTAGTTAAGTGCTAAGATAATATTAGATATCATCTAAAGAGAAATTTCTGAATTACAGGTTGGATATTAGTTGGAAATATGAAAACCAAAATTAGGTACTTATTGCATATCTTGAGAAATTTTCGATTTTTGAATTTTCTTGTTGTCCAAACAATCTTTGTCTATAAATACTAAAAATTTCATTTCTTGCAAACTATCCTAAGAGCCAGGCAAACTTCATTCGTGTTGTTTCTGGTGGAGCCGACTATCCAGAGAGGAAAGCACCTTAATTAGGCGAAATCTCTTATGTCCGCTCATTTAAAGACTTTTGTGGGATCAAGAATCTCCAGAGTAGCATTTGTGGGAAACTAGATAATTGCATTGTTATTTTAGTTTATGATTATTTATTTGATTGACTAACGGTTGTTGAAACTTTGATTGCACCTAGTTTGATTATTCTTGAGAGCCTTCTCTTCTGACATAAGGTCAATCAAATTAGATCAAAGTATTGACGAGATCTTCAGAACTGTTTTTAGATCTGAAGACAACTTGTGATCATCCATTGTTAACAGACTCCCTTCTGTGTGTGATCCATCATAAGTGGAATCAAGTTTGTGTTGTATAGGTACAATTAAAGATTTGAAGACAATAAGATTTTTCTGATTGGTTTTCACATCTCGTGATATTTGTGCACACATCTTGATTGACTGGGATCCGACTAAGATCTGGTTTATTTTGATAGATTTGATCAAATAGTCGTATAGATCGACAACTATCATTTGGTGGTATTCTTTAGTATCCGAATTTGATAGTTGTGAATCTAGATATGATTATTTGGGATTTGGATTGATCTTAATGGACAAAGGAGTTTACTTGTTTAAACGGAAGAGCATTTGTCAAAAACTTAACATATATTTTTCTTAAAAGATTATTGGAGTAGTTACCAAACAGCTTTGTTCCTTTACTGTTTGGAAGACGATCAAAATGAGTTGAGTGCTTAAGTAAAGAAACTCAAGATAGTGATTTATGTCTTGGGATTCATGTGCGTTGGCCAGACAGTTATAGGCGCAGGAATACTGATGGAACTTGTGGAATTAATTACGATCTAAGATTATTATTCACCTCACAAGTAGATACTTGTGGAATCAAAAAGTCTGAGACGAAGAAGCTTTGTGATTTATATCTATCTTGCATGTTGGGGCTAATGTCTCAACAATCAAAGCAATATCAGGATACACGAACTATCAAGATAAAGATAGTTGGATCTGGCTTCACGAATCCCTAGGTGAAGTATTTTTAGTCGCTAAACCTAAAGAGGTTTAAGGGAGAGGACGACTCTAGATTACAACTAGGACATATAAGAATAATATTAGGGATTCAAAGATCCCAGTTATTTGAGGTTCTACGTATATAGACTTTCAAGGCCAAGGTTGCTTTGGACTTAAGCTAAGATAGCTTAGGAATCAAACAATCAATAATCATCATTAGATGAAAAACTTGACTTGAGATTAACATAACATAATATACACTCTGGTTAGAATGAACCATAACCGAATTGTGTACAATGACTTGTTCATGAGAGGATAGTCGAAACTACCTAATCGAACGATAAGCTTAACCATTTTCATATAACACTTTAAGACTTTCATCTTGAGTCACACATGTGATCAAACATGTCTAGATAGTTTTTTTAGAGAGTTGTTCAAATGCCGATTATCTCATAGAAATAATTTTGATGCATCTGAAAATATTCGACAGGGTAAGTACGTGTACTGTATTCCTGTTTGTGAGTATTTTTATCATGGTACGTGTACCGGGTTTGTATACCTTTAAGATAAAAACGGGTTCAGGAATCCATAGATCTTTTCCGGTTTGCATACTGGGTATGCGTACCTTTCCGGCTTAGAAACCAACATATCTTTTTCGGTTTACATATTAGGTATGTGTACCTTCCTGGTTGACGAGTCAACAAGCTTTTTATGGTATGGATACCGGGTATGCGTACTAAAAAGTCACCGCCGAACTATAGCTACGCCCGTACGTGTACTGGTACATTTACTGCGGCTCCGGACTTATAACAGTTCTCCTAGTATGTGAACTGGTATGCACACTGTCCTGCATCTAGATTTACAGTAGTTCTATATCTCTCTAATTATCAATTCGAAACATTCCCGAATAACATCAATGACGCATATCACTGTTCCAAGCTATTTTCAAATGATTAAATTTTGAATCATAATTTAGGTCATAAACAATAAATTGTTCTGAACCAAATTCATCAAGTATGAACAAATGTTCTTAAGCTTAGTCATCCTATTTCGAGAACTATTAACAAGATAAAATTGGCTCGAAATTTTTAGTATGCATGTAATGTCAAATTTAGTCATGCGACATTGTCTCATAGATAGAAAGGCGAAAACTTGAGTAATAGGTGGTTCAGTCTTCACTTATCTTTTGTTGAAGAAGTTCTCCAAAAGCTCCGGTTGATCTTCGCCTTCAAGCGGTAGAACGCAATAATGTCTTGTACTCAACTACACACTTTTATCCTAATTCGAGACTTGACTACATGTAAACTAGAAATCAAGATAGTTTTGATCAACTAAATTTGACAACAAACTTGAGATAGCAACACTTGTGAGTTCGACCGAGCAATGCTCTAACATAAATCCCCCCGTTTGGTTACTTTATATCAACTAAAATCTCCATGCTCTTCGTGGGAAAGAACTCCTTAACATTATATTACCAGTTAATTGTGTGGAAAGAAGTGATTAATTTGTTGGGTAGACGATGCACATCAAATTTTGGCGCCACTGCCGGGGAGCAGTCGGTAGCTTTTAATTATTAGTTTTCTTTAGTATTTTTCTTCGTACTTTAGTTTTTAGTTTTTTTTTTTTGTCCAAAATGGATTAATAATATTCATAACCCGTTCTAGAACGGGAGAAAAATTCTATAAACGATTTGTGTGCATAATTTTTATTTTGAGGTTTAGTTAATTTTAATTCTGACAATTTTGTATGATCGTCATGTTTCCATTTGGAAATAACATGTACGATTGGAAAGATCTATCATATCACAGTGGTAATGGTAATCAATTTGATACTAGTCAATATGGTTTTCAATCTTATTTTTATAACAACAACCAATCATGCTAGGGGTATAGTGGAGGTAAGGTTCGAACCCCTTAATTGCAGAAACCAACTCCAATTTAATGAGTTCGAAACTAGTTTAGGGACCACTAGTTAGGGGTATAAAAAAAAAAACTAAAAAATTAAAATAGCTTCTATTTTTAAGGCACCGGTAAATGTGCTAATGTGCACCCGGTTAAAGCGGGTGCACAAAGTCCGACTCTAAATACACACCATGTCTCTCTTTGATGAGAGATTTTAACCAAAGATCATGACCCTAAGAAATTGTGTAGTGCCCAAGTTTAACATCTTTTGAACCATCTCATTAGTCTATAGGTACATGCATACAAACCGATCTATATTAAAAGTTTTAAGCAATTCTAAACGGTGATAGAAGACACTGTTTGTTGTCCATTTGACAGCCCCTAATCTACTGTTGATTGCATTCACTACATTAAAACATTCCCCTTCTAAGTCTACGTGAAGATAGAGAATATGCTATTGCCAGGCCCAATTTACATCTTCCAAAGCCACGACCTATTGCAGCTAGGGGTGAGCAACGGACGGACGGTTGCGGATTAGGGGTCACCCGCGTCCAATCCGTCAAATTTGCGGATATGAAAAATCAAACCGTGACCGGCCCAATCACCCGGGGATTAGCGGTTGATACGTTCCGGATGCGGATAAACCGCGGTTTTATTATTAAAAAAAAAAAAAAAACTTAAAACAAGCAAAAAAACTTCTGCTGACAGTTAACAAAAAAAAAATACTAATTCTTGCAAACAACCAAAGTTAAACCATCAAAATGCAACAAGCTAACAACAAGTCTGGTGCCAAGCCAATGGAACTTCTGTTGCCAAAAAAGAGTCCTTGGATTTGAGTACTTGTTCATTCAATCCATAATGGATATGTCTGGAATTTCCTTCAAGATTTCTGCCGCATCTGTAAAATGAGGAGTCATAGAGCAATCAGTGAACAGTTGCAAGTTTCTATCATATATAGTTTCATTTATGCATTGTATCATATTGTATCATATGCCAGAAACCCAACTTGACTTGGAGAAGCTAGCAGTTCAAACAAAATTGTGCCTAGTAAAGGACACACCATTCAGCCTATATTGTTATAATCAACAAAGGACAACAAAGAACTGTTGGATAGTCTAATATTGAAATTCCCAAACAAAAACAAGTAATTTAGCAGCACACATATCATGACAGGGTGATCAAGTAGAAGGAACAATGTATATGCAAGCATAAAAGAATGAAAACAAAGAAAACAAGGTTTGAGAGTTACCTAAGTCAATATTTTCAATCCCTTCTATTATCTCCTCGATATTGATTGGTTTGTCTTTCAACCAATTTTCAGCACAGATCAGTGCTTGCACTGTTTTTGGTTGCATGGAACTTCGAAACTCATTAAGAACACGACCACCTGTGGAGAAAGCTGATTCTGAAGCTACTGTTGATACTTGCATAGCTAGCACGTCTCGAGCTATCATGGACAATATCTTATACTTGGAAGAGTTAACCTTCCACCAATTCAAAATATCAAATTGTGCATTAAAATCCTCTCTTTTCTCTGACAAATAGATATCCAGCTCTGTTTTCCCCTCTACTGTTTCTTGATGTTTTTCAGACTCAACAAATCTGTTGATCGGATTCTGAGGTTCTTGTGAAAGAGAAGTATCGGGTTGTATTTCAGCTGTAGGTCTTGAAACCATATCACTCCCTTTATATAATAGTGCATACTCATCAAACATATTTGTTAAAATAAGTTTAACTGCAGTCATCATCTAATGGACCTCTTTGTCAACTGTAGCGACATTCTCTCTCAGTAATTCTCTCAAAGCAAATCTAAGATAGGCTTCTTTGCGTCTTGGGTCAAGCAACACAGCAATGTATAGCATTTTGTTGATTTTATCCACTGCCCAATACTTTTCGTATTTCAGAACCATCCAATCAGCCATGTCAGCCAATAACATATTACCATTTTTAACCCATTCTTGCAATATGTCATTAATAGAAATTACTTCATCGAGGAATAAGTTAGATGTAACATAGGTTGATCCAGAAAATTTTAATGTAGCATCATAGAATCTTTTTAGCAATCTAACAAATGCACGAGCTATTTCCAAATCAGAAGCAATAGGCCATACCTTAGGAATTGCTGGTGTTGCTGTGTTACCTCTGGTTGGTGGTCGAGGAGGATTAAGAAATTTATCAGCATACCCTGATTCTTCAAATTGGTAGAATACCTCCTCATATTTTTCAGCTGTAGACAACATTTGGTAAGTCGAATTCCACCTAGTCTCACAATCCAAGCTAAGAAATTTGGTGATGTTAATCTTCCGTTGTTCAGCACATTCTCTATACTTTTTCAATCTTTCTCCTGATCCTCTAATAAACTTAACTGCCTCGCGTATCCTAGAAATAGATTTATTATACAAATCCATGCCGTTTTTAACCACTAAGGCAAGGATATGTGCTGCACATCTGAGATGCATGTGCTCTCCTCCCAAAATTGCTGACTTCCAACCCACAACTCTCTTGGACAAATAAGAAACTGTTTCATTGTTAGAACTGACATTATCAATAGTCAAAGTGAATACCCTTTCAATCCCCCACTGTAAAAGACAAGATGCAACTGTTTTACCCAATTCCAGGCCAGTATGATCCGTAACTGGACAAAAATTCAATATTTTCTTCTTTAACACCCAATTCTCATCAATATAATGACCTGTCAACACCATGTAGCTCATGTTTGTAACTGAACTCCACGTATCAGTGGTGAGACAGAACCGTCTGCCATACTTTCTAAAATCATCCTTCAATCTGTGGTACTCATTCAAATACATCTTCATGCAGTCTCTAGCTTCAGTAAAACGAGAAGGAACTTTAAACCTAGGTTCTAGTTGATGACAAAATTCTAAGAAGCCTTCACGCTATACAGCAATAAAAGGTAATTCATCTTTGATGACCATTCTAGTAAGGGCAGCTCTGCATGCATCTTGGTCAAAAGAGTGAGTCACAACAGAATGAGTCTCACCATCATCACTTACTTGAAAGTTTAACTATTGCTGTCCAGGTGGAGTGAAATGAGGACACTTTATTTTCTTTATATGGTTGTTCATATTTGTTGTTCCATGAGAGTTAGAACCCCCTGTACTGTCTTTACCCCATGAAAATCTCTGCTTGCAATGCTTGCACTCAACTTTAGGTGGATTAAGATCAAGACGCTTATCAAAATGTTCCCAACAATCTGATTGCTTCTTACCAGAAGCTTTAGGAGGCTTTGAAACTTCAACCTCAGGTGTAGCTGTCACTGTGGCTGTAGCTATGCTCTCGACAGTTGCCGGGGTAGCTGTACCAATGCTCTCATCAAGATTGTTAATAGGAATAGAAGGTCCCTTAGTACTTGAAGCCATCTACAAACAAAGTGAACACAACAAAATGAACACATTAGGTAAATGAACACAACAAGGACAACACATTATTATCCAAACTGACAAAAAGGAAAGATGCAAATTACCCTGCCTAGCACTGATTTCATATTAGTATCCAGAAAAAACAACCATCAATATACATACACAGACACTGATTTTTTGAGAAAGAAGCATCAACAGTTACAAGTGAGTTCATTTAAGTTCTCACCTCTATTCGCAACTCCAACCTTAATCTCTGAGGTCGCCTATCGAATCCAAAGCCACCTTAATAATGTAGAAGTTGAGTTAGAAAATAGAACAATTTAACCCAAACTCAATAGACAACAAACTAATAGTTGCAGTTCCCTGCCTAATTAGAAATTCATAGCACTTGATATCAATCTGTAATTTGTTGATCAGAGAGTTATACTTTTCAAATAGATACCCTACTCCAGTTCATCAACTAATTCCTAAAATTAAACTACAGTACCCCTAACAGCATGATAAGAGTTCTACAATAATATTGCTTGTTTTCAATTCAACAACTTTCTTATGAAATCTAAGGTGATTCACAGACTGGTAGAATCAGCACCTTCATCTTTATTTCAAGTTCCAATCCTACCGTGATTCAAAGCTACAAAGAATTGAAATCAATATCTAATGAACCCTAGGTTTTACAGATACAAAATTAGATGGAAACAGAAGTAGTAGAATTGTTCAATAAACCATCATACTCAAATCAATCAGCTGAAACAAGAGTAGTTAAGGTAGAAATCATACCTTCAATCTCAAACGAAGGACAGCAAGATTTTTTTTTCCAGTTTTTCACTGAGTTACGAGATTGGAAGCGAAGCGACTAGAGAGAAAGAGAAAAAAAACAGCCGTGTTTATATATAAAACCTCTAACTTCCCATATTATCCCCAATAATTCTATTAAATTCCCTTACTGTCCACGGTGTGTGTGAATCCGCGGTTTTCAATACCCAACCGCACCCAAACCGCTAAAATGTGCGGATTTGAGAATCCCACCCGTGTCCGGCCCGTATGTCTTGTGGTTTGGGTGAAATCCGCAATTTTACGGACGGTTACGGGTGAAATCCGCGGATCCGGTTTTTATGCTCACCCCTAATTGCAGCGATACACCAAGCTCCTTGACATCCTGCATCAATAAACATAATCAGCCCAAACCCCACAAGTTTATTTTGTAAGAAAAATATGGTTAAAAAATATTTAATTTCTATGTCTTTTTATTTAATTTATGCAGAGAGAGAAAAGGATCAAACCAAAAATATCTTTAAATAAAAGAACCTTAGAGCAATTGAAGCAAGTCTACAAGACCCAATAGACACATCTATTCTAGGACTATTTGATACATCCTACTTATTTTATTGAGGATGACACAAGCCCGTAAGAAGCAAGCTTTACATGTAGTACCCAATCTTGATTCCAGATCAGATTGTTACAAGGAAGAGTCTAGTCATAAAGAAACTTGTGGAGAAAATTATACCAGTGAAATTCGTGAGCGAATTCTCTCTACCAATGAAGGGAATATTATGACGAAAGACAAATCAAACTTTGAAAGCATTCCAGTCGAATGTTATGAATGTTCCACTTATAAACTCAAGGTTTCACATATGCAAGAAATATTACTTTCAGACTCAGTCCAGACTTGTATAAGAAAAAAATTCTCATAACGAAACTTGTGCAGAAAATTATACAAGTAGAGGGTGAATTTTCTCGAACACCGGGAGGAAAACAATAACAGAAGATTTACCAGGAATGGACATGTGCTACTCAAGCACAACATATCACAAAAGCATTGCTCACGCTTAGCAAGGCGTTGATCCAGTAACACTCTTTTAGACCAACAAATTGGGGGAGGAAGTGGAAGCTTATGCTGATGACACAAGAGGTATCCATAATGAGGTGTGTGCAACCATTAACAAGAAGTAAACAGTGGCGGAGGAAGTATTTTCAATTGTTGGTAGAGATCCGACCATTGAGGTAGCATTGAAAAATGCATCCCTTTCAAATGAATGCTAACACTGTTAACTGTCCTGTAATGGTCGATGGCAGTGTACAGACAAAGTTCACCAATATACTAAATGCGACGATTGGTCTATAGAGAAGACACCTTCTGTGGATAAAGTAGTTCATAATTATTGCTTTCAATTGAGTGCTTGAGTTGTTTCTTTACGAAATCTATATTATGCTTGAGGTACTTACACCATGATTTTGGTACAAGCAATAGTAGTTGATGTACTACTATTATGGTAATGGAAATAAGTGGTCTTCTTAAAATCAAATCAGAACTTAGTTATACCAAGCAATCTTGCTGCCTATGGCATCTAACAGTTCTAATTCTAAGTTGTTAGAAGATCGCAAGGCAAGTTACGCTATATGCATAGAAAGCCATGATATCTCCTGTGAAATGTGAGCCTATGTTCTTTGCTAATTATACTCATGAGATAATAATTGTCTGGACTACGTCAGCTGTTTGTACATGCGCCACCGTTCAATTCTAGTTGCCAAGTATGCAGAACTAAGATGCTGCTGTAACACCTCAACTATGTCTTTGCCATAGAAGCACCACACATCTTGCAAGTCAAATCAGGAAGTCTACTTCTAATACTGACCATATTTCCAACCATGGTCGTTGTCAAACATTGAAAGTTTTCATTGTGGCAAAATATTGTACTTGTGCACAATGACCAACCTCAGGTTCCTACGAAATAAACAGGCCGTCACTTTATACCCAACCTCTGTTTCTGGATATTTAGGTGTCAATATCAAGGAAAGAGCTCTCTTGTTACCGAAACCCACAGTATCTAAAGTACAATACGACTTGAAGGACACCTTTGTTCTACCTTTGATGGCGTTAGCACGACTTGCTGTAACACCAAAATCTTTTACGAGTTTGATACACTTTGAGGTTACATCCTTCGGACTGTAAACATCTCTGATGACACAATAATGAGGTTACATCCTTCGGACTGTAAACATCTCTGATAACACAATAAAGTAGAACAGAATGCTTTACGGTTGTAATGGCAGTTCTGGATAACAGAACACATGGTCTGACCTCCCTTTCCTCGACTTAGGATTCCTCCTCGATAACCGTTTTTGTTTAGCAATCGAAAGACTAAAGTACACAGTCACTTGTAGATAGAGCCAAAACAAGTTGCAGTGCGCAAAGAGGGGGTGTTAAAGACTATTATTCTTTCCAAAAAGCTTGCTCCTGATCCATCTTGTTTATTACAAAGGTCTAGAACCTTCCACAACAGCAAAGGTTAGAGAGTACCTGACTAACTTGATATACAGTAAGCAGTGGTTATGGATAGTTTCTATCTTCTTGAAGAGCTTGGTTACCCTTTGGCTAAAAGATCTGGTTGCAACCCCAAGGAACTTGTTGGCGATTATAGTAGAGTTGGTTTTAACCTAGTTGACTCAATTTTTATACGTTCTTATAGTTAGTTCAACTTCACGTTCTATCCGCCTCATAACTATTTGTTGTGTTGTTCTATTGTTTTACTTGAATCCCATTGGACAACAATCCTAGGTGCAAATGACTGTTCTGCGAAGCTTAAACACATAAGCTTCATACTACTATTATGAATACAGATGCCAAAGGTGAACCAGAAAAATAGGCATAGCAAAAAAGCACAGAAAACACAAGGGTAAATAAATGGGAAAATAATCGTTTGGTCATTTTTTAGGTGGTCCCATGTTTGTTTGGTCCTTTGGAAAAACGCCTTTACTGTTTGGTCCATAATTATTTAAAAATATTAAATGGACCAAAGTACCTTTCCGTGTTGATTCCAACTTATTTTTTGTAGCAGTTCATTCGTCAAAATGAACTCCTGTTAATTTCTACTTATTTTTCAGAAATCACCTTTTATCAGGAGTTCATTCGTCAAAATGAACTCCTTAAAAACCTAAAAAAACAGAGTTCATTCCAGAAATGAACTCCTGATAAAAACCTATATAAACCAGAGTTCATTCCAGGAATGAACTCATGATAAAAACCTATATAAACCAGAGTTCATTCCAGAAATGAACTCCTGATAAAAACCTAAAAAAACAGAGTTCATTCCAGAAATGAACTCCTGATAAAAACCTAAAAAAACAGAGTTCATTCCAGAAATGAACTCCTGATAAAAACATAGAATTGAGTTCATTCTTTAAGATGAAGACCTAATAATTCAAGATCTAAAAACAGAGTTCATTCTTTACATGAACACACGAAGAAAAAACAACATAAAAATCAGAGTTCATCTTCATCAAACACGAGTTCATTCTGTCTGATGAACTCCGGAGTTCATTCTTTGCATGAACACAAACATCAACACGAGTTCATCTTCATCAAAACACGAGTTCATCTCATCAACACGAGTTCATTCTGTTTGATGAACTTCGTCGTCGTCATCATTATTCAACAACAACATATTTGAGTTCATTATGTTCGATGAACTGCATCGTCTTCATCATCTTCAAACAACAGCAAAAAGAAATTCTTTGTCATCTTTAACAGCACGTCGTCTTCAACAGTAGCAGCAAAACAAAACAAAACAAAACAAAACAAAACAAAACAAAACAAAACAAAACAAAACAAAACAAAATAAAATAAAACAAAACAAACAATAACAGATATTTATCATCAAAAATCAATCACCGTCTTCAACAACAACAGATCTCGAAGTCTTCATCGTCTTCATCATATTTAAACAAACAGATCTCGAAATCTTCAACTACAGATCTTTATAGTCTTCATCGTATTTCACAGCAACAAAAATTAAATTAAATTGTAACCCAATCTTCAAAATCAACAGTTTAACAGCAGCAGCAGAAAAGAGAAGTGAATAATAAGAATCTCAACCATTTTTTACTGTATAATAAACATAAATATAAATCAAACAAAATCAAGAAATCAAACTCCATTTTTTTCTTTCGTTTCTTGATTTTTTATAGAGAGAAGAAGAAGAATGCGACGAAGTTTTCATTGCGGACCTAGGTTTTTTTTAATTGAGAGACGTAAAACCAAACAACAGCAGATCTCGAAGTTTTCTCTGTATAAAATCTTCATCTCAATCTTCAAACAAAACAGCAGCAGGAAAAAAATCAAATGAGAGAGAAAGTAGATCTGAAACTAAGAGAGAGAAAGTGAATCTGAAAATAAAATTATTTTCCATTAATTTTTTGCATATATATGGGCCTAAAAGGATATTTTTGTCCCTACCAGACGACAATTACATCATCCATGACGTCACCCTAGGACCAAACCATTATTTCTAGGACCAAACTATAATTTATTTTTCCAAAAAGGACCAAACAGACAGTTGATCGAGTCAACTGGACCAAACTCATCCTAATATATTATTTCTAGGACCTATTGGTATTTCCTACTAAATAAATCGATCAAGCAATATGGAGTGTCAAGTAAAGAGCTAAGAGTAAGCATAGACAAATTTAGATTTAAGCATACAATGAGATAAGAAGAACATAGAGACTTAGTTGTATGGCTAATATCATGTAAGAATATTTCAAACTGCAAATAACTTGATTAAGCTAGTGGAATATGAAACAGAAATGCACGGGAAGTGACAGAAACAAAGTGGTTAATATAGCAAAAGAACTAACCTGATAGGTAATGTCATCCAAATTCTCAGCAACAACTGCAGAAGCATCATCTACATGCATAGCAATATGTTCCTGAGTAGTTGGTAAAGTGTCACATTCTTTTTCTAATTCAGAACTCTCTCCCTCGAACCTACCATTATACCAATCCTTGAAGTGATAACCCAATCTGCCACCTGCATCAGCATACTACATACATACGGACTCATGTGATCCAGTAACTCCTAGGTATTGCAATATCAAAAATAAATAAAGTTATCAGAAATTACGCACCTTCCCATAAGTCACAGCTCGGTCAAAGGAGTCTTCTAACATTTCAATCTCTTCCGCAATCTCTTCTCCATATCTCAGAAGGTGATGCTGACGATCCCCATTTTCAAGACCAAATTTTTCCATGAAAGCATTGAATTGGTCCGCCAGAATCTTGCTAGCATCAAGAGGAGGTAGAGTGCCTAATTCTATGTTCATCCAAGCGTCAATTACTGCAGAATGAACTTTAGAAATTTCTTTTTTCAGATAATCAGCGTTACATTCTCCTGCTGCTTCTCCACTGAATTTCCGGAAATGGTTTCTAGGGGTTGAAAAGATTCATGGAGGGTAATCAAAAGTGTGGTGGAATTTTGAGATACGAGTAATTAGGTTTGAAGAAGTTGGATTAATTGAGTTTAATGAAGAAGATACGGGTTTTGCTGACGATCTTGTAAATGGGTTTCTTCTTAAGAGTGATTTGCTCACAGAAAATCCTGAAATTCGATTCATTTTTATTTATTTATTTAAGAAAGGAAAACCTAACAGTTGTTGGAGGAGGAGGTATGTAAAAGACGCGATGAGAGTACGACTTATAGTTGGGCTCGGTTAGTGTGTACTAGGGTATAATAAATATCTAAATTACCCTTCCATCAAACTATGGAGAAAATTAATTGGACACTAGCCCTGCTAGGATAAGGTGTAAAATATAACAAACTTCTAAAAACATCTCCAATGCTTGGGATCAAGGTCATCCTATGTGGAGGTCTTATTATTTATTTTATTTTGATGTCAAGGATGTGATAATTTATTAACTTGAAACGGGTACATTGTCTGCTAACAAAAAACTCTCAATAATACTACAGGTTTATTACAGATTCTAGGAACAAAATGACATTCCCATTGTGGGATAGTTTTAAGATAATCAATGGATCTAGCAAGATATCTTCATTTTCCCAAGCTATCACTGGTGCCTGCTTACTAATGTAGCTTTCGATCCCTACCAAGTCTGTTTCCAAAACTACATGTGTGTGTTACAAGTCCGTGCAAGAAACGCCAGACATTCTGCTTGTTCAGAGTCTTTTACTCCTGCATAGTATTTTGCAGAGCTTCCCCACCATTTTCTTGAAAAATCACGCAAAATGAGAGCAATGCATGTTAGCCAGGTGTTTGTATCATAAGAAGCATCACAGTTTATGATAAATAATGGGGGTGTAGGTGGTTTCCAATGCAGTGGAGGTGTTTTATGATGCACAACAGGAAATCTATTTTCCTGCTTTCCATATAAACTTTCTATATAGGTAGCAAAACTCATAGCTTTCCTAACAACTGTTTGTGGGTTAGCTTGCTTGTGCTGAAACTGAACTTCACATCTTTTATTCCAGATAGTCCACAAAACTATCCTGGCTAGGTTTAACCAATTTGATTGCGAACTATTTTGTTGAGCTGATTGTATCCAGGATTCAAATATTGCAGCAATGTCAGTATAAGCCCCTGATGAAACACTCGATCCTCCAGGGATAAGCATCCAGACAGCTCTTGAGAAGGGACACATAAATAAAACATGCATAATATCTGTTAGAGCATTGCTTGGTCAAACTCGCAAGCGTTGCTATCTCAAGCTTGTTTGTCAAGTTTAGTTGATCAAAACTATATACTTGATTTCTAATCTACTTATAGCTATGTTTTGGATTAGGATAGAATGTGTAGTTGATCTTTCTCCTTCACGACGTTCATCAATTGAAGACGGAGATCTACTGAGGAGAGCTTAGAGGAACTTCATCAACAAAAGGTATGTGGAGACTAAAACTTATCTATCACTCAGAAGTCTATTCTATTTTATCTTCTAATGAGATTAAGTCGTATAACTATACAGACTTTTATATTACACACATTTGATATTTCGAGCCGAGTTTATCTCGCTTATATATTTATCGAAATATGTGTTAGAAGCTTTTTGCTTTAGCTATATTCATCATATTCTTGACAAGTTTAGTTGGAGAAAATTTATTTATCGGAAACTAAATATTAAGTCAAAAGATGATCATGTGGAAATTGCCTTGAAACATCTTACATGACTTGTGTGAGACAATCATTTGATGTCGACTTGGAAAGTTTCGTATTGATTCGATCACTTGAAAATTACTTGAAGCTAATGGTATGTGTGAGACAGCCATTGTCGTCTTCTAAGGATGTTTCAATGATTGAAATGGGAGTTTAGAACAATTAACCATGTCTGGATACAACACGGTATGCATACCTAGTATGCGAACTGTATTGTTATAATTCAAGTCCTGGAAACTTGTTTGCGTACCTAGTATGCGAACGGTTTCACCTGGGTTGGGTCCGGGACGGCTATTCGCGTACCTGGTATGCGAACGGCTGGACAAGGCCAAGGTCCCGGGCTGTTGTTCGTGTATCTGGTTTGCGAACACAGTGGTTAAGTTCTAGAATCGGTTAAGCATGATTCTCATACTCATGAACTAAAACATTTATGAATTAAGGAATGAAATCTTTGCAAACCGTGGCTTAATGTTCATGAATTGATTCTTAGATAAGTACTTTGTATGATTACGAATCAATCCGATTTTGTTTCAATTTGTTCATATATATTTCTATGAGATAGTTAACAATTGAACAACTCTATGTGAAACACAATTAGATTATCTTTCATGATTGATTGATCATCATATTTGATCTAGAAGTGTTAGATGAATATGGTTAAGACAAAAGTGTTCATATGGATAACTTCGGTTAACTATTATTGAGTCAACTCAATATATACATTTAGGTACAGTTTCCGGTATCTAAATGAAGGTATGTTTCATTTGTGTGTAACAAGCTAAGACCATCTAACGGTGGAGATTGATTGCTTTATTATTAAGCAGACTTAGCTTGAATCTTAAATCAGGATTTCATCTAACGGTGAATATTGAATGCTTTGTTACTAATGAAAAAGCGGGGGTCTAACAACCTCACCCAATATTTCGCTTAGAAATCTGTATGGACTAACTCCAATATACTTTCAAGACAATCAACTAGATAGTCAGACTCAATCTTAAGAAAAAGTATATCAAAGAGTTATATCTCAATTTCTCAATTCAATCCGCAATCAAACAAATAGGAATTTGCGAGCCTGATTGAATACAAGAGAAATAACTTGAACGGTACCAAAGACCAATGTTCAAGGATCAATCAATTTCAATCAACAACCAAAGGTTGGATTTACCAATTGACCGATTCAATGCACAACCTGTGATATTTCAATTATATAACAAAATATAATGCGGAAAAGAAATAACACAGATACCAGAAGTTTTGTTAAAGAGGAAACCGCAAATGCAGAAAAACCACGGGACCTAGTCCAGATTTGAACCCCACACTGTATTAAGCCGCTACCGACACTAGCCTACTCCAAGTTAACTTCAGACTGGAATGTAGTTGAGCCCTAATCAATCTCACACTAATCAAGGTACAATTGCGTTCCTTACGCCTCAAGAACCACGCCGGATTCCGCACACTTGATTCTCTTAGTTGATCTCACCCACAACTAAGAGTCGAAGACTTGATAAACAAATCTGTATTACACAGAAAAGTCTATTGAATAGATAAATCTTTCTCCCACAGATAAACCTACGATTTTTTTTACGTCTTTTGATAAATCAAGGCGAATAGGAACCAATTGATATACCAGACTTATATTCCCGAAAAACAGCCTAGAAATATCAATCACCTCACAATAATCTTAATCGATTAACGAAACAAGATATTGTGGAATCACAAACGATGAGACGAAGGTGTTTGTGACTACTTTTCAATCTTTCCTATCGGAGATAAAATCTCGAGCAAATCTTAAAGAACATAGTACTCAATCACGATAGAAAACAGCAAGATCAGAACACGCAACTACAGAGAAATAGTTGGGTTTGGCTTCACAATCCCAATGAAGTCTTCATGTCGTTAACCTACAGGGTTTCGTGAAAAACCTAAGGTTAAAGGAGAATCGACTCTAGCTTATGCAACTAGTATCACACAGGAGGTGTGGGGATTAGGTTTCCCAATTGCTAGATTTCTCCTTTATATAGATTTCAAATCAGGGTTTGCAATCTAAGTTACCTTGGTAACAAAGCATTCAATAGTCACCGTTAGATGAAAACCTGATTAGATTCAAGCTAATATCTTTCAACCGTTAGATCGAACTTAGCTTGTTATACACGAATGAAATGTAACTTCATTTAGTTTTGAGTAACCATACCTTAACATGTACACTTGTCGGTTCAACAATAGTTAACCAATGGTTAGCTATATGAGCACTTTCATATCAACCTTATTCATCTTCACCATAACTAGTTCAAATGACTCAAATGAAACTAGTTAGAGAGTTGTTCAATTGCTTAGATCTCATAGAAGTATACAAGACATAATTGAAGCAAAAATGATTTTGATTCACTCGAATCAATTCATGAACATCATAGCCACGGTTTGCAAAAGATTCCATTCCTTACTATATAAATGTTTTAGTTCATGAATAAACCGATTTTAGAAGGTAACCTACTTAAGTATGCAAACGGGTACGTATACCTAAGTAGCCGGACCGAGTTTGGTTACGCTAGTACGCATACGGGTACGCATACCTATTCACATTCCAAACTCCAGCAGAAATTCATGGAACCCAAACTTCCGCCAGTACGCGTACGTGTGGGCATACCTAGGTTCCGGACATCCAACAACCAACCAGTACGCATATGGGTACGCATACTTAGGTTCGCGATTTTGGATTTTTACACAAATGTGAATACACATTATGTTTATATCCAAACATGGTTATTTGTTCTAAACTCTCATTTCAATCATTGAAACTTTCTTAGAGGATGACAATAGTTGTTATCCATAAACTATTAGCATCAAAGAGATTTTTAAGTTATTGAACTAATCAATATGACTTTCGTCAAGAGTAAAAATGAACTTGGTTAAAGCGAAATCTTACCAACACATATTTCGAGAAATAGATAAGTGAGTTAAACTCAACTCGAAATAACAAATGTGTATAATTGAAGTCTATATAGCTATACGACTTTTGTCTCAAAATAGGAGATATAATAGATAGACTTTTGAGTGATAGATAAGTTCAAGTCTCCACATACCTTTTGTTGATGAAGTTCCACAAGTTCCATTGAGTAGTTCTTCGTCTTCATTCGATGAACGCCGTGGAGTCTAAAGCTCAACTACACTTACTATCCTAATCCGAGACTTAGCTATAAGAAGACTAGAAATCAAGATTTATAGTTTTGGCAACTAAACTTAACAAACAAGCTTGAGATAGCAACACTTGCGAGTTCGACCGAGCAGTGCTCTAACAACCAAGCTATCTTAGCTTTGATTGTAAGAAACCCTGATTTGAAAGACTATATAAAGGAGAACTCTAATAACTGGAAAACCTAATCCCGGCACTTTCATGTGTCCTAGTTGCAAACTATATTCGATTCTCCTTTAACCTAGGTTTTTCCAAAACCATATTAGGTTAACGACTTGAAGACTTCATTTGGGATTCGTGAAGCAAGATCAAACTATTTTCTCTGTAGTTGCGTATTTTGATCTTACTTGTTCTATCGTGTTGAGTACTATCTTCTTTAAGATTTGCTCGAGATTTATCTCCGATAGGTAAGATGTAAAAAGTAATCACAACAGTTCTTCGTCTCAAACTCTTGTGGTTCCGCAATAACCTTTTCTGTTAATCAGTTGGGTTATTGTGAGGTGATTGATATTTCTAGGATGCTCTTCGGGATTATAAGACCGGATTATCAATTGGTTCCTGTTCACCTTGATTTATCAAAAGACGAAACAAAAACCGAATAAAGAATAGACATATCTGTGGGAGATAGATTTGTTAATAAGTCTTCGAATTTGGGTCGTAGAAACTCTTAGTTGTGGGTGAGATCAGCTAAGGGAATCAAGTGCGCAGAATCAGACATAGTTCTAGAGGCGTAATGAACGCGATTGTACCTTTATCGGTGTGAGACTTGGTTAGGGCTCCACTATATTCCAGTCTGAAGTTAACTTGTAGTAGGCTAGTGTCTATAGCGGCTTAATACAGTGTGGTGTTCAAAGATGGACTAGGTCCCGGGTTTTTTTTGCATTTGCGGTTTCCTCGTTAACAAAATTTCTGGTGTTTGTGTTATTTCTTTTCCGCATTATATTTGTTTATATAATTGAAATATCACAGGTTGTGCGTAGTTCAATCAGTTGATAAATCCAACCTTGTTTGTTGGATATAACTTGATTGACACTTGGGCATTGGTCTTTAGTACCATCCAAGTTATTTCTCATATCAATCAGGCACGAATTTTTATCTGTTCGATTTGCTGATTGTATTGAGAAATGGAGATAAAGCTCTTTGACATATCTCTTGATTGAGCTCGCTTTTAAGTTGGTGCTCTCGGAATTATATTGGAGTTTAGTCTATACATATTTCCGAACGAATTATTGGGTGTGGTTGTTATACCCCCTCTTTTTCAATTGGTATCAGAGCAGGAAAACATGCTAAGACCTCATTAGTCTGTGTATGTAGTAATCTGACTCTATGGACAGAAGTGCTATCTCTATAAACGTACCGCCAGTATTCGATGGCTCTAATTATTTATGGTGAAAATTGTTATGCGTGCCTTTCTTCAAGTGCGTGATTTTCAATCATAGGTTTGTGTTGTTAATGGCATGATCCTCCATTAGTTACAGTAAACGGTGTAACTGTTGCAAAGGATATTGGTGAGTATGATCCTGTCGAGATTCTCACTGCAAAGCAAAATTTTGACGGATTAAATGCTATCATTTATGCCATTACCCTAGATCTTCAGCACCATGTGACTACGTGCACCCGGTCTAAATATGCTTGGGATATCTTAGAAACTGTATTTGAAGGGAATACCTCTGAGAAAGAAGCTAGGCTTCAAAACCTAAATTATGATTGGGAAAACCTTCGTATGGCTGATGAATATTCATTTGATGGGTTTAATCACAAAGTGTCTGAAATTGTTAATGCATCTTTTGCATTGGGTAAAACTATTCCTGAAAAGGACATTGTGATGAAAATTCTCAGATCGCTGCCAGCTAGATATGATTCTAAGAAACATGCCATCGTTGAAGGAAACAACCTTGGAACACTTTCCAGAAATACTCTTGTTGGGAAGTTAAAGATCTTTGATCATGAGCATATATCCAAATCTGGAAAGGATATTGATTTCAAAGCACAAAAGAACATTAAATTACTTGATAAAAAGTAAAAGTGTTGGCAACTCTGTGGATGATCCTATTGAGACTGATTCATCAGATGAGGATTTTGACAACCCAGTCTCTCTGATCACAAGACAGTTTAGAGATCTTGTTTTGAAGAGAAATAAACGGTTCACCAGAGATAAACCCAGATCATCAGTTATCATGATCGTGTTCCTCCTAAAAACAGGGACATTGTCGACACTGATGATGAGGATATGCCACATTGCTTCAAGTGTAAAGGTTTTGGTCATTTTGCTAATGAGTTTCCAAATCGAAGAAAATACACTGTAAACAAAGGTCTTGCTGCAACTCTTGATGAAATGTCTAATCACTATGATTCAAACGAAGATGAAAAATCAAGTGTAACACTCCTTGGCGAAAATAATAATTTTGATAATTGTAGCAATACCTAAATCAATCTTGATATTCTTCCTGGATAAACTTCTTCCACCACTTTGGAGGATAAAATGGATTTTACTCCATCTACTGAAAATTCTATCTCACATGTTTTAGGTACTTCAATTTGTTTAGCAGCATGTTTGGCTATGGTGCCTGAACTATCCTCCACATTGACATGTTCTTATTGTACTATTAAGGGTCATGAACTCTCTAATTGTTTCAAGTACAAACATAATGTAAGATATGTCAACAAACTGCAACGGAGAGCAAATCGATTAGCAAACAAGCTCAAACTTGTTCTGAAGTCGAATCCTTCTAAGGTATGTAAATTTAACTTATCTCCTAAGAAGTTAATTTGTAAAGATAAAAATTAGATATTTACAGAAAAAAACTAGGTATAAACAATCTATAAAAGGGGGTGTTGAAATTTCCGTACAGGAACCTTGTGGTGAACAGATTAATGTTCATGTTAGAGCATAACTCGGTTGAACCCACCAAGCGTTGGTATGTCAAGTTTGGTTATCATATTTTAGTGAATCAAAACTCATCTAAGAGTCGCTTGATTATGTACTAGAGACAACTTCGTATAGGTTAGACTAGAAAGTCTAGGATTATGAGACATACAAGTATTACTCGAAGACCTAAAGAATGTGAAGAAGTAACGAGCTACAATGACGACATCATCCTTCCTCTTGAGGTTAGTAATATTGACTTGAACTGTTTCATTCCTAAAGTATCTTTCAAGTCGTGCTATATTGAAAACATAACTGCGAAGCTGTGAATGATTATATTACTCTAGTAGTGAGACATGATCATATGATCATAGTATTAAGGAACTATAATACGAAGTATAACGTTTAACTTTTGAACTTCGTAGATATGACAACGACATAATCGTATGAATGCTATTGTGATTATGCGTATGGGTAAAGGTGAAGATTTCATCCTATGAAACAATGTTTACATTTGTTTAAAGGAAGTACATTCATGAACTTGTTTTATGAATCGAAAGGGAAATTGCTAGGCTTATTGGTATTGTTATTCATTGCATATCTTTGGATTACCAATATGTGCGAGTTAGTAGAATCGATCATAACTTGGTATGTATCTTGGTATAAGTAATCACAATGCCTGACTTGTGATTTTGTATGACTAGTTTTCATTAATTAGTGTAACCGATCCTAAGTAATCACCCGAGATGGTATGATCGATATTTGTAATTGGTGTGAACGATCCTTGTAATTGGTGTGATCGATAACAAAAGAGTTGTGCAATTGATCCTTGTAATTGGTGTAACCGGTCCTAGTAATTGGTGTAACCTATCCTAGTAATTGGTGTAACTGATCCTAGTGACTTGTGTAACCGATCACAAGCAATACCATGAGTATATGGTGACCGGTCCTGGTAATTGAGGTAACCGATCCTGGTAACTGATGTAACCGGTCCTGGTAACTTGAATGTACGATCACAAGTAATCCATATTAAGGTATAACCGATCCTAGTGATTGGTAGAACCGATTGAACCCATGATTGTGATTTGATATTTGATCAATCACATAGTTGTCTTGGAATACAAATGAACCAATTCTAAACTTTTTTGGAAGTGTGGTATAATCGATTCCAAGATTGTAAATATGAAAGATGATTTACAAATAAAAGATGTCAATATACTTTGAACACGAACAGTAACTCTTATCTTTTATTGTTCAAAGTTATTCCTTAATTACTCAAGGAGATCCCGGTCCGAAATAAATTAAGAATCTTATAATTTATGTTGTTAGTTTTATATGCTTTAATTACCAGCAATTAAATGCATATCTCTAGAGAACAAAAATTAGTAATGTGCATTTATTAATTGGAGATTTTCTATTGAGAGATTTCGGAAAAATATTGGACAAAGCATTTCCAGGAATTGTGAAAACCGATTTGGGCATTTATTGCATATCTTAAGAACATTTCGGCTTTGGAAATTCCTTGGTGTCCAAACATCCTTGGTCTATAAATACGTAAGTTTGCATTTCTAGCAAAATATCCTATGAGCCAGGCAAACTTCATCTTTTTGTTGTTTCTGGTGGAGCCGTGTATCCGGAGAGGAAAGTAATTAGGCGAAATCTCTTGCGACCGCTCGTTTAAAGACTTCTGTGGGATCAAGAAGCTTTACGAGTACCGTTGGTGGGAAACTAGATAATTACAGTTTATTAGTTTTCGATTGATATGATTGACTAACAGTTGTTGAACTTTTATTGCACCTAGTTTGTTTATTCTTGAGAATCTTCGCTTCTGATATAAGATTAGCTCAAACTAGATCGAAGTGTCGACGAGATCTTTAGAACTGTTTGTAGATCTAAAAAAACAGTTCTAAAGACATCTTGTGATAATCCATTGTTAACAGATTCCGTTCTGTGCGTGATTGATCACAAGAGATTCAAGTGGTGTTGTGCAGGTTTAATTGAAGATTAAAGAAGATTTGAAGACAAAAAATATTTCTTACTTGTTTCTCATATCTTTGTGTAGAACAAACCTTGATCGGCTGGGATCCAACTAGAATCGTATTTATTCGATTAATTAGTTGCGTGAGATCTGTATCACCTAATAGTTCTCTCGAGTTCTATTTTGATTGTTAAATCCGAATCTTATTACTTAGGTAATAGAGATTGGATTGATCTTTACCAGGCAAAGGAGTTTACTTGTTTAAACGGAAGAGCCTTTGCATATGACTTGAGATATCTTTATCTGGAAAGAATCAATAGAGTTGTTACCCAACAGATTTGTTTTTCCTTTACTGTTTAGAATACAATACAAAGGAATTGTTCCAGTGCGTGCACTTATTGAATGTCGGAAGCGCATGGATACTGAAGAAACTAAGTGAACTAGGTTTAGAGTATTGGTTTCAACTATACGAAGTTGGTTTATATTTTGTATAACGGCTTAATTCTGAGAGTATTCAATTCTGGACTTGATCTCGGGGGTTTTCTGCATTTGCGGTTTCCTCGTTAACAAAATCTTGCTGTGTCTTTTACTTTTCTATTTCCGCAATTATAATTGTTTATTATAATTATAAGTAAAATACACAAACATTAACTCCGTATTACTTGATAGTGATCCTAAAGAGTTTGGTTAAGTCCGAACCTATTATCAAGTAATCATACTTTGATTGTTGTATTGTCTCGATCTCGTATCCATAGACGATCACACAAAGTGTGAATACCGATTTGTCGTATTGTCTCGACTTTTTCCATTAATAATCACTTTCGGTAAGAGGACTTCTAAGTGGATATTTTAAAGATTGTGGTGTATTTGGGAACCCTCGTCTTTTCAATTTGTATCAGAGCCGGCAAACACGAAAAGATCTAACAATCTGTGTTTGGTGCGATCCAACCTATAAGAATTGAATCAAAGAATGGATACAGTCGAACATATAAATGATTCAGTTAACGTGAAACAAGATGAAGAACCAACATCTAACAATGTCATAGACAATCACTTTCGGTAAGAGGACTTATAGGTGGATATTTTAAAGATTGTGGTTTCTTTGGGACCATCGTATTTTCAATTCACCCCAACACATTCTAATTATGTTAAAGGTGCATCTTGTCTCATGTGTCCGAATTTCAAAATGAGACAAGAGTTGTGCACTGTTGGGTTCTAAGGTCAGAAAATATTCTAGGTTGTCTTTCCTTGAATTTTGAATTCTAAATAACTTTTTGTTCTTTTCATATCCTCAAATGGTATTGAAAAGAGTTTTTTCTTTCTTTTGATAAGAAAAGGGGGTTAAAATCGACATTTCTACCCTTCTTAGGGATGTGTATGTTGATCGGACGTGAACCTTACTTACTCTGTATATAGGTTCCGTAACCCTACATTCCTTTTTCCTCCTCTAAATTTTTTTCATCAAAAGACTGCTTGTGGAGCTAGTGTCTTGTGTATTTCTTTCACAATCTCATGGAGTCTCCAAGCATTATATCTTCTTATGGAAAAGATGTTAATATGATTGTTAAGCCATCAATCATGAAGGAAAAAGATAAATCCCATTCCTCTTCAACTTTAAAGAGAAAAGGAAGAATATGAAGAAACCAAGGGCTAACACCCCAAATCTTCAGAAGTTTTCTGGTGTTCTTGAAGAGTTGAAAGAAACAAGGATGGAGATACATCAAATAAAGGATACTGTTCTAAGATCTCTTGAAATTTAGAAGGCCCTGGTTAGGCATCAATCAAGAAGGTTTGTTGGAATTGACTCATTTCTTCATGAACCTTATGTTCCAATGTATGTTGACGACAATGAGTTCGGGGACGATAAAGAATTTTTCAAGAATCTTAATGTCTAGGAAACTTCTTATGAGAATTTATTCTAATGTTTTAAGAAGGATAACTAGGGTTTGGAATAGCAAATATTGTGATTACACATAGCTATTGCCGCCGATTTTCATCTTGCAATGTTTTTTAGATTTATTTATTTAAATTCTAAGTTATTTGGAAGATAATTTTGCAGTATTAATCTTTATTGGTTTTATATATTGCAAAAATATTTTATGGGATATGTTGTGTTTACGTCCGTGAACTATGATTACCTCATATATGCTCAAAAGTTAAGTCTATTATGTCTTTATGCAAATATTGATAAAAGATAGAATGAACTTTTGAAAAATTCCGCAGTATTGATCTTTCTCTGATCCACTCCTATGTGAAAGTACTGTATGGCTCCGTAAGTTTTCTTATGTTGAGCATTTCCGATTAAATTAATTTATAAGGTCCTATTGTGATTAATTATTCGAGTTTACCGGATACAAATCCATGTGATTTGTTAATGTCAACAGAAATCCTTCTTTTCATGTAAAAGTAAGGTCGCTCAAGTTGTTCAATGACATATAATGGGGGAGAGTTCTTAATTGAACTTGTGCTTAATTTCCATATCTTTGTGGGGAGTGCGGCTGTGGAATATTGAAGGAGTTATCTTGTATCTTTATAAACTCCTTGATGAATACACTAAGTTTTGACTATGTGAAATCATCGAAACAAAGTTGATATGTTCTCTTTTAGTCATGAATTATCTCTTTGAGAATTTCATTATGATCCTATAGTTTTCGTACCTTTTCCAATTTATATTGACAAAAAGGGGAGAATTATTTGGTAGTTCACACTACATACATATGGTTTACAAATCATTATGTTAGGGGGAGTGGTTTTCATTGTGAGATGAATTATTGACTGAGGAGTGATAATATCACGTAGTATTGTTGTCAAAGTTGTGATGCAATTGGACTTTGATGCTGTATAATAATACTATGACACTGTATGACAATGATTGAGAACAACTATTTTCTTATTGTTATGGCTACGAATCTTCAACAACAATGATGCTAAGTTGAACACGTTCAGAATCGTTGGAGTACTTGGAGTAGCGAAGAATTCAAGGAATGTTGAAGAGACAAGGAAATCAAGCATGATGGATGAGAAGCTACAAAGTTTATTTATTTTGTAATCCATATGTATTGATAGTTTTGTCACTAAAATTGACAAAGGGGGAGATATTTAGAGAATTTCTTGGTCGAATTCGCAAGCGTTGCTATCTCAAGCTTGTTTGTCAAGTTTAGTTGATCTCGGATTAGGATAGAATGTGTAGTTGCGATTTAGACTTCACGGCGTTCATCGATTGAAGACGAAGATCTACCGAGGAGAGCTTGGAGGAACTTCATCAACAAAAGGTATGTGGAGATTAAAACTTATCTATCACTCAGAAGTCTATTCTATTCTATCTTCTAATGAGACTAAGTCGTATAGCTATATAGACTTTATATTATACACATTTTATATTTTGAGACGATTATCTCGCTTAACTATTTCTCGAAATATGTATTGGAAGCTTTTTGCTTTAGCTATATTCATTATATTCTTGACAAGTTTAGTTCGAGGCAATTTTTTTGTTGGAAACTAAATATTAAGTCAAAAGATGATCATGTGGAAATTGCCTTGAAATATCTTACATGATTTGTGTGAGACAATCATTTGATGTCGACTTGGAAGTTTCGTATTGATCATTCGATCACTTGAAAATTACTTGAAGCTAATGGTATGTGTGAGACAACAATTATCGTCTTCTAAGGATGTTTAAATAATTAAAATGAGAGTTTAGAACAATTAACCATGTCTGGATACAACTCGGTCTGCATACCTAGTATGCAAACTGTATTGTTATAATTCAGGTCCGGGAACTTTGTTTGCGTACCTAGTATGCGAACGGTTTCACCTGAGTTGAGTCCGGGACGGCTGTTCGTGTTAGAGCACTACTCGGTCAAAATCGCAAGCGTTGCTATCTCAAGCTTTTTTGTTAATGTTAGTGATCAAAACTATAAGTCTTGATTTCTAGTCTACTTATAGTGATGTCTCTGACTAGGATAGATTGTGTAGTTGAGCATTAGACTTCACGGAGTTCATCAATTAAAGACGAAGAACTACTAAGGAGAGCTTTTGGAACTTCATCAATGAAAGGTATGTGGAGACTAAAACTCATCTATCACTTGGAAAGTCTATTTCTACTCTATCTCCTATATTGAGACAAAAGTCGTATTATTATATAGTATTCGATTATGCACATTTGAGATTTCGAGATGAGTTTAACTCGCTTACATATTTATCAAAATATGTGTTGGTAAGCTTTCGCTTCAACCAAGTTCATCTTATATTCTTGACGAAAGTCAAAAGATGATCATGTGAAAATCGCCGAGTAACATCTTACATGGTTTGTGTGATACAATCATTTGGTGTAGACTTGAATGTTTCGTTATGATTATTTCAATAACTTGAAAATTGCTTTGATGCTAATAGTGTGTGAAAACGGCTATTGTCATCCTTTAAGAAAGTTTCAATGATTGAAATAGAGTTTAGAGCACTTAACCATCATTGGATTAGGAAAAGAGTATGCGTGCTTGCATATATGTGATCCATGACCGGAACTATAGTAAGCATACCCGTATGCGTACCTGTTAGTTGTGGAATTCCGGGTACCTAAGTACACATACCCGTACACGTACTGGCAAAGGGTTTGGGTCCGCAAATTTATGCTTTGTTTGGAAGTATGCGTACCCGTTTGCATACTGGCGAACCCAAACTCAGACCGCCTACTAAAGTATGCGTACCCATTTGCATACTTGAGTGGTAAAAGTTCTAAAATCGGTTTCTTCATGAACTAATACATTTATATAATAAGGAATGCATTCATTGCAAACCGTGGCTATAATGTTCATGAATTGATTCGAGTGAATCAAACCGATTTTTCTTCAATTGTGTTCTTGTATACTTCTACGACAATATAACAATTGAACAACTCTTTAACTACTTTCATTTGAGTCATTTGAACTAGTTATGGTTAAGATGAATAAAGTTGATATGAGAGTGGTCATATAGCTAACCTCAGTTAACTACTGTTGATCCAACCTAGTGTACACATTTTGGTATGGTTACTTTAACCTAAATGAAGGTACATTTCATTTGTGTATAACAAGATAAGTTCGATCTAACGGTTGAAAGATATTAACTTGAATCTAATCAGGTTTTCATCTAACGGTGAATATTGAATGCTTTGTTACCAAGGTAACTTAGATTGCAAACCCTGATTTGAAAACTATATAAAGGAGAACTCTAGCAACTGGGAAACCTAATACCCACACCTTATGTGTGATACTAGTTACGACTAGAGTCGATTCTTCTTTAACCTTAGGTTTTTCATGAAACCCTGTAGGTTAATGACTTAAAAACTTCATTGGGATTGTGAAGCCAGACCCAACTATTTTCTCTGTAGTTGCGTGTTCTGAGCTTACTTTTACTATCGTGATTGAGTATTATCTTTGCTAAGATTTGCTTGAGATTTATCTCCGATAGGTAAGATTAAAAGTAGTCACAAACATCTTCGTCTCATCGTTTGTGATTTCACAATATCTTGTTTCGCTACCATACGATTAAGATTATTGTGAGGTGATTGATGATACTAGGCTGTTCTTCGGGAATATAAGTCCGATTTATCAATTGGTTCCTATGCACCTTGATTTATCAAAAGACGGAACAAAACTCGTAGGTATTTCTGTGGGGAGACAGATTTATCTATTCCAATAGACTTTTCTGTGTGAGACAGATTTGTTTATCAAGTCTTCAACTTTGGGTCGTAGCAACTCTTGGTGTTGGGTGAGATCAGCTAAGGGAATCAAGTGTGTAGAATCCTGCTGGGGTTCAGAGACGTAAGGAGCGCAACTATACCTTGATAAGTGTGAGATTGATTAGGGCTCAACTATATCAAGTCCGAAGTTCATTGGTAGTAGGCTAGTGTCTGTAGCAGCTTAATACAATGTGGTGTTCAAAGTTGGACTAGGTCCCGGGGTTTTTCTGCATTTGCGGTTTTCCTCGTTAACAAAATTCTGGTGTCTGTGTTATTTCTTTTCCGCATTATATTTTGTTATGTAATAGAAATATCACAGGTTATGCGTTAAGATCAATCAATTAGATAATCCAACTTTTGGTTGTTGATATAAATTGATTGACACCTGAACATTGGTATTTGGTACCGTTCAAGTTATTTCTCTTATTCAATCGGGCTCGCAAATTCCTATTTGTTGATTGCTGATTGAATTGAGAAATTGAGATATAAACTCTTCGATATACTTTTCTCTAGATTGAGTCTGACTGTCTAGTTGATTCTCTTCAAAGTATATTGGAGTTTGTCTATTCAAATTTCCGAACGAAATATTTGGTGTGGTTGTTAGACCCCCGCTTTTTCAATTGGTATCAGAGAAGGAAAACACGTTAAGACCACATAAGTCTATGTTTGTAGCGCTCTGAATATGGACAGAAGTGCTATCTCTATAAACGTACCACATGTCTTCGATGGATCAAATTACTTATGGTGGAAAATTGATATGCGTGCCTTTATTCAAGCGCGTGATTTTCAATCATGGGGTTATGTGGTTAATGGTTATGATCATCCGGAAGTTATAGAAGGCGATGTAACAGTTCCAAAGGATATTGGTAAATATGATGCTGCCGAGATTCTTGCTGCAAAGCAAAATTCTGACGGATTAAATGCTGTCATCCATGCCATCACCCCAGAGCTCCAGCATCATATGATTACTTGCACAAAGTCTAAAGATGCTTGGGATATCTTAGAAACCATATTTGAAGGGAATACATGTGAAAAGGAAGCTAGGCTTCAAAACCTAAATTCTGATTGGGAAAACCTTCGTATGGCAGATGAAGATTCATTTGATGGGTTTAATCACAAAGTGTCTGAAATTGTTAATGCATCTTTTGCATTGGGTAAGACTGTTCCTAAAAAGGACATTGTGAATAAAATTCTCAAATTGTTGCCATCCAGATACGATTCTAAGAAGCATGCCATCATTGAGGGAAATAACCTTGATACGCTTTCCAGAAATTTTCTTGTTGGAAAGTTAAAAGTACTTGATCATAATCAGAATACAGTCAGAACGTCTGCGTTCAATGATGTGACCATTACAAGTGAAGCTTCTTACTTGTCACGGGCTGATGAATGTTGTTCTAATCAATCTGATCCTAAAAGATCACTGATTACACAAAAGATCAAGAATATTATGAAGAAAAGCAAGGGATCCGAGAGACTTCCTTCTCTCTCTAATGATTTTGATGATCCAATTCATGAAGAAGTATCTTAGGGTGTCAATGATATACTTTTGGTAGAAGTTTCATCCCTCTCGGAAAAAGTTTCCATTAACTGAAATTCTGATTCAGGATGCGAGTCTGACACTGAGATTTTAGAATTCTTGGATAAAAGTTAAGAAATTCACAAAGAAAATCTTAAACTGAAAATTTTATTGGAGAAACTTGAATCATCACTTCAGGTGAAAACTCTTGAGATTGATTGTATTAATGATGAATTTACCAGAACCCTATCTCTGAAAGAAAAAGAGATGAATTCTCTCAAGTGTGATCTGCAAAGGTTGTCAGGAAGCTCCGACAAGATTTCAGCAATGTTATTTGGTCAAAAGTCTTTTGGGAACATAAAAGGTTTAGGGTTCAAAAATAAGACTGTGAGCACAATCAACTCATTTGTTCTGGCTGATTTTGGAACATCTTGTCTTGAAAGTTGTGATAAACATGAGTCATCTCTACAAAGCAAACACTCTTCTCTGTTGTGCTCGTTTTGTGGAAGTGCAAGTCATGTTCAAAGTAAGTGTTGGAAATTCAAGAAGAATAACAAAAGAATTTCCAAACTTCAAAGTGACACGCAAAGAATGAATCTGACTCTAGAAAAACAGCAAACGCCTGAGTACAAGAATAAGGTGTCTAAAAGAATCAGAGTCAGACGAGGTAAGTCTGTTTATTCAACAAACCTTAATATGTCACCTTGTGACACAAGAAGTGAACAGTAATGTAATGAATCCTTATTTTTGACTTGAGAATAAGGATCACATCAAGGTTGCTCAAGTCCTGTAAAATATGATGGTTATTTCTCATTATTCTATTTATGACTAAAAGTTATTTTGAGCAAATGAATATTTGGTTGTTAAGATAGATAATGGATCGTGAACTGTGGAGACTTTTCCAAACTTTCTTTAGGGTTAGTTATCCTATAAGTCTATTTATGTTCATTTGTGATCAAAATTGTACTTCACTTTTTCTCTTTGAAAGATACAGTCTCATGACACCTTTAAATAGAGATATCACAAAAAGGGATGCAATAGAAGCTGTCAATGTGTATCTCCGTGAAGGAATCCGGTCCTCAAGAAAGAAAATGGTAAAGGCTACGATTAATGATTCATGTTCTTCCTTTAACTGCCTATTGTCTGTTTATCATTGTGATAATAACTTCAGGGCTATGGTGAAAGATTTCATCAGAAAAAGAAATGATTTAAAATCTCAAATCGTTTCATCTTTAGAAGGAATATCTCACTATGAAAAAATGTTGTCTCTAACAAAGAACACCTTGAATGGACTGAAAAGAGAACCTAGTGAGTTAACTGATATTTCTGAAGATTTGGAGGAATTGAATGATCCCATTATCAATGGTTTTTTCAATAATGAGAAGGAATTCTCAGTAGATGCCCTGAGAAAGCTCTACAATGTCTAGGAAACTTCTTATAAGAATTTATTCTTGTGTTTTTAAGAAGGATAACTAGGGTTTGGAATAGCCATTATTGTGAGTACACATAGCTATTGCCAACGTTTTCATCTTGCAATGTTTTTAGATTTATTTATTTAAATTCTAAGTTATTTGGAAGATGATTTTTGCAGTATTGAACTTTATGGTTTTATATATTGCAAATTGTTATGGGATATTTTTTTTACGTTCGTGAACCTTGACTGTCCCATATTTGTTCAAAAGTTAACTCTATTATATGTCGATATGAAAGTATTGGTGAAAGATAGAATGAACTTTTGACTACAAAAGTTAAGCCTTTTTATGTCATTATGCAAATATTGATGAAAGAAATGATGAACTTTTGTTTTCAAAGATTAAGTCTATTATATGTCATTGTGCAAATAGTGATGAAAAATAGAATGAATCCTTGATTATTCCGTAGTATTGGTCTTTCCCCGATCCACATTTTTGTGTATGTGTACTGTGTTGCTCCTTAAGTTCTCTTATGTTGAGCATGACCAATTGAGTTGATCATTTTCCTTGTGGTTAATTCAATTGAGTTTTTTTGGATACAAATTCATGTTTCATGTGATTTGTTAATGTCCAAAGAAATCCTTCTTTTCTTGTCAAAGTAAGGTCGCTCTTGTTGTTCTTTCAGGAACGACATTTTATGAGGGAGAGTTCTTAATTGAACTTGTGCTTAATTGCCAAATCTTTGTGGGGAGGATGTGGAATATTGTAGGAGTTATCTTGTATCTTTATAAACTCTTTGTTTAATACACTAAGTTTCGACTATGTGAAATCATCGAAACAAGTTGGTATGTTGTTCTCTTTTGGTCATGAAGTATCTCTACGAAAATTTCATGAGGATCCCACTAGTTTTCGTACCTTTGCCAATTTATATTGAAAAAAAGGGGGAGAATTAATGTGTAGTTCACACTACAAATACATATGGTTTACGGATTATTATGTAAGGGGGGTGGTTTTCATTGTGAGATGAAGTATTGACTAAGGGGGAGTGATACATATCACCATAGTATTGTTGTCAAAGTTTTCATACAACTGGACTTTGATGCTGTATAATGATACTATGACACTGTATAACAATGATTGAGAGCAACTGTTTTCTCATTGTTATAGCTATGGATCTTCAACAACGATGATACTGAGTTGAACTTATTTCGAATCATAGGAATACTTGGAAGTGACGAAGATTTCGAGTAATGTTGAAGAACCAAGGAAATCAAGCATTTGGATGAGAAGCTACAAAGTTTATTTATTTTGTAATCCATATGTATTGATAGTTTTGTCACTAAAATTGACAAAGGGGGAGATAGAGCACTGCTCGGTCGAACTCGCAAGCGTTGCTATCTCAAGCTTGTTTCTCAATGCTAGTGATCCAAACTATAAGTCTATATTTCTAGTCTACTTATTGTGATGTCTCAGACTAGGATAGATTGTGCAGCTGAGCATTAGAATTCACGTCGTTCATCAATTGAAGACAAAGAACTACTAAGGAGATCTTGTAGAACGTCATCAACGAAAGGTATGTGGAGACTAAAACTCATCTATCACTCTTAAAGTCTATTTCTACTCTATCTCCTATATTGAGACAAAAGTCGTATTACTATATAGTATTCGATTATGCATATTTGAGTTTTCGAGCTAAGTTTAACTCACTTACATATTTATCAAAATATGTGTTGGTAAGCTTTCGCTTCAACCAAGTTCATCTTATATTCTTGACGAAAGTCAAAAGATGATCATGTGAAAATCGCCGAGTAACATCTTACATGGTTTGTGTGATACAATCATTTGGTGTAGACTTTGAATGTTTCGTTATGATTATTTCAATAACTTGAAAATTGCTTTGATGCTAATAGTGTGTGAAAACGGCTATTGTCATCCTTTAAGAAAGTTTCAATGATTGAAATAGAGTTTAGAGCACTTAACCATCATTGGATTAGGAACATAGTATGCGTGCTTGTATATATGTGATCCATGACCGGAACTATAGTAAGCATACCCGTATGCGTACCTGTTACTTGTGGAATTTCGGGTACCTAAGTACACATACCCGTACGCGTACTGGCGAAGGGTTTTGGTCCGGGAATTTCTGCTGTGTTTGGAAGTATGCGTACCCATTTGCATACTGGCGTACCCAAACTCAGACCGGCTACTAAAGTATGCGTACCCGTTTGCATACTTGAGTGGTTAAAATTCTAAAATCGGTTTGTTCATGAACTAATACATTTATATAATAAGAAATGCATTCCTTGCAAACCGTGGCTATAATGTTCATGAATTAATTTGAGTGAATCAAACCGATTTTGCTTCAATTGTGTTCTTGTATACTTCTATGAGAATATAACAATTGAACAAATCATTAACTAGTTTCACTTGAGTCATTTGAACTAGTTATGGTTAAGATGAATAAGGTTGATATGAGAGTGTTCATATAGCTAACCTCGGTTAACTACTGTTAAGCCAACCTAGTGTACACGTTTAGGTACGGTTACTTAAACCTAAATGAAGGTACATTTCATTTGTGTATAACAAGCTAAGTTCGATCTAACGGTTCAAATATATTAGCTTAAATCTAATCATGTTTTCATCTAACGATGAATATTGAATGCTTTGTTACCAAGGTAACTTAGATTGCAAACCCTGATTTGAAATCTATATAAAGGAGAACTCTAGCAACTGGGAAACCTAATCCCCGCACCTTCTGTGTGATACTAGTTGCGACTAGAGTCGATTCTCCTTTAAGCTTAGGTTTTTCACGAAACCCTGTAGGTTAACGACTTAAAGACTTCATTGGGATTGTGAAGCCAGACCCAGCTATTTTCTCTGTAGTTGTGTGTTCTGATTTTACTTTTCCTATCATGATTGAGTATTATCTTTGCTTGAGATTTATCTCCGATAGGTAAGATTAAAAGTAGTCACAAACATCTTCGTCTCATCGTTTGTGATTCCACAATATCTTGTTTCGCTACCATACGATTAAGATTATTGTGAGGTGATTGATAATACTAGGATTTTCTTCGGGAATATAAGTCCGGTTTATCAATTGGTTCCTGTGCACCTTGATTTATCAAAAGACGGAACAAAACTCGTTGGTATTTCTGTGGGAGACAGATTTATCTATTCCAATAGACTTTTCTGTGTGAGACAGATTTGTTTATCAAGTCTTCGACTTTGACTCGTAGCAACTCTTTGTTGTGGGTGAGATCATCTAAGGGAATCAAGTGCGTAGAATCCTGCTAGGGTTCTGAGACGTAAGGAGCGCAACTATACCTTGATTAGTGTGAGATTGATTAGGGCTCAACTACATTCCAGTCCGAAGTTCATTGGTAGTAGGCTAGTGCCTGTAGCGGCCTAATACACTGTGGTGTTCAAAGCTGGACTAGGTCCCTGGGTTTTTCTTCATTTGCGGCTTTACTCGTTAATAAAATTCTGGTGTCTATGTTATTTTTTTTCCGCATTATATTTTGTTATATAATTATAGATGGTGGATTTTCAACAAAGGCTAAAATCGTAAAATCATGATACTGCATGTTTCTTACCCGGCTTCAGGAATGTATGTGACAATTTATATTTTATGATCCGTGAACCATCCCACGATCTCTGACTGACGAACGTTCCTCTCATAGCTATGATGAATATGTTTCTCAAAAAGCCTCCCGGCTGGGCTTTCGATGCTTCACACATTTAATCATCACCTCTACATAAAATCAAAATGATTGGGCGGCTCCTAGACATAATGTTTGTTAGATAGCTTAACGCCTTCAGGACGTTACGCTGCTCGTTGTTCCCTGACTACGTAGAGAGACCGTGTATAGAATCTCCTAATGGTCGGGCGTCTCCTAGACATATTTCATGCTAGTATAGAGCCTAACGCCTTCAGGACGTCACACGCTCATTGTTCCCTGACTATACACCCCCCTCAGAACGAGTATGATGCTTCAACTATCTCATATCTCAATTCTGCAAATAAGTTAATTCTAGCATGTCATTCATCAAACGAATTCCTAGAAAATAATCTATTCTATCTCATTACTTTTCATGGCCTTTTCCCGACTGAATTCCATGAATTAGTAATAGATAATCAATCTATTTTATTACTCCGTTTCATGGATTATTCCCGACTGAATTCCATGAATTAGCAATAAATATTCACTGTCCTGGCGTCTAGGCCATCACCGAGTAAGTCCTGAGAAAATGGTGCAAGTGTACTTGACAATAATGCACGAATGAGCACCCGAACGCACGAACGATCATTCAAAAATATGGACGAACGAGGAACTTATGAAGGAAAATAATATTAAATAAAATAAACAAGAGGCGTGGGACGGTCCCACCGGCCGGCCGGTCATGCCGCCGTGGACGGTCCCCCTCTTCTGTTATTTTATTTTAATTTATTATTTCCCTCATCTCATGAAGACTCCTTCATTTGAGCAAACTCTCTCGTTTGAGCGAAACTCTTAGTTTCTCCATACTTTCCATCAAATGATGAAAAAATAATGAAAAATAGGGAAAGGTGTCACGGGACCGGGACACCTAGCCCGCCGGCCATGCCCTAGTTGTGGCCGTTCCCACTCTTTACAATCCCTTATTTTCTCATATTATTATTTCCTTCATCTCATGGAACTCCATCGTTTGATCGAAAACCCTAGTTTTTCAATATTTTCTCAAATATTGCTCAAACCATGAAAAAGCCAAAAAGTCAAATGGTCACAAGACCAATTAGGCTTCTCAGGTCAAAAATTAAAATATTATTATTTTAATATTCTCAAAATATCGGTCGCATGAGCAAAGTTCTACTTGCTCATTCGAGCAAAATTTAGAGTTTCAGTCAAGATCAAACTCTTCTGAAAATCCAAGATATTGCTCAAACGCGCACCACAAAATACCAAAACTCTCAGGACTAAGACACGGGAAGTATTGTGACACAGGCATGACACCTTGACCGACCAAGTTCGGCCCTTAGGCTTGCAAGGAGCCGGTCCACACTCTTTCATAATTTTTACCTAATTATCTCTCAACTGTTCATATTGGGTCCAAATTCTCTCCAACAACCTTGGGACTCACTCAATCGACCGTCAGCTGGTCCCACGACCACCAAAGGCCGGTCCCATGACCCCTTGGTAGGTCCCTCATCTCTCCATAACTAGGTATTACTACACAACGCTCACACGAGCACTATTTTAATAAATGATTAAACCAGCATTTGATCATCCTTTCACCAACTGATCAACAAAGGATTTTGGTGCATGCTCACTCGAGCACTCATGCGCTACATGGTCGACTATCATCCCATGTAGCCGGTCACTCCTTCACTCAGTGACCTATTTTCAGTAAATCATCAATTGGTCAGGAATTGATCAAAATTAGGGTTTCGAACAAATGCTCTGTAAATTATAATTCTGAGCGAGTTCAAACACTAATAATTTTATGTTGATCCTGCAATCAACATCTGGGTTAAATATATAATATTCGGTCCAACTATCAATATTTTAATTAATATTTTATCTGGTCATGTTAATTCATCGAATGAGCAATACTTGCTCAGATGCTCGAATATTGATTCAACTATCAATATTCAGTAATTTATCGAATGAGCAATACTTGCTCAGATGATCGAATATTGATTCAACCATCAATATTCAGTAACTTATCATATGAGCAATATTTTCTCAGAATATCAATATTCATTATGTTGATTCAACTATCAACATCATTCATTCGAGAACTATACGTCCCAGCAGACATGTTCAATTCATGAATCCTAGAGCATTCATCAATCATGCTCGACTGAACAATACTTAGACTCATCGTCTAATCAAGTCAACGACTGACTAATCAAATACACGTCTGCTTTGCAGACTCTACGTTTGTGAGACATCAATCACGTCATATGGGGGATATTAATTAGGGTTTTGGTCTGGCGGACTACGGCACATGTGTTCAACCACGGTGAGAAATGTGAGTAAGTCGTGCAAGCAGTTGAGGGAGTTAGCAAAGTAGTGGGTGTACAATCAACCAAGTCTCCGCACAGCCTGGAACTAGTTAAACCACGATTTGCGACTTTCCCACTCTTTCACTCGAGCAACCGTCACACTTACTGGAGATCAATGTGTCTACTATTCTAGCAATATAAATAAGTCTTTGAATCCATGATTGAACAACAGAAGAATTCTGATCCGAGCAATCACTCTCAATAATTCAATCAATCGACCATAACTTATTCGAACTCAACAGTTCACAGAAAACTTGTAGAAACCTTAAACACATTCACAATCCTTGATCATCATTGATCTCACACACTTCTCAGCTTCCCTCCTACAGATCAACCCTCTTCCCTCTTTGTGACCGAATTGACTCTGGAACGGCCATTGTCTTGGTTTTGGATGGAGTCCTACAAATTGATCTCTAGAACTCAAAGCACTCCCATGCAGTGTATCTGTTTGAGGTTAGGCAGTTTGCACGGTTGAGGAGCCTCCGTCCACACGGTCGTCTCTCCATTCCCTAAAAAACCAGCAAATCGTTTTTCCCCATCAACAGATTGGCGACCACAGTGGGAGATTCATCTCTCGGTTGCAATCCAAATTTTATCAAGATGGTCAATTATGGGGAGGTCTCAGAAACTATTCAATCTCAATTCACTATCTCCCAATACCGGCGAATTTCTTTCAATTACTACTAAACTCGGCTGGCCTGGTCAGACTCTCTTAGAAGCTATGAATGCTCAAAGCTCAACCACTATTGATGATCTGATGAAAATCCTAAATGATTTAGTAACAAATCAAGCGGAAATTGTCAAGATACAGAACGAGGTGTTCGCCCTTTTAAAAGTTCTTATGGATCAGTTATCGAGAGAACCAATCTATGATCGCTCTGAAAAGAACGCTGCTGATAATCCTTCCCATGTTATCACTGGTATTGATATCCATACCTCCACCAGTGATAACGAGGGCAAAGTATACACTCATGCTAAGCGTAGAAAGCTCCACCAATCTAGCTTGGTGATAGACGCATTTATGTGTCTATTTTCATCTCTATTGTGTATATTGTTAGTACCCATTTTTGTACTTATTTTGGTATTTTATCTCTTTGTAGGTGTTTTTGGAGAAATAAGCTTTTACGGCGAAATTGGCTCGAAAAGTTGATATATGCAACCCAAGGGACGAGTGTTATGCGGACTCCGGCAACGGATAAGGGGTAACCTTTCCCCTTCACGTTCAAATTCTTAATTTGGGCGGGAAAATATAAACACATTCCTGGCAGTTTTGGTGATCGTGATTTGGAGGAGTTTGAGGTCGACTAAACCTCTGATTTTCATAGGGGAGACTCCTTATGGGTCTAGGAATCTAACATGGGTGTTGAAATCGATTAAACTGGGCTCAATCGACGGATTTTTATCTCAACATCAAAATATGGAAAGTCACGTGTGTGACCGATTTTAGGAAATTTTAGAGAGATTAAAGTGCTATAAACCTTCCCAAAGATTGGTATCTATCTAAGGAAGAGTTTAGAATCAAAAGGAAAGTTCAGAAACGCGTAGAAATTCTAAAACAAGAAATTGCCGCAACTTTGCCGTGAAGAGAAAGGAAGAGATTTTGGAGAGATTTAATCGCTCTTTTTGATATAAATAGATTGGTTGGGTCATATAGAAGGGGTGTCGAAAGTTAGGGAAAGTTTAGAACACGACAGAGCCGAGAAATCAAAGGTGCAGGAAACCGGGTTCTGCTGCTGTTGCTGAAGAACATGAAGAACATTGACCCACACAGAACAGTCGAAAAGAAGTATCGTTCTTCAACAGCAGAACACAGTTATCGTTTATAAACAACACTTCAATTGTAACGGTGACTTCTGTAACGACTATAAAGCGTTGCAAATTCGCTGTATTATTATTCTCCTTCAATAAAAACACCTTTTGAGCCATGTTTCTATCTTTTGAGCATGTTTTAACCATGAAGAGCTAAATCCCTTAGCCGAGGCAACGGAGGAAGCCATTGTTCCATGAAAAGTGGTATATTTCTATTTTAATTATTTTTGCAATCTTTTACATGATTAATTGCATAGAACTAATATTGGAAAATTGATTTTTATTGAGTGATTGTGATTTGTTTTGATGGAACATGCTTAGTGTTAAACTTTTGATGTTTCATGCTTGATGTTTACAATTGTTACTTCAAAAATCTATTAGAGGCAATAAATTAGAATCACTTTAAAAGCAAAGAATTGCATGAATATTGATTAGATTGAATCACTTAATTGGTTAATGGTGGAATCCAAAGTCTCGGTGTCTTTTTTATAATTTTGATACAACTTTATTTGAGTTATCGAGTTTAATTTAAGTCTAAAAAAATCCTTCACAAGTTCGAGAAACGAATCTCTTTTTACCACTATCTATAAAGAACATCACTTGGGCGCTCGTAAAAGCTCAGAACAATTCCCGCAAACTCATAAAGAAGACCCGCCCGTTTTAGCATGCTTCAATCAGAACTCTTACGATGAAAGGATAATGCCATTTTATAAATCTCTCTTTGAGGATTTACACTCTCGGATCATGGCCGAAGAAACTGACTGATCGACTGTTGCTCTACTCAGCCAATCCGAGCCATTTCATGATAAAGAAGTTTGCAAGGGTATAAGGAAAAACGGGTATTCTTCTGATCCGAAAATCAACCTCCATCCTTCCATGAACGTTGTTACTGAAGGAAGTAAAAAGAAAACCGAGGCACAACAGCACAAGTATGCTTCCCCAGTATCCCAGGCTCCCCCACAAAGGAAGGATAATCAAACTCAAAATGCACAAGCACCGACTCAGCATCAGCAAAACAACCAGAATAACCCAGATTTTCCTTTTCCCATTGAAGAGGTGATAGAATTATTAGAAGTCTAGATTCAAGACGGTGCAATCAAATTGCCATGCATCAGGAAAGAGCCGACTGACAAAGTAATGGAGAATCCTCGGTACCGCCGTTTCTATAGATTTGTCAATCACCCAACAAGCGAGTGCAGAATCCTGAAGCACATCTTTAAGGAAAAGGTTGATTCAAGAGAACTGGTGACTGAAGGAGAACACATGAATTCTCTCCCGATCGGGACCTTCACCCTCTCTGGGCAACATGTCAAAGAAGCAGTTCAATCCTTGATCGAGCATATATGCGAATCGCTTTATCTGTCAAAGGCTCAAAAGAAAGACATGTTCACATCACTGAATCACATCATGTCAGGAAAATATATGTCCATTCAGGAAGTACTCCCTGAACCTCCATCCATAAATAAAGAGATGTACGACTGGGGACTTCTTACCACAGTCCATCTCAAGGGAAACGAATTCAAAAGGGCGTTGATCGATGTTGGTACGACTGTCAATATTATTCATTTGAAGACTCTCAGAGCTGCAGGCATCACTCGACAGGAAGCTACTCATGCTCATATCTCAGTCAGGGATCACGAGGGAATACCCAGAGATGCATATGGCTACATCATTCTAAAAACAAAAATTGGTTCAACCTGGACAGGGACCAAGTTTCACATAATTATGGAGGATCTGGGATACGACATGATTCTCGGACACACGTGGATTCATGATGAGAAGAACATTACTGACAAAGCATCTCCAACTGCCTATCTCTCTGACGAGGAAGATTTTGATCTGGTGAACATTCCATCGAATCACCTGGAAGAGTTTCAAACACTGATGAAACTAAAACAAGAACCTGGAAGAAGATGTACTAACATTCATTGAGAGGTTTCACGATCAGGAAAGTCTCATTCCTCTTCTGTCTATGTCATCTATTCTCCCGCATGCTCTACTAGCATGGGGACTCAATCCTTCCAGTAACTCTGCCATTACGAAATGTTATGAATGGGTAGCTTCACCACGACAATATTTCACTAAGTGGTTGAATCTAGAGCCTCTCCGGATCGAGCAACTTGCTGAGACATTCATTGCTGAAATAATGTCCAAATATAACCAAGGATATCTTGGGCGTTCTTCAACAATATTGCATGAGTGTCCATTTGTACCACAAAGTCAGAAAATTTCAATGGCCGCACGAGCATGGAACCCCATTGTCATAAGAATGCCGAATCACCAGAAGATATTCAAGGCGAGAGCAATCAAGCCAAACAAATTTCATGAAGGAGATTTGGTTCTCAAAGAAGCTAAACGCAATCTTCATTCATCAAGGAGTTATAATTAGGAAGAGCCTTTCCTGGTCGTTAAGTCCATGGCTGGTGGATACTACAAATTGGTCAACACGGATGGCAAGGCGAACGTGGAAATAATACATGAGAATTGGCTCAAAGTATTTGACGCTTGAGATATTGGACGTTTCAGGTATTGGATGTTCAAGACACGAGCACCCAAAATACCTGAATTTGGCATTTATGATTTTCTTTCACTGTGTTTCAATTCCTCCAAAATGTTTTCAATACTTGTATTCAGTATTTTAATTCAACAGTTAATCAAATTTCAATTTATTTAAAAAAAATCTCTACCAAATCCAAAAGAAAATTCTCAATCACCTACTTATCCAAAATCAATCAAAACCAAAACCAAAAATAAAACCTCACGTCTCTCAGAAGTTCAAAGTTCAAGAGATTATGGAAAAGAAACTAATGGAAATCAACAAAGAAAGATTTTTGCTCCTCTGTATTCTTCAAGACTTGCAAAGCCGCCTTCTCCAGCTCTAGCTCTTCGGTCAATCTAGCAATCTTGGCCTCCTTATTCATCACAACATCACTGGGAAAAGGTACATTGTTCTCAATCGCATGCTTGATAATGTTAATCTTTCGACAAAGACACTTTATATTGTTCTCATCAACGAAGAAAGATTTTTTCTCCTCTGCATTCTTCAAGACTTGCAAAGCCGCCTTCTCCAGCTCTAGCTCTTCGGTCAATCTAGCAATCTTGGCCTCCTTATTCATCACAACATCACTGGGAAAAGGTACATTGTTATCAATCGCATGCTTGATAATGTTAATCTTTCGACGAAGCCACTTTACATTAAAACCAAGCTCCTCAGATTTTCCCAAGTTATACTCCCAATCAAAGAGTATGTCTTGAGTAATAGTACTTCTAGCTCTGGTCCGTATATCATCTATGACACTCAAGATAGCTCCTACTTTCATTGTCAAGAAGTAACTGCGCTCGGGGTCTTTGGCAACAACAATGTGACCATACGTCTTCCATAGCTTCTCATACATATCAGCATATCCAATAGGAACGCTAAATCCACCAACCGGTGTATGATATGGGAGTAACTCACCGAATGGAGGATCGAAAGCAATCCCTGCATTAGGGTATTCGTGCACCACTATCTGATTCTCAATCATGGGAGCAACCTCGACATTCATGGAAACGGTTTCTTCTATTGCTGGAGCAGTCTCTTCTACTCCTTGCCCGGTTTCTTCCATCTCTGAAGTAACAACAACTTGAGTTTCCATCTCCCTAATGGTTTCAGCAATAACCTCTTCATGTACCTGAGGTGTAGAGATGATTGTCTCATTACTATTGGTTTCAGGGTTACTCGAATCATCATTATTGGTTCCATTATACTCAACTCCATTATTTTCCACCTAATACAGCAAAGATACAGATTAGAAGTTTTCAAGCTTGGAATTCAAATGACAATCATAAAATTAAGAATTCACAATAAAACAACATCATCAATATACTTCATTATGCATCCAAGACGCAAGCAAATGGAAAAATATCACAAAAAGGCGTTTTACAACAAGCCTGTCTGAAGTGATTTTACACTGCCCTGTACAAAGCGGCAATATGGGAGCAATTGGTAAAGAATCTAAGGGTTAGTTATATGTCATTATATTCGTATGGATGTCCTCTACAACATATCCAAAATTCACAGTATTTGGATAAATGATCAAAAAGGTGTGGTCAAAACATCAGACTACATACCAGCTGAAAAATTCCTGAAGACCTCCTGAAAGTTTACTGTTTCAGTAATTTAGGCCCCTAAACATGCTCAAAAGTCCAAAAGATTCTTCAAAAAAGCTTGTAAATTTTCTAAGGATGAAAAAACATGGGTAGATCACAAAAATCCGACATCGGACGAAAATTCTACATCGTTTTTAGTAAAATACTGAGTTCTGGATTTTTCTGACGACGTATTTCGGTAAAACTTTTCATTCATTCATATGGATTCTCATTTATTCATTCACAAATCAGCAATTTTATACTTTTATGAAGAAAATATAAGATGGGTACGTACTGGAGTGATCTCTAGAGTGTCTAAAGGGTCAGAATTGCCGATATCACCATTAGAAGCATCATTGTCTTCATTCAATCTTGAATTCAGGGAATCTTCTTCATCATCATCCGAAGACGAATAGGCGTCATCCATACCTTCTATTTCCATGGAAATCTCTTCCTGGATACATCAACAACAATTATTAATATTTTATTCAAGGAGTGTTATGAACGATCATACGAAGAGGTACTTACATCAACTTCTTCTTCGACACTCGATTCAGAAACTGTTTATTCAGCAGCAGCGAATTGAAGACCGTCAAGGATCGATGGGGAAAAGTTCTGAAACGAAGTGACAAACATTGGTTTCATGATCCTACTTGCACGGAAAAGAAAAATTCATGGTATAGGGAACGCTAACAACTCAACAAAGAAATAGCCGGGGACTTCACAGTGATCGGTATCATTCTATAATCCTTACTTATGGATTCTCCACCCCAAAGACTTACGGCTATTTCTGAGTAATCCACATCGATCCGAGCTCTCACAACACGACCGTCCTGTGGAAAATATTAGTGAAATGATTAAAATATAATCATCATGTCTTTAAAAAATCATAAGAAGAATACTTACTGGTGAACATCCTGGAAGTGCTTTTCGTTTATCGCCGCCAGAAGGATATTTCAACCTCGGCTGAGCGGAGATCATCTCAACAGTAGGAGGTTCTTTTAAGGGAGTCTGAGCAGCTGTTACAAAGTCATGAAGGCGTTCAAGTTGCTGGGTCCAGAAACCGATATAACCCGGAGTTTCATACGTGGCTCGGTTAGAGCAAGGAAACAAATATTCACGACCGTTCAAGTATGTGCAATCCAAATGAGCCTTAAGTTGCTCAACTGATGGATTATTGCTTTGATTCGACACACACTGGTCAAAGCCCATTTGGCGTGCTGCTCTGTCAATATTGTACTCTTCCACAAGCAAAATTTCCATGAATCACTGATACTAAATAACCAGGAGTACAACTCAACATGAAAGATCTTTCACCAATGCTCAGATCTGTACCAGACATCAAAGTAGTATTTTCTTCAGCAGCATTGGAAGTGATTAACTGAGAGACATGGGGAGGCACCACTATCCAGGGACGGAAATTAAACTCAAACTCATTATCTAGCATATCAATGAGACGAGTCTTGAGACGGGGCTGTTTTGTAGACCAGCGCTGTTGATGGTGGTTTTTAGTTTAGGGAGAAAACTGTAAAAGTCTGTCTAGATGACCCGGTGTAAGAAATAGTCGATGAAAAAGCGGGGGTCTAACAACCTCACCCAATATTTCGCTTAGCAATCTATATGGACTAACTCCAATATACTTACAAGAGAATCAACTAGACAGTTAGACTCAATCTTATAAAAAGTATATCAAAGAGTTATATCTCAATCTCTCAATTCAATTCGCAATCAAACAAATAATAATTTGCGAGCCCGATTGAATATAAGAGAGATAACTTGAACGGTACCAAAGACCAATGTTCAAGGATCAATCAATTTCAATCAACAACCAAAGGTTGGATTTTCCAATTGATCGATTCAACGCACAACCTGTGATATTTCAATTATATAACAAAATATAATGCGAAAAATAAATAACACAGGCACCATAAGTTTAGTTAACGAGAAAACCGCAAATGCAGAAAAACCCCGAGACCTAGTCCATATTTGAAAACCACACTGTATTAAGCCGCTACAGACACTAGCATACTACAAATTAACTTCGGTCTGGAATGTAGTTGAACCCTAATCAATCTCACACTGATTCAAGGTACAGTCGTGCTCCTTACATCTATGATCCCAGCAGGATACTACACACTTGATTCCCTTAGCTGATCTCACCCATAACCAAGAGTTGCTACGACCCAAAGTCGAAGACTTGATAAACAAATCTGTATCACACAAAAAAGTCTATTGAATAGATAAATCTGTCTCCCAAAGATATACCTATGGGTTTTTGTTCCGCCTTTTGATAAATCAAGGTGAACAGGAACCAATTGATAACACGGACTTATATTCCCGAAGAACAGCCTAGAATTATCAATCACCTCACAATAGTCTTAATCGATTAACGAAACAAGATATTGTGGAATCACAAACGATGAGACGAAGGTGTTTGTGACTACTTTTCTATCTTTCCTATCGGAGATATAAATCTCAAGCCAATCTTACGATTGTACTCAATCACGATAGAAATAGTAAGATCGGATCACACAACTACAAAGAAAATAGTTGGGTCTGGCTTTACAATCCCAATGAAGTCTTTAAGTCGTTAACCTACAGGGTTTCGTGACAAAACCTAAGGTTAAAGGAGAATCGACTCTATCTTATACAACTAGTATCACACAGGAGGTGTGGAGATTAGGTTTCCTAGTTGCTAGAGTTCTCCTTTATATAGTCTCCAAATCAGGGTTTGCAATCTAAGTTACCTTGGTAACAAAGCATTCAATATTCACCGTTAGATGAAAACCTGATTAGATTCAAGCTAATATCTTTCAACCGTTAGATCGAACTTAGCTTGTTTTACACAAATGAAATGTAACTTCATTTAGGTTTGAGTAACCGTACCTAAAAGTGTACACTTAGTTGGTTCAACAATGGTTAGCCATATGAGCACTTTCATATTAACCTTATTTATCTTCACCATAACTAGTTTAAATGACTCAAATGAACTAGTTAGAAAGTTGTTCAATTGTTTAGATATTATAGAAGTATACAAGACACAATCGAAGCAAAATCGGTTTTGATTCACTCGAATCGATTCATGAACATTATAGCCACGATTTGCAAAGATTGCATTCCTTATTATATAAATGTTTTAGTTCATGAACAAACCGATTTTAGAAAGTAACCTACTTAAGTATGCATACGGGTACATGTACTTAAGTAACCGGATTGAGTTTGTTTTTCACTTTCAAACTCCAGCATAAATTCACGGACGGGAACTTTCCGCTAGTATGCGTACGGGTACGCATACTCCCCGGATTTCCAACAACCGCCAGTACGCGTACTTGTACGCATACTTTGGGTTCCCGGTTTTGGAATTTTACACAAATATGAAAATACACCATGTTTATATCCAAAGATGGTGATGAGTGCTAAATATTACATATTTCTACACCTTTTTATTGGCAATTAACTCATCTTTTGCGCTTTAAAATAATATATTATCCCAAATTCTGTATTTTAATTGTTTTCAAGAATAAATACTAGTACTAATTAATTTTGTGTTTTTAGGTACTAAATAAAGCTTGGATGAATTGAAAAGCCAAAAGAAGCAGAGAATTGGTGACAATGGAAGAAAGACAACAAAGCTCCCGCTAGAAGGAAGTGAAGAATGTCGTTTGCACTTCATCCGCGAGTTAAGAAAAATGTTTGCACCTCATCCGCAAGTGAAGAATATTGTTTGCAAGACTCAAAACTAGGTGTCGGCTTGAGATATTAGCTTTGAAGAAGACATGGGCTTAGAAGGAATAAAAACCAAGACCCAAATACGTTTCTATCATGAGCCGTCAGATTTGATGTTGCTGCTCAACATCCAAAGCATCTCCATGCAGTACATCCACGTTTCCTACTCCCACCTCACACCCTAGCACATATCATTTCTTCCCTTAGTCGAGTAGAAACCAAACACTCCTTCACGTCAGTGTCTTCTTCTCTCCAAGCTCTGCAGAAACCATCCCTCCATCACTTCCATCCCCGACCATTTCTTATCTCAGCCACCCTATCAGCCACCTTCTCAATAGCCATCAATCAACCTCCAAGTCTCTATCTATGAGCTTCTTCTCCAAAACAGTAACCCTAGAAGCTAGGATTGAGAGAGATGAGGCTAGGGTTATCTTCACAACTGTAGAACATCAAATCAAGGAGATGGGAAGTTGAATTGCAGAAGGGGTTTGTCGGAAATCGCATTTTGAGTGAGTGGTGTTTTCTAATTATAAAATTCTAGTGTTTGAGAAGAAAATTTGGTATAAATAGGGTTCCCTGTGAATTATGTAAACATCCAATTCTAGCTGGATCAAATAGTTATCATAATACAATTGTGTTTTACTCATCTTCATCATGTTCTAATTTCCTTTGCTAGGGTTTAGATGAAGCCCTAGCCTATTACTATGTTATTCATATTATATGTGTTGTTCTTGAATGCTTGAATTGTTTAGGATAGAATTAATCATAGTATGTCAACATTTTACTCTCACAGTGTATGCCATGTATCCATTGTAGTTACAACACTACTATGTTGACTATACTGCAACTCATGCTTAAACAAATTGTTATTGATCCTTAGATTAGTTGTGCTTTAACTAGACAGTTAATGCTTTGGAGAAATACTTTAGTTGCGATTGAACTATCCATTGGAGAAACACCTTAGACATAGGGCAGATTTGATCGTCATCCTTGTCTGCTATAAGGACAAGGATAACATCACCAGTTGAATGCATAGTGGAGGTTAGTGGTGGATTTGAAGGCCCTAGTATCCTCATTCTCATTGTTTACAACTTTCCCTTTGAATCTTTACTTTGCAATCTGTTTACTACTTGTTCACTGCCTAAATCTTCGTCGTATCGACACAACAAAACCCTTTTCGTTACATTATATTTGAATAGGTTTAGTAAGACTTTTGAACCGACTCTTCACCCACCTTGTCTCTGTGGGATCGACCTGTATTTGCTCTGTCTACAATAGACGCTGTGCACTTGCAGTTATCATTGTAGGTACTGTTTAAAGACCTACCAAGTTTTTGGCGCCGCTTCCAGGGACTCGGTGGCGGTGTAGCTGATCTAAAGGCTCCACTTTTCTGATTTTTAGTATTATTGTTTGTATATATGTGTTAGTAGACTGCATCTTGTTGTCAGTATTAGCTGTAGTTTTTAAACTTCAACCATTCTGCATCTTTCATTCCTTTTCTTTTTGTTTACTTGCATTTTGTTTTAAGTGCACTCTCATACCAGCATCATAGTCTTGTATTTTTTTTTTAGCATATTAGGTTTTCTGTTGCTTTTCAATTTGTATTCAACTCTCATCTATTATTCTTCTCCTTTTTGCAGCCTTCCTGTATCTACATCATTTTTTTTCCTCTTAGCATTTGTAACTAGTTGTATTCTGCATTATAGTTGGAAATTTCTCAGTTACTTAGGCATATAGGGGTCTGTGAGTTTTGTTTTAAGATGTTCATTGTTATAACTTAGTTGTTTTGATCCATTTGTATATACTTTTCATCAGTTCTCCGTAGTGCTAGCAGTAGCTTAGTTTGTTATCAGTGCTCTAACTTTAGCTTCCATCACATGTTTTAGTTCCATTTAGATTTAGAATCTGTACCTATAACTTAGTAGCATCTTAGTTCTGTAGCAGTAACTGTCTTTTTTAAATTTCAAATCATTTCAATCGCGTAACTGCATCTGTAGGCTATATAAATGCTTCTTTATATTTTATTCTTACTGTTATAGTATAACTTAGTTGTATTCTGCATTTTATTTGCATAATCTTGTAGTCTAGATAGTAACTCTGTTAAATTCCCTTTTTCATTGTACTTTGTAGACCATTCTGTCATCTGCACATTAGCCTGTAAATACTAGTTACATCTCATAATAGTCTGCATTCTCTAGTAGAACTGCTAGCATCCTTTAACATATTAAACATTCCCGCATTCATCTCTTCACTCTTTCCATTTTAAGCTTGTCCATACTTTCTGTCCCATTCTGTCATGTGCAATTATTTCAATTGCTGACTGCTTAAGTTTTCAGTTGATACATCAGTATAGTTCACAGTTCCTTCTTGGTGGTAGTGGTAAAAGTTCACTATTTCAGTATTTCTTTGCATGCTTTGTATACTTCCATGTACTGAAGTTCTCCTCTGAGTCACCAGGTACCTGAAGCTGAATTACACACTCAGGGAGAAAAAGGAAAGGAGCAGGACAATTTGTGGAAGTGCCTAAACCCGGTTTATACCGGCGGTATCGTTTTCGAAATCTCCTAACTGTCATGACTATGTGAATGCTATTTTTTCCTGCTAAAACTGGTTTCACTTTACATAGCCCTGTCAAAATCCCTGCAACACATTCTTGTGCATGAGCCTGTGGTGTTTGAGTACCTACTTGCTAGCTATATTTTTATACCACTGATTGTTCATTTTATCTCAGCAAAACCTATGCATTTATCCCTGAAATTGTTTGTCATGAGCATTAATCTGTGATATATCCCGACTGTCTGTTGAGCTAGTATCCTTGATACCTTTGTGCATGAATCAGTGATACATGAGTCGCTTATTTACCTGCTGAATCTGCTATGTTCTGTGAACTTTCTAAAATCTAAAACATACTGATTCTGCATACACAACACCAGTAAGAGTTCTGTGCAATTGTTGCTTGGATGATCAGTACAACGTAATAGTAATGTGTGCATAAAACCTAGTTTTAGCCTTTGGTTCGTATGAGCTTTTTCTCTCTGTTTCGAAATTGTTGGTTGTCTAGGGTGTTATAACATGTTAACTGTCATGCTTGTTAGGCTATGATTGTGACCTTTAGAGATCAAACTAATCGTTTAGTTAGAATCCATCGAGAGGACGTAGTCGACATACCCAGTTCTGAAATAGATAGCCCTAACCAATCTGAAACAATGGGTGAAGAATTGAACAAGGACCGTAGTATGAAGGAGTGCATGTACCCAACTAGGGCAAGCCAGCCCTCGTGTATTGTTTTACCAGCTGATGCTGGTCAATTTGAGCTAAAATCTAGCACAATTCATATGTTTCCTGTGTTTAGGGGGGTTGATGTTGAAAACCCTTACAACCATGTAAGAGATTTTGAAGATATCTGTGGGACTCTGCGCTTTAACCAAATACCGGAAGAGTCCCTTAAACTGAGACTGTTTCCTTTCTCTTTGAAAGAAAAAGCCAAGTCCTAGCTGCATGCCCTACAACCACTGTCCATTAGAACATGGGAGGACCTTACAAAAGAATTTTTCAAAAAGTTTTTCCCAAACCATAAGATTGCGACTCGTCAAAGTCTGAATAGTTTTGTGCAATTAGAAAGTGAGACATTGGCTAAATATTTGAAGAGATTTAATGACTTACTGCTCCAATGTCCTCACCATGGTTTTGAAAAATGGAGACTTGTGCAAATTTTGTATGAAGGTTTAGATGTCAGTACCCTAACCACAGTCGAGTCAATGTGCAACGGTGCATTTATTGATAAAAGTTCTAATGAGGCTTGGACTTTCTTAATCGAAGTCGCTGAAAATACTCAGCAATGGGAGTCCATCCGAGAACCTAAAAAGACTTCCCCTGTAGCTAATGTCCATATAATTGAGTCTGACTTTGAAGGAAATGCAAAGATTGCATCCTTGGCTAGGAGAGTAGAAGCGCTAGAGCTGCAGAAGAATGAGAAAACTACTGCCCCTACTCTCCATGACCAATTTGAAATGGCCACTTGTGCTGCATGCCACGGTTCAGACCACCTAGTGGATAGTTGTCCAGACCAACAAGCATTTCTTGAGTCTAGACTAGAATAGGCCAATGTTTTGTATCATAAGCAAGAGAACAATCCTTATTCTCAGACCTACAACCCAGGGTGGAGAAATCACCCTAACTTTTCATGGTCTAAAGGGCCCGTACAAGGGGGTACAACGAGTAATACCCAAGGATATTCATATCCTAGAAACCCCCAAGTACAATCACACACACAGTACCCTGTAGAGAAAATGCCTAGCTTTGATGATGGTGTGAACCAAATGAATTAAAATATTTTGCAATATCAGAGGTTTTCGAGTTTAGAACTCAAATTGGGCCAAACCTGTGAGGCACTAAATGAGAGAGAAAAGGGTAAACTCCCGAGTCAACCTCAACAAATTCAGAAAAGTGCATTTCAGGCAAGTACTTCAACTTGCAATGAGTCCTCACATAATCAAGTAAATGCTGTCACTACTCTTCGTAGTGGTAAAGTTGTTGAAAACAACGTAGGTGTACCACAGTCAGTCGAGTCTAAATCAGACTCACCGGTGCATACAACTCCACAGAAAACACCCATTGTGGAAGAGGAATCTGAGCATGATAGTGACTCTAAGAATTCCACTGATGTTAATGTCCCTGCACCATCTAATGTGCCTGTCGCCCCATTTCCCCAAAGATTGGTGCAGCAGAAGAAAGGTGCCCAATACAATGAGATGTTGGAAATGTTTAAGCGGGTCAATATAAACATCCCCTTTCTTGAAGCAATCAAACAGATACGCGCATATGCTAAATTCTTGAAAGATCTATGCACACAAAAATGAAAGCTTCATGTGCATAAGCGTGCCTTTCTGACTGAGCAGGTGAGTTCAATTATTCAAAACAAGACCCCACCTAAGATTAAAGACCCGGGTAGTCCAACTATCTCTTGCACTATAGGTGATCATACAACAAAAAAGCTTTATTGGACTTAGGTGCTAGTGTGAATCTACTGCCATATTCTGTGTATGTGTAGTTAGGTCTTGGGGAGTTGCAACCCACCCCTGTTACGCTACAATTAGCAGACAGATCTGTAAAAATCCCTCATGGTATTGTTGAAGATGTGTTAATCAAGGTTGATAAATTTTATTTCCCTGTGGACTTCATTGTGTTATATACTCAACCTGTGCAAAATCCATAAAATCATATTCCTGTCATCTTAGGACGTCCCTTCTTGGCAACATCGAATGCTATCATAAATTGTCGTAGCGGAATATTGAATTTGTCTTTTGGCAATATGACTGTGGAATTGAATGTGTTTCATGTTAACCAGCTACCCATGGATTATGATGATAATGAATTGCATGAGCTTAACATGATTAAGAGTCTGATCCAAGACTCATTGCCTGACATTTTATCTGTGGACCCTTTGCAAGCATGTTTAGATAACTTTGACCTAGATCTATTTGATTCTAAGTACATTAGTGAGGTTCACTCTTGCTTGAATCTGTGCCACCCATGGATATTGCTAAATGGTATATTGCAGTGGAACCACTTCTACTATCTGATTCCGAATCTGGCCCAAATCCTGTCGAACCACCTAAGCTTGATTTGAAACCATTGCCTGATACTTTGAAATATGTTTTCTTAGGTTCTTCTGAGACTTTGCCTGTCATTATTGCATCATGTTTATACACGGAACAGTAAAGTAAACTTTTAGAAGTGCTTAAAAAACATAAAGCGGCCTTAGGTTGGACCATCTCAGACCTTAAAGGTATAAGTCCCACAATTTGCATGCATCACGTAAATCTTGAAGAAAATACTAAACCATCTAGGGAAATGAAAAGGAGACTTAACCCCAATATGATAGATGTTGTTAAAGGTGATATTTTGAAATTGCTTAATGAAGGTATCATATACCCAATTCCAGATAGCCAGTGGGTCAGTCTCATTCAAGTTGTACCCAAGAAGTCTGGCATTACTGTAGTTCAAAATGAAATGAATGAGCTTGTCCCTACTCGTGTGACCACAGGGTGGCGAGTTTGTATTGACTATAGGAAGTTGAACACAGTAACAAAGAAAGACCACTTTCCTCTTCCCTTCATTGACCAAATGTTAGAAAGGTTATCAAGACATAGTCACTATTGTTTCTTAGATGGCTATTCAGGTTATAACCAAATTCACATAGCACCCGAAGACCAATCGAAGACCACATTTACCTGTCCTTATGGTACATTTGCTTATCTTCGTATGCCTTTTGGGTTGTGTAATGCACCCGCTACTTTTCAACGTTGCATGATGAACATTTTCTCCGACATGGTAGATAAATTTCTTGAAATTTTCATGGATGATTTTTCTGTCTTTGGGTCTTCTTTTGATGAATGTTTGCATCATCTTACTCTTGTGCTGATTCGATGTAAAGAAGAATTTGGTTTTGAATTGGGAAAAATGTCACTTCATGGTTAACTCAGGCATCGTTCTAGGGCATATTATTTCTGAAAAAGGCATAGAAGTGGATAAAGCCAAAGTTGATCTCATTCAACACTTGCTTCAACCTCGCTCTGTGAGGGAGATAAGGTCATTCTTAGGCCATGCTGGTTTTTACCGGCGATTCATCAAAGACTTTAGTAAAATTTCAAGACCCTTGTGTAGTATTCTTGCAAAAGATGTTGCATTTGTCTTTGATAATGCTTATAAGGAAGCATGGGAGCAATTGAAAGCTCTTCTCACATCTTCCCCTATAGTCAGACCACCCGACTGGACCTTACCATTTGAAATTATGTGTGATGCGTATGACTATGCTGTAGGAGCTGTCTTAGGACAACGAGTAGACAAACTCCCTTATGTGATCTACTATGCTAGTAAAATACTTAATGATGCTCAACTAAATTATTCAAGAACTGAGAAAGAATTTCTAGCTGTTGTGTTTGCATTGGATAAGTTTAGATCTTACTTGATAGGTTCTAAAGTCATCATATATTCTAACCACGCTGCATTGAAATGTCTTTTGTCTAAAAAAGATGCTAAAGCTCGTCTAATTCAATGGATACTCTTGTTACAAGAGTTCCATCTCGAAATTCGAGATAAGAAAGGGTCTGAAAATTTTGTTGATGATCACTTGTCTAGGTTGAATGTTGAATCTGTTGATGAATCCTTTCTTATTAGAGAATCATTCCCCGACGAACAATTGATGCTTGTGTCTGAAATGCATTGGTTTGCTGATATTGTTAACTATCTTGCTACCGGTAGAATGCCTTTGCATTGGTCTAAACAAGACAGTTCTAAATTCTTGGATGGAGTGAAATATTTCTTTTAGGATGACCCATACTTGTTTAAATACTGCCCTGACCAACTCATTAGAAGATGTGTCCCTAATTCTGAACAAAGAGATGTCATCTCTTTCTGTCATGACCATGCATGTGGAGGCCACTTTAGTGCCAATAAAACGGAAGCAAAGATCTTGCATAGTGGTTTCTATTGGCCATCATTATTCAAAGATAGTCATGCATTTTTTGTTGCTTGTGACCGATGCCAGAAATTAGGAAGTATCTCAAGAAGAAACATGATGCCCTTACAATCTATTTTGATTGTTGAATTGTTTGATGTATGGGGTATTGATTTCATGGGTCCCTTTCCTAACTCTGAAGGTAAGTTATACATTCTTGTTGCTGTTGATTATGTCTCTAAGTGGGTAGAAGCCATTGCCTCCAAAACAAATGACCATAAAGTAGTTCTTTCTTTTCTTAAAGAAAATATTTTCTCTCGTTTTGGAACACCTAGAGCAATAATCAGTGATGGTGGTACTCATTTTTGCAATAAACCTTTTGAATCACTTATGCGCAAGTATGGAATCACTCATAAGATAGCAACACCATACCATCCACAAACCAGTGGCCAAGTAGAAGTTTCTAATAGGGAAATTAAGCATATTCTTGAAAAGACTGTTAATCCTACTAGGAAAGATTGGTCTTTACGTTTAAATGATGCTTTGTGGGCCTATGGAACTGCATACAAAACTCCTATTGGCATGTCCCCTTATAGACTTGTGTATGGTAAAGCTTGTCATCTACCTATAGAGTTAGAACATCGAGCATATTGGGATGTTAAGAAATTGAACTTTGATCTTGATAAGGCTGGCACCCAAAGGAAACTTAACTCAATGAGTTAGAAGAATTAAGAAATGATGCATACGATAGTGCCAAAATGTACAAAAATAGAATGAAAGTGTTTCATGACAAGCGCATTTTGCGCAAGTCTTTCACACCTGGTCAAAAAGTTTTATTGTACAACACTTGTTTGCATCTTTTTCCAGGGAAGTTACGTTCTCGATAGCATGGACCATTCTAGGTACGTGCTGTTTTCCCTCATGGAGCTGTTGAACTCGAAAATCCAGCAAACAAGAACATCTTCAAGGTCAATGGTCAGAGATTGAAACCATTTCTGGAGCCACTTATACCAGAAGTTGAGACCATAGACTTGGAAGACCCCGTCTATGTGGACTAAACTGGTTCACCTGTGTACATACGTATGGATTAAAAGTCCATTCTCTTTCCATTTTCTTTTTATTTTTGCATAATTTTTATGTGTGCTAACCAAACTTTTTGTCTTATCGTTCTATATCTTGCTGTTTGCTTTCAAAGCATTCATCCACTTCTGGTTTAGCACCATCCTTTTTGCATCTGGTAATCTCTTTCCTTTAAATCTACTCTGCACTGTTCTCCTGGTATGTTGTTGTAAATATGTTGATATGTTGAAATATTGAGAACAATGTTAGATTTAGGTGTGGGAGAGTCTGACCGAAATAACTGAACTTGGAAGAACTGGAGAACACAATCGGGTTTCTTAGTTGTTAGAGCGTTAAAGTTGGATTTAACCATGCCGGTGGGCGAATTAGGTGCAGCAAAGATATTTGGTATTAGAGTTGTGATCACCCTTAGTGGAGACTACCTATTTTACATCAAGCGACGCACCGACCTTCATTTTTTTGTGACTATCTAAAAAGTACTTTTAGAGTGTGTGTCACCGTACGTCAATTCCGGGTAGGAATAGTGAGCTACCCAACTTCGCACCACTTTCAGCACTATTTTTTTATCTCTTGAGTGCTAATTCCGTCAATCATGAGGATGACGTCTAAAGATGAAAAACTCCTTCTTGTAGTTTGATTTGCAGTTGGCACCACTCTCCCCCTCTCTCTCGATAACATCAACAGGTCCATAGAAACACATCATCACAAACGAGCAAAGCAACGTCAGATTCTATGAAGAAAGTTGAAATAGTCTGAGGTTTACATGCAACAATTCAATAAAATCAAAAGAAAGTCTTATTCAAAGTGAAGATGCAGTACAAAAAGCAAAATCCTATACACAAGTGAAGACTTATCTTACAAAAGCAAAGAAAACAAAAAAAGATGAGAAATAGTGAAGTTAATAAAATCAAGACAATACAGGTTGTGAAGAATTAAGTGATAACGTCCTTCATCCATGGCTTTAGTAGTTTCATTATTTATTGTATTATTTTCAATTTGTCATTGTTTTACTCAAAATACAAATAAAATAAGTAATATAGTTTTTTTTTAGTTTGTTTAATAAGCACCATGGTAAAGAAGAAGAATTCAAGAGGAAAATTCAAGCAACAAGGAAATTGGAGAGAAAAATCAGAAATCGTCAAGGTTCTACGAAGTTCAAAAGTTCACCATCAACAGTTGAAGTCTGAAGACGAAGACGTTTCTATGGATGCTGTGGGAGTGGTGTTGATTGCCGATCGGATGTGAAGGTAAGTGAGTACTCCCATCCTTGCTAATGATTGATTTCTTTTCTTAGAGATCATCAGAAAAAGATTCTTATTCCCACAATTTTGTGCAGTCTCCAGAAATTATTTCGGAAGGTTTTCCTTCCCACCATTCAACGTGTGCAGGATTTCTCTATTTATTCCTGTCTGCACACATGAGAGACTAAAAAAACGGTCTGTTTGAGTGCAATTATCATAAAACCCTATTGGTGAGGCAGAAGTCGAGGCTTGCGATCACTCTCGAACTCAAATTCTTTCATATGGTGTGGTTACTTCTCGCTCAACTCTTAAGGATGAGAATGCGTTCTTTGGTATTTCTAACTTCTTATTACTAGCATGTAGAAATTTTATGTCCTCATAGCTCCTTGGATGCTTGACTCTGATACGCTCTGAAGTTGGAGAAGGTTTTGTAGGTACACCTCTGGTAAACCCTCACGAGACTACAACTCGTCCACTAGGGACACCTAGGGGTTTAAAGGCTTATTGCATCCGCTAAATGCATTCGACAGACCAACAACAGTGGTATAGTTAGGATTTCTTAATTTTTGTTTCACTTGAGGACAAGTAAAATTCAGGTTTGGGGGTATTTGATGAGTGCCAAATATTGCATATCTCTACACCTTTTTATTGGCAATTAACTCATCTTTTGCGCTTTAAAATCATATATTATCCCAAATTTTGTATTTTCATTGTTTTCAAGATTAAATACTTGTACTAATTAATTTTGTGTTTTTAGGTACTAAATAAAGCTTGGATGAATTGAAAAGCAAAAAGAAGCGGAGAATTGGTGACAATGGAAGAAAGACAACAAATAGTTATCTTAATACAATTGTGTTTTACTCATCTTCATAATGTTCTAATTTCCTTTGCTAGGGTTTAGATGAATCCCTAGCCTGCTACTATGTTATTCATATTATACGTGTTGTTCTTGAATGCTTGAACTGTTTAGGATAGAATTAATCATAGTATGTCAACATTTTACTCTCACAGTGTATGCCATGTATCCATTGTAGTTAGAACATTACTATGTTGACTATACTGCAACTCATGCTTAAACAGATTGTTATTGATCCTTAGATTAGTTGTGCTTTAACTAGATAGTTAATGCTTTGGATAAATACTTTAGTTGCGATTGAGCTATCCATTGGAGAAACACCTTAGATATAGGGAAGATTTGATCGTCACCCTTATCTGCTATAAGGACAAGGATAACATCACCAGTTGAATGCATAGTGTAGGTTAGTGGTGGATTTGAAGTCCTAGTATCTTTATTCTCATTGTTTACAACTTTCCCTTTGAATCTTTACTTTGCAATCTATTTACTACTTGTTCACTGCCTAAATTTTCATCGTATCGACACAACAAAACCCTTTTCGTTACTTTATATTTGAATCAGTTTAGTAAGACTTTTGAATCAACTCTTCACCCACCTTGTCTCTGTGGGATCGACCTGTATTTGCTTTGCCTACAATAGATGATGTGCACTTGCAGTTATCATTGTAGGTACTGTTTAAAGACCTACCAGATGGTTACATGTTCTAAACTCTCATTTCAATCATTTAAACTTTCTTAGAGGATGTTATAGAGTTGTTATTCACAAACTATTTTTCATCAAAGCGATTTTCAAGTTATTGAAATAATCAACATGACTTTCGTCACGAGTAAAGATGAACTTGGCCAAAGCGAAAGCTTACCAACACATATTTCGAGAGATATATAAGCGAGATAAACTCGGCTCGAAATAGCAAATGTGTATAATCGAAGTCTATATAGCTATACGACTTTTGTCTCAAAATAGGAGAAAGAATATATAGACTTTTCAGTGATAGATAAGTTCAAGTCTCCATATACCTTTTGTTGATGAAGTTCCACAAGTTCCTTGAGTAATTATTCTTCTTCATATGATGAACGTCGTGGAGTCTAGAGCTCAATTACACTTATTATTCTAGTCCGAGACTTAGCTATAAGTAGACTAGAAATCAAGACTTATAGTTTTGGCAACTAAACTTGACAAACAAGCTTGAGATAGCAACGCTTGCGAGTTCGACCGAGCAGTGCTCTAACAGTAGACCTTGATATGTCCATATTCCGCAAGGAGCTTGAAGAATATATTAAAATCTGATGAGTGCCTATGCCGCTCTTCATATTGTATTGAAACTCAAGCTCCTAGATGAATTGTTCACTGGTATAGAGCCTAATGAGTATTTAATATCTCGCCTGCATTATTCATTATTGTATGGCTTGCTGAGTATTTTTTCATATGCTAAGTTCCCCAGCTGAACTCTTAATATTGACATGACATGACGATTAATGTTCGCTCACAGCTGAGTAGCATGAATCTCCCGAAGTGTCAGGATTAAGATCTGCATGAAAATACTTATTCGGAAGCACGCTGCGCCGCTCTCTGAGAATAAAATTAGTGATTTTGTGCCAACGCACAGAAATTAGAAAATTTGAATAATTTTGTGACATCTCACAAAATTCAATTTTTTTAACCTAATTTTACCAATTTACAAAAAATAGGTTTTTGCGGCCTGCGCAATATCTCAAACCCTATAGGTCGAGACCAAACCTAGGTAAGCTAGGAGATTGATCCACCATGGACTAAGTAGGAGAAAAATCTTACCAAAAGGTTAAAAACAAGAAATAAAGAGGAATTGCTGCAGGTAAAGGAAGCAGCAAAAGGGACGCGGCCGCGCCACTTCGCCGTCTAGTTCGCCCTAGCTGGCGCCGCCGTACCATCGGCTGGCCATTCCCATATTGCTGCCTGTCGGCCCCTCTTTCCCATCGACCAATCAAATCTTTCTAAATGCGCAACCTACAATTTTAATTAAAGTTGGAAGTTGGCTGGTCGACACACCTAATTCCTTAAGGAATCGAATATAGGTTGCCCATGTCAGTCTTAAAACAATCACGGCCGCACGATTTGGCTGGCCAAATTAACAAGCTTGGCCTCCCCCCAGTGTGACCAAACAATCTCCATGGTGTTCACCGGCGGTCCCACTACTATTCCAACCAATCGGAATTCTCCTAACTCGCCAGCAACAAACCTAATCGTTGGCCAAAAGTAGGCTAGTTGCGCTGTTGAACAAAGGGTTTAACGAGTTAATACTAGCAATGGCAATCTCAAATTCATCGCGGCCATCCAACTTAGCCAGCCTAGTTGGATGGCTTTAATTTTCGTTTTGAGCGACCAATGAAGTGTTGGTATGCTCACCAGCGACCCGCCTTTATTCCTGGAAAATCGAATTGATCCCAGCCTGCAGCTAACATCTAAAACCATTAGCTCAAAGTAGGTTGGCCACGCGGCTTTAAAAGCCTCAAGATCGACCAACGGCAGCGCATAACTGCCGCAAATCAACCTCGGCCATCCAACTTCGCCAGCCAAATCGACCGACCTAGATCTGATTTCGGGAACCAATAAGATGCCACTGTGATCGCTGGCAGCCCCTCTTCCACAAGAACTGATCGACCAATCCTCGGCCTATCCATATGGCTCCTGGTGGTTGCCCAAAGTTAGTTGGCCGCGCTACCCTTAAGAGTCTTAAGTAATTCAACAGCAGCACATTACTTCCACAAATGATTTCAGCCAACCAATTTGGCTAGCCAATTTAACCGGTCTAGATCTAATTTAGGCCGACCAATAGGATGTAAAAATGGCTACCAACCACCACTCTACTATAAGGACCGACCGGCTCACCTTTAATGTACATAGATGGCTCCTGGCAGCTTCCTGAAGATGGATGGCCATGCACCTTTTAAGACATTAAGCTCCGCGACTAATTTAGACAACCTTTATACAATGATGCTTCATGAGCATCGATTATTTTGAGCTGCTTGCTTAAAAGCGATGCTTTATGAAAAAGCGGGGGTATAACAACCACACCCAATAATTCGTTTGGCAATCTGTATGGACTAAATCCAATATACTTTCAAGAGAATCAACTAGACAATCAAACTCAATCTTAAGAAAAGTATATCAAAGAGTTATATCTTTATTTCTCGATTCAATCCGCAATAAAATAAATAGGAATTTGCGAGCCCAATTGAATATAAGAAATAACTTGGACGGTATCAAAAACCAATATCCAAGTGTCAATCAATTTAATCAACAACCAAAGGTTGGATTCCCAATTGATTGAACTTACGCACAACCTGTGATATTTCAATTATAAAGATAAACAATATAATGTAGAAAAGAAATAACATAGACACCAGAAATTTTGTTAACGAGGAAACCGCAAATGCAGAAAACCCCCGGGACCTAGTTCAGAATAAACACACACTGATTATAAGTTGTTACACCAATTTCCTACTACCTATTCGGAATAGATGTAATACATGCTTCAGATGTATTCAAGCACTTATAGAACTCCTAGCAGAACACCGATCCTTCTTAGGAATTCTTCTCGTAAATCTTCTAGCTGAACACAAGGCTCTCTTTAGAAGATACAACAACACCGTTGATGCTTTTTGATATTTTGTTTTCACAAAACACCGGTTTGATTTCCCTTTAGATATGAATCAAGGTTTTGGAAATCTTGTGTATGTTTCAATCAACTACCATACAAAAGTAGAGATACCTAAACAAACTTGTAGATTAGGGTTTTAACTTACAATCAGTATGCGTACACACAAGGAGTCCGTGAACCTGATTTTTGTAAGTGAACTTGGGCGATTCCAAAGATCAATTTCCAAGTTAAGAAAACCCTAATAATTCTACAACAAGAACAACTAGAATAAATCTAGAGATATCTTGTTTAAAACTTCTTAAGGATTTTTGCGAAATACCTTAATTGAAGTGTTAAAGCATAGCTCGGTTGAACCCACCAAGCGTTGGTATGTAAAGTTTGGTTATCATATTTTAGTTAATCAAAACTCATTTAAAGAGTCGCTTGATTATTTACTAGAGTCAACTTCGTATAGGTTAGCTAGAAAGTTACTAGGATATGAGACTTACAAGTATTACGTGAAGACTTGAAGAATATGAAGAAGTAAAGAACTACAACGACGACATCATCCTTCCACTTGAGGTTAGTAATATTTGACTTGAACTGTTTCATTCCTAATGTATCTTTCAAGTCGTGCATATTGAAAACATGACTGCGAAGCTGTATATGATTATACTCTAGTTAGACATAGTATTAAGGAATTACAATACGAAGTATAACGTCTATCTTTTGAACTTCATATATAAGACATCGACATAATCGTATGAATGCTATTGTGATTATGTATGGGTATGGGTGAAGATTTCGTCCTAGGAAACAATGTTTTTACATTCGTTTAAAGGAAGTACAATTCATAAACTTGTGTTATGAATCGAAAGGGAAATCGCTAGGCTTATTGGTATTGTTATTCATTGCAAATATTTGGATTACCAATATGTGTGTTTAGTTTAACCGTTCATAACTTGTTTATGTATCTTGGTAAAACTATTCACAAGGCCTGACTTTTGTATTGGTATGACTTTTATTAGTGAAACCGATCTTAAGTAATCACCTGAGATGGTATGAACAATTTACTGTAATTGGTATGACCAACTCTAGACATTTGGGAACCGATCCTAGTAAGAGGTGCAACCGATCACAAGTAGGGGAATCGATCCTTGTAAGAGGTGCAACAAAATCTTAGTGATTGGTAACCGATCCTATGACTTGTGCAGCCGAATACAAGTTAGATACCATATATATGTGGTAACCGATCCTAGTACCTAGTCAACCAATTTTTGGAAAGCTAGTGTGACTAATCGTAGTACCCACATGGAGGTAGAACCGAAACTTGTTTTGGTAGAACCGTTTAAACCCATGATTGGTGATTTGATAGGATAATCAATCACATAGTTCTTGGAAGTCAGATGAACCAATTCTAAACTTGTTTGGAAGTGTGGCAAATCGATTCCAAGATTGTAAATATGAAAAAGGATTTACAAAGAAAAGATGTCGACATACTTTGAACATGTGCAGTAACTCTTATCTTTTATTGTTCAAAGATATTCCTTAATAGCTAAAGGAGAATCCCGGATCGAAATAAATTGAGAATCTTTTAATTAAGGTTTTTAGTTTTATATGCTTTTAATTTCTAGCAATTAAAATGCATATCTTTAGAAAATAAAAATTAGTAATGTGCATTTACTAGTTGGAGATTTTCTACTGAGATTTCGGTCAATATTTGGACAGAGCATTTCCGGGAATTATGAAAACCGTTTTTGCCCTTATTGCATATCTGTGAGAATATTCGGTTTTGGAAATTCCTTGGTGTCCAAACTTCCTTGGTCTATAAATATTGAAGTTTGCATTTCAAGCAAACTAATCCTCAGAGCCAGCAAAACTACCAAGTTGTGTTGTTACTGGTGGAGCCGTCTATTCGGAGAGGAAAGTACCCTAATTAGGCAAAATATCTTACGACCGCTCGTTTTAAAGACTTCTTTGGGATTGGGAAGCTCTACGAGTACCGTTGGTGGGAAACTAGATAATTGCAGTTTATTATCAGTTTTCGATTGATTTGATTGACTAACGGTTGTTGAACTTTGATTGCACCTAGTTTGTTTATGCTTGAGAATCTTCTCTTCTGATATAAGATTCACTCAAACTAGATCGAAATTTCGACGGGGATCTTTAGACTGTTTGTAGATCTAAAGACGTCTTGTGATAATCCATTATTAACAGACTCCATTTTGTGTGTGATTGATCACAAGAGATTCAAGTTGATTGTGTGCAGGTATTTATTGAAGATCTAAGAAGATTTGAAGACGAAGAAGATTTCTGATTTGGGTTCATAATCTTTGGTGTGCACAAAAATTGATCGGCTAGGGATCCAACTATAATCGGTTTATCTTTGTTATAATCTAGATTGATTAGTTTAGTAGATCGGCATCAATACGTTTCTTTGTGATTCGAAGTATTGATTGCAAAATCTTGACAATTACTTTGGTAGTTGTTATTGGATAGATCTAAGAACCTGACAAAGGAGTTTATTGGGATAAACGGAAGAGCCTTTTGTCAAACTCATATCACTTGATTGAAAAGAGTTGTTACCTAACAGATTTGTTGTTCCTTTACTGTTTGGAATACGAACCAAAGGAATTGTTCCAAGTGCGTGACTTATTATAAGTTGGAGGCGCAGGGATACAGACGGAACTAGGTGAACTATAGGTTTAGTTGCTTGGTCTCAACTATACGAAGTTAGTTTAGATTTTGTATAGCGGCTTAATCCTAAGAGTATTCAATTCTGGACAAGGTCCCGGGGTTTTTCTGCATTTGCGGTTTCCTCATTAACAAAATCTTGCTGTGTCTTTTACTTTTCTATTTCCGCAATTATAATTGTTTTTATTATAATTAGAAGTAAAATACACAAATGTTAATTCCTATTTACTTGATAGCAATCCTATTGTATTTGGTTAAGTCCGAACCTATTATCAAGTAAACATACTACGTTGTTGTATTGTCTCGATCTTGTATCCATAGTCAATCACACAAGTTATCTTGTTGTCGTATTGTCTCGATCTCGTATCCATTGACGATCACACGAAGTGTGAACCGATTAGTTGTATTGTTTCTACTCAGTCCATAGACAATCACTTTCGGAGAAAGGACTTATAGGTGGAAAAGTTTTAGATTGAGGTATAGTTGGGTACCCTCGTCTTTTCATGAAGTTTTCTTTCTAGCTTCCGATTTCGACTAACAAGTGTTGGTATACAATCATAAACTTAAATTATCAAAACCTAGGGTTTATGATCAACAACTCTTGAATGGTTTTATATAAGAAGAGAAAACCTTAGAATAGACAAGAGGTGAAAAACCTAGATTAAAAGTTATATAATCAATCACGAAGATTAAATCCAACTTGGCTTTGTGATCCCCAATACAAAGACATTTATCTCACTCTTGTTCACGAATAACATAAGACATTGAAAACAACCTTATGAAGCTTACACCAATTTTCCAAAGGGGATGAAAACGTGTAGAACTCACGAGCCCTTTATTTATAGTGAACAAGGTAGCTTGAAAGCTAAGAAAAGCTATTTTCCTTTTTCAAGACTCTCATAATTTTGGGAGTCTTTCCTAAGTTACAACTCTTGCAAGAATAATTAAATAATTAATTAATTAGCAAATATTGTATTTATGTGAATAAATCACATTTTAACTTACGCAGAAATTAAAAGTTATCACAAACACTTTAATATGGTAATCAAATATGTTTGGAGTAATAGCTATCTTGCCTAGATAAGGAAACATCATAAACATGACCAAAAATGGCTTCTAGTCACGTAATTGGGCTCAAGTCCGTGAACCGTTACAAACAGTTCGTGGATTGTTTCCTACTAACGAACTGTAACAATTACAGCAACACTTATAATTGTTACTTTAATAAATCACTCATAACTTCATCGTTATAACTCGGAATTGAGTGATTCTTGGCTCGTTGAATTCGTAAGCTCATTCACTATAATATGAGATCCTTTCTAGGGATAAAGGTTATTGTCACCAAAGTCGTGAATCAAATAACCTCAAGTATATATACATAAATGTACATTTACCGTCATAGGAATTGTTCCATAGAGTGAGCATTTGTTTCGATAGATTAGAAAGGTAGAATTGAACAAGAATCCAAATGAAATCAATTACCACATACCTTTGTTGATGAAGTCCTTGTTGATTTCTTCTTGTAGTCTTCAAACTTTATCCTTCAAGGATAGCTTCGATTCTACTTCTTAGACTTAATCTAGTCCGAAACTATCTTTAGTATACTAAATCAAGAATGTATTTTGGCAACTAAAATTGAAAAATAACTTGATATACCAACGCTAGTGGGTTCAACCGAGAAATGCTCTAACAATCTCCCCCTTTGTCAATTTTAGTGACAAAACCATTTTACATATGGATTGTACTTGTTAAAAGCATTATAGCTCAAAAACCGACATGCTTGATTTCCTTGGTTCTTCAACTATGCGTGTGTTCATCCTTTACTTGTTGAAGATCCATCATAGTATTATTACACATCATCAAAGTTCAATTGTATCACAACTTTGACAATAATACTACGGTGATATGTATCACTCCCCCTTTGTCAATACTTCATCTCACAATGAAAACCACTCCCCCTTACATAATGATCCGTAAACCATATGTATTTGTAGTGTGAACTACACATTAATTCTCCCCCTTTTTGTCAATATAAATTGGCAAAGGTACGAAAACTAGTGGGATCGTCATGAAATTTTCAAGGAGGTACTTCATGACCAAAAGAGAACATATCAACTTTACTTTAGATGAAATCACAGAGTCAAAACTTAGTGACTTCATCAAGGAGTTTATTAAGATACAAGTTAACCCCTACATGTTCCACAACCGCTTCTCCCCTCAAAGATATAGCAATTAAGCATAGGTTCATTTAAGAACTCTCCCCCATAAAATGTCATTCCCGAAAGAACAACAAGAGTGACCTTTCTCCAGGGAGAAGGATTTTTATATTTGATTTTAGAAATCCCACAAGGAGATACGAGCTAAGGACAAATCATTGAAAGTCTCTCGTGAGATTGTGTTATTAAAAATAGAACTATCTCATGGTAATAATACACAATATGTAATCATGAAGATCAAGTATTGTGATCATCTTTTCTAAGATACAAACTTGTATAAACAAGAATTGATATGCTTAGAGGGAAGAATAACCTTTTCCACAAGGATTTACACCAAGAATGGTTACCATAAGTGTATGAAAAAGTTTCTTTGACACTAAAAACCAACATCCAATGGCTTTGATTATTGCTTTTAACCTGTTTTACTTAAGAATTTCAATCACAAATTAGGTAATTAAGAATCATACACGTGGTATTTAGACATATTCATCTTAACCATAACTAGTTCAAATGACTCAAATAAACTTGTTAGAGAGTTGTTCAATTGCTTAGATCTCATAGAAGTATACAAGACACAATCGAAGCAAAATCGATTTTGATTCACTCGAATCAATTCATGAACATTATAACCACGGTTTGCAAAGATTGCATTCCTTAATATATAAATGTTTTAGTTCATGAACAAACCGATTTTAGAAAGTAAACTACTTAAGTATGCATACGGTACGCGTAATTAAGTAACCGGATTGAGTTTGTTTTTCACTTTAAAACTCCAGCAGAAATTCACGGACGTGAACTTTTCGCCAGTATGCATACAGGTACGCATACTTTGGGTTCCCGGTTTTGGACTTTTACACAAATATGAGAACACACCATGTTTATATCCAAAGATGGTTACATGTTCTAAAATCTCATTTCAATCATTGAAACTTTCTTATAGGATGTTAGATAGTTGTTATTCACAAACTATTTTTCATCAAAGCGATTTTAAAGTTATTGAAATATTCAACACGACTTTCGTCACGAGTAAAGATGAACTTGTCTAAAGCGAAAGCTTACCAACACATATTTCGAGAAATATGTAAGCGAGTTAGACTCAGCTCGAAACAATAAATTGTTCCACATATTCAAAAATTACCCAACACAATATGTGCGCCCCAATTCTTTTGCCATCCTCACCGCATTTACTAGGGCTTCTTGGTGAGGATGCACTTCCAACACAATCAGGTTGTGTTGAGGTGAACAAAATCTTGCTCACCACAGGTATTTGAAACAAAATCATGCATGGACTCTAGGAATTTAACAACTTCCTTGAAACTTTCAATAACTATTCCATACCTTTTTAAGATGTTATCCCTTGTCGAATTCTTGTCTGGGAGATCCTTCTTAATAGCAGTCGTTGCTTTATTGATCTTCTTTGGTACCCATTTCAGAGCATCTTTTGGAGCAATATATTTCTTTTTCTCCCCAATATAATTATGAAACTTCTTGGGGGGAATACTGGAAGAACTGATATTATGAGACTCAGTTTTTCTCCAGTTTGGAACATCAGATCTGGTTTTATCTCTTTTAAGAAATTTGCAATTCCTTTGCAAGTGACCTGGTTTTCCACAATAAAAGCAATGTTTAGTAGAATGGAAAAACTTATGTTTAGTATTACCTAAATGTATATGTGCTTTCTTTGGAACTTGACAGGATTTCCTCTTTTCATCACAGTTGGAAGAGATACTTCACTTTTGTCAACCGTGGAAGGTTTTGATTGAGAAGAAACTTTAGCTCTGACAAATTTTACCTCTTTGCAAATACCAGGAGCGTCTATTCCATCATAGCCCAATCCTCATGTATCACGATGAATTCTACATGCTCCCAATATTGAGGTTAATTTATCTGAGCTGTTATTTCTAGACAAACTCTCTTTTTTAGCTCGAGTATTCTTCTTCCAACCTTTTGACCTTTTTAAGTGCAATAACTAGATCATTCTTGGATGATTCACATTGAACTTTGAGATCTTCTCGTTCCGAATCAAATAACAAGTTCATCTCAATGTTCTCCAAGTTATCTAACTTTGCTTGAAGAGTAATTTCCCGATCTCGACTTCCGGCAATTTCTTATTTAAGCTTTCGTATTTCGTGGAGATAATCTCTTGCACCAATAGAATCAAGTTGGTCTTGCAAGTCTTTATTCCGACTACAAAGTCTGTCATATTTAACTTTCTCACTGAAAATGGTGCTTTCATCTTCCGAGAGTTTCTGATGACATTTCTTAAGAAGATTATTAGTAACTGGATCTACATGGAACACTTCTTCGTTAGAATCAGAATCAGTATCCGAAAGAATTTTTCCAGAAGCTAATGCAACCTCCCTTACGTACTCTTGGTGATCATAATATTCAGGTCCATCATCAAGAGTACGCAAAGCAGCTGCATATGCCGATTGTCTACGGGTCCAGCTAGGACATGCTGAAGAAAAGTGCCCGAAGCCACGACATTTAAAGCATTGTACATCATCATTAGGATATGTTGCACCTTTAGAAAAACTCTTTTTCCTGTCTCTCAAGATTTTTCTAAATTGTCGTGGAGTAACATCCTTAGCATCTGGCGAACCAGATTTATCCCTAGAGGATTCAGAATTGTTTGCAGCTTTAAAATAAATCACCTCTTTTCCAAACCGGTGTTCATTATCAAATATCTTTTAACTTTCCAACCAGAGTATTCCTGGAGAGTGTAGAAAGATCGTTTGCTTCTTCAATGGCATGTTTCTTAGGCTCGTATCTTGATGGTAGAGACCTGAGAATTTTGCACATAATTACTAAGTTTTTCCCAGTCATAAGCTAGATTTTGAAGCCTTGCTTCTTTCTCTGCTGCATTCCCTTTGAATACGATTTCTAAGATATCCCAAGCATCTTTAGACTTATTACACGTAGTAACGTGGTGCTGAAGATCTGGAGTAATGGCATGGATGATAGCATTTAATCCTTCAGAATTTTGCTTTGCAGAAAGAATCTCAAGATCATTATAATCACCAATATCCTTTGCAACAGTTACACCGTCTACTATAACTGTTGGAGGATCATAGCCATTAACAATACGAACCCATGATTGAAAATCTCGCGCTTGTATAAACGCACGCATAGCAATTTTCCACCATAAATAGCTCGTGCCATCGAAGGCTGGTGGTACGTGTATTGAGATAGCACTCCTGTCCATAATAATTAGATTGCTTCAAACACAGACTTATAAGGTCTTAGCGTGTTTGCCTGCTCTGATACCAATTGAAAAAGCGGGGGTATAACAACCACACCCAATAATTCGTTTGGCAATATGTATGGACTAACTCCAATATACTTTCAAGAGAATCAACTAGACAGTCAAACTCAATCTTAAGAAAAGTATATCAAGGAGTTATATCTCTATTTCTCAATTCAATCCGCAATTAAACAAATAGGAATTTGCGAGCCCGATTGAATATAAGAAATAACTTGGAAGGTATCAAAAACCAATATCCAAGTGTCAATCAATTTAATCAACAACCAAAGGTTGGATTCCCAATTGATTGAACTTACACACAACCTGTGATATTTCAATTATAAAGATAAACAATATAATACGGAAAAGAAATAACACAGACACCAGAAATTTTGTTAACGAGGAAACCGCAAATGCAGAAAAACCCCGGGACCTAGTCCAGAATAAACACACACTGATTATAAGCTGTTACACCAATTTCCTACTACCTATTCGGACTAGATGTAATACCTGCTTCAGTTGTATTCAAGCACTTATAGAACTCCTAGCAGAACACCGATCCTCCTTAGGAATTCTTCTCGTAAATCTTCTAGCTGAACACAAGGCTCTCTTTAGAAGATACAACAACACCGTTGATACTTTTCGATATTTTGTTTTCACAAAACACCGGTTTGATTTCCCTTTAGATATGAATCAAGGTTTTGGAAATCTTGTATATGTTTCAATCAACTACCAGACAAAAGTAGAGATACCTAAACAAACTTGTAGATTAGGGTTTTAACTTACAATCAGTATGCGTACACACAAGGAGTCCGTGAACCTGATTTTCGTAAGTGAACTTGGGCGATTCTAAAGATCAATTTCCAAGTTAAGAAAACCTTAATAATTCTACAACAAGAACAACTAGAATAAATCTAGAGATATCTTGTTTAAAACTTCTTAAGGATTTTTACGATATACCTTAATTGAAGTGTTATAGCTTAGCTTCCATTTCGACTAACAAGTGTTGGTATACGATCAAAAACTAAAATCTATCAAAACCTAGGGTTTATGATCAACAACTCTTGAATGGTTTTATATCAGAAGAGAAAACCTTAGAATAGACAAGTGGTGAAAAACCTAGATTAAAAGTTGTATAATCAATCACGAAGAATAAATCCAACTCGGCTTTGTGATCCCCAATACAAATACATTTATCTCACTCTTGTTCACGAAGAACAGAAGACATGGAAAACAACCTTATGAAGCTTACACCAATTTTCCAAGGGGGATGAAAACGTGTAGCACTCACGATCCCTTTATTTATAGTGAACAAGGTAGCTTGAATGCTAAGCAAAGTTATTTTCCTTTTTCAAGACTCTCAAAATTTTGGGAGTCTTTCCTAAGTTACAACTCTTGCCAAAATAATTAAATAAATAATTAATTAGCAAATATTGTATTTATGTGAATAAATCACATTTTAACTTATGCATGAATTAAAAGTTATCACAAACACTTTAATATGGTAATCAAATATGTTTGGAGTAATAGCTATCTTGCCTAGATAAGGAAACATCATAAACATGACCAAAAATGGCTTCTAGTCACGTAATTGAGCTCAAGTCCGTGAACCGTTACAAACAGTTCGTGGATTGTTTCCTACTAACAACTGTAATAATTACAGCAACACTTATAATTGTTACTTTAATAAATCACTCATATCTTCATCGTTATAACTCGGAATTGAGTGATTCTTGGCTCGTTGAATTCCTAAGAATACGAGATCCTTTCTAGGGATAAAGGTTATTGTCACCAAAGTCGTGAATCAAATAACCTCAAGTATATATACATAAATGTACATTTACCGTCATAGGAATTGTTCCATAGAGTGAGCATTTGTTTCGATAGATTAGAAAGGTAGAATTGAACAAGAATCCAAATGAAATCAATTACCACACATTTGTTGATGAAGTCCTTGTTGATGTCTTCTTGTAGTCTTCAAACTTCATCCTTCAAGGATAGCTTTGATTCTACTTCTTAGACTTAATCTAGTCCGAAACTATCTTTAGTATACTAAATCAAGAATGTATTTTGGCAACTAAAATTGACAACTAACTTGACATACCAACGCTAGTGGGTTCAACCAAGAAATGCTCAAAAAATCTCCCACTTTGTCAATTTTAGTGACAAATCCATTTTACATATGGATTGTACTTGTTAAAAGCATTATAGCTAGGCCTGTCAATATATGTCCGATATCCGGAATCCATTTCCGATTATTCGAGATCCTATAGGATTTTATCCGTTTTACCGGATATCGGATATCAGATACGGATATTTTTATCGGATATTTCTTCCTTAACATATCGGAATCGGATTAGGCTATATCCGTTTGCTTAATATCCGATATCCGATATCGGATCTTTCTTCCTTAACCTAACTTAGTGCTTCGAAGTTTCTTACTTTCTTTGGCATTTGCTTGTGTTTCTTTTCATTTATGTGTGAGTGAGAGACTTAGAGACATAACTATTTAAGAGTAATGTTTTAAGACTGTTTATGTATGAGAAATGAAACTTAAATTTCACCTCTGAAGCTTTACAGGTTATTGATTTTTTTTTGGTCAGAAACGGATTTTGTCGGATATTTATCCGATATCCGATAGCTTAACATATCGGAATCGATATCTGATTTTGATATCCTATAGGATATTATCGGATATCAAATATCCGATAGTGCTTAACCTGTCGGATATCGGATTCCTTAATATCCGACGGATATTCTTCCATTGACAGGCCTAATTATAGCTCCAAAAACCGACACGCTTGATTTCCTTGGTTCTTCAACTATGTGTGTGTTCATCTTGTACTTGTTGAAGATCCATCATAGTATTATTACACATCATCAAAGTTCAATTGTATCACAACTTTGACAATAATACTACGGTGATAAGTATCACTCCCCCTTAGTCAATACTTCATCTCACAATGAAAACCACTCCTCCTTACATAATGATCCGTAAACCATATGTATTTGTAGTGTGAACTACACATTAATTCTCCCCCGTTTTGTCAATATAAATTGGCAAAGGTACGAAAAATAGTGGGATCCTCATGAAATTTTCAAGGAGGTACTTCATGACCAAAAGAGAACATATCAACTTTACTTTAGATGATATCACAGAGTCAAAACTTAGTGACTTCATCAAGGAGTTTATTAAGATACAAGTTAACCCCTACATGTTCCACAACCGCTTCTCCCCTCAAAGATACATCAATTAAGCACAGGTTCATTTAAGAACTCTCCCCCATAAAATGTCATTCTCGAAAGAACAACAAGAGTGACCTTTCTCCGGGGAGAGGATTTATATATTGGATTTTAGAAATCCCAAGAGGAGATACGAGCTAAGGACCAATCATTGAAAGTCTCTCATGAGATTGTGTTACTAAAAAATAGAACTATCTCATGGTAATAATACATAATATGTAATCATGAAGATCAAGTATTGTGATCATCTTTTCTAAGATACAAACTTGTATAAACAAGAATTGATATGCTTAGAAGGAAGAATAACCTTTTCCACAAGGATTTACACCAAGAATGGTTACCATAAGTGTATGAAAAAGTTTCTTTGACACTAAAAACCAACATCCAATGGCTTTGATTATTGCTTTTAACCTGTTTTACTTCAGAATTTCAATCACAAATTAGGTAATTAAGAATCATACACGTGGTATTTGGCCAAATTCATCTTAACCATAACTAGTTCAACTGACTCAAATGAACTAGTTAGAGAGTTGTTCAATTGCTTAGATCTTATATAAGTATACAAGACATAATCGAAGAAAAATCGATTTTGATTCACTTGAATCAATTCATGAACATTATAACCACGATTTGCAAAGATTGCATTCCTTAATATATAAATGTTTTAGTTCATGAACAAACCGATTTTATAAAGTAAACTACTTAAGTATGCATACGGGTATGCGTACTTAAGTAACCGGATTGAGTTTGTTTTTCACTTTCAAACTCCAGCAGAAATTCAAGGACGTGAACTTTCCACCAGTATGCGTACGGGTACGCATACTTACCTGGATTTCCAACAACCGTCAGTATGCATACAGGTACGCATACTTTGGGTTCCCGATTTTGGACTTTTACCCATTATGAGAAAGTGTCAGGAATGGCGGACAGTTAGTGATAATAGAGAGAAGTAGTGGGAATAAAGCTAACCGGTCTTTCCTTCATAATAGGGACATGGTTTTCACCATTCTACACGATCTCCACTTCTCCATCACTCAACTACATCCACTTACTATGAGATCGGGGTGCGTTCAACTATGACTTGTATAAATAGGTTTTCAACCTATTTCAAAAAACAATTGTTATTAACACAAGTATCCAGAAAATACTAAGAACTTATAGCTTACATTTCGCAAGCAAGTTCCACATTCTGATACAAGTCATAAACAGCCACACCTTCAAAGTTAACCACTTTGATCTCAACACCTTCTTCGCTTCCCTCCCTAAGATCAACCTTTCTCCTTCATTTTGTGATCGAAGCAAGTCTGGAACGGCCATTTCTTGGTTTAGGCCAGAATTGTACAGATTGATCTCTTGAATCTAAAGTACTCCCGTGCAGTGCATTTGTTTAGGGTTTATATTCGTTTCTCGACGGCACACCCAATTTACCATTTCCAGCAGAATCAGTTTTTACCCTCAAACAACTGGCAACCACAGTGGGAGATTAATCTCTCGGTTGAAAAATCAGTTTTTCAATTTTCATTCCAGTTCTCTCAATTTCAAAAGGGTGGATCTTAAATATAATTCAATCATTAAACTCAATTTAGGTTCAACAACCAATTTCAATTCCGGTGTTCCGTTCGTTAAGAAGCTTCACAAAAATGCTTTTTCAAGCAATGCTACTGGGAATACCTTAGATAGCCGAGCACCAGTAAATCTCCATGATGAAAGGACCATAAATCCTCGTGGAGACACAAGAAGATGTGACTACTACTTAGAAGGGCACAATGGCTTCTCTCAAGATCCAGATGGAGCAACCGCCTTTCCTGCAACACCATAAGTGTTATATAGAGCAAGCCAGAAACGCCTCAAAGCTATCACTGATATTAATGTCGCCAGGGTCCACACCCAGAGAGATAAAGGGAAGGTTCGCATAGCCGTTGTTCCAGTATGGAGATAGTCGACAACAAATCTCAACACTAGTGGAGTCCTAGAAAGGCACCTACAGAGATCGTGAAAGCAAAGGTCTATCTTTATTCCACCGCTGCTACCATTTTATACTCAGGAGTATCCGCTATCACTTCATCAGCAAGACGTGTAGATCCAGACCGTGGCGTAATTCCGGGCATTCGTACATCTGCAATAATAAAGGAGGCTTGACACATCTTCAAATCATCATAAAGGGTTTCTCCTATTATGTCAACCCAAGCAAGAGCAATCCCGGGACATATTCAGATCTACTGGAGCCGACACGTCAAGATAGCATCCTCAATAAGATAACGATGCCCGCGTCATCATGCCAGAAAATAAATAAAATCCGCAGCCGAGATAACCCCACGCAGAGGAGATTCGAGAAGTTGCTACACCAAAAGGACCCATGTCTCCCATATTCCCTTTTCCTAGGGAAATGGGTAATGAAGAACATATCTCCTATCTTTGGAATACTTAGGAGAAATATGAGTATCACCAGATGTTATGACTCGAAGAGTTCTCCAAATCGCCTACCAGAAGAGCCTACACCGGGTACAGCAACAACACACCGAACAAAACCTCCGATCGGTTCCAGATGGTGACGTTCCATACCATAAATATCTCTTTATTCCCGAGCCGATCACCCTCAAGACTTGGACAGGATGTTCCAGCAAAATAACAGGCATCTCGATGACTACGTCAAGAGATCCAGAATTGAAGCCCTCGATTTCCAAGTATACTGCCGGTGCTAACACATCACGAGATAACTTACAAAGAGAGACACCTCATTATCAGCGTCATCCACGGTAATCTCCAAGACTCCCTCCTCAGGTCCTTTTCCATTTGGGTCGTACGCCCGCTGAAAAATCATAAAGGCGTCATAAATTAGCAAAAAATGGTTCAAGCATAGGGATTGAAGTACAAACCATAGAGCAACCTAAACATTTATTAAAAAAAGTGTTTTAGGACAAGGCATGTAGTTCAGCAAGGTTACGGGTCATTTTACAAAAACTTTGTCAGAAACGTTTTTACACTGCCCTCTGGAAGAACTGAAGCTGGCACTAATTGGTGAAGAATCCTGGGTGAGCTATGTACCGAACGATTTGCATGGGAGTCTTTTACAACATACTAAGAGGGAACGTTAATCCAATGAATGAGATACAAATGGAAGCCGAAACTCTCGACTACGTGACAACTGAAGATCTACATCGAATGAAGATTTTGTGGCCATTCTGACAAGAAGATAAAAATATGAAATTTTCATCAAGTCAATACACCAAGGTCGCACTTATAATTAGGAAAGAAATAATAATAGAGCTTATGCACGCATGGAATCAGGGAGGAGCTGCTTCACTGAAAATAAAGAGGGGAAAGAAAAGAAGGAATAAACTTACATACATGAGTTTTATGAAAGGAAGAAACACTTCCTTTGGTCCATAACGATCGATCAAAGCCTGTCATGCTCATGTTCGTGGTCATCCAAGGTTCGTGCTCGTAGATGCCGCTCCTTCCTTCCAAGATCCGTGTCCGTAGCCACCATCACTCCTCCCTGTAAAGATCCATGGTCGTAGCCACCACTCGTCCCTGCCAAGATTTGTGCCCGTAGTCACCACTCCTCCCTGTCAAGGATCGTGACCATAGACTCTTAGCTTCAGCCAACTTGTTTTGTTCCCACAAAAATGCAGTCTCTTATGATGACAGTTTCTGCCAAGAACCATTGCTGCTCGTTTGTTGATACCAGCCAGAGCTTCGTCATAGCAACAACCACTACGGACAAAGGTAATCCGAACTTGTGCATATTTTAGTTTCCCATGGAGGAAGTAATAGAGTCACCAGTACGGATACAAGATGGTGATATATTTATCATGGTCAACCCATCGACCATACAAGATAGAGCAACGTAAATCACACTTGGGGACTAAGGCTCAACACGGAATCCCTTCACTGTCAAGAACCTTTTTAACTCAGAAGAGACAGTCAACCAAGAAGACATAACCGTGACAAGGTCACCACTTTTCCAAGATGCAGCGTAAGGATATCATCACCTCCCTGTCTGGAAGGCGCCTGACCGACAAGCAGTATTTGGTTCAATCATCCATAAGCACTGTTATCAATGAAGAATCAAAGAGGAAAGTCACGCTTCAGTAAGCCAGACCAACCGAATCATGTCTGCCACATCACCTACTCAGAGCTCAGTACCGCCTACCTAAGGTATGCACGAAGCTGCGCATCAACAATCACATCAGTCGACAAAGTCAGATTCGGTGTTTCTAGATTTCAAATTTCCTATGGAAGGGGTGCATGGGCTGCCATAAGTTTGTATACGATATAGGTATATCAAGTGCGAATCCCGCCCATTGATTAACAAATGACGGATCCAAAAGATTGCCTCTTTCTTCAATTCATCAACCACCTTACCAGCAAATGCAATGGAAGTATATCTTTCAGGAGAAAATATGGTCAAGATAATTACACCTTGGGACTACTAGCACCGGATGCCTTCACGTCCCTCAACCAGATTATTTCTGATATTAGCATCATCACTTTCAAAGCTTTACGAGCCGCATGAATTTCTCAACATGAAGCCGTACACATGCATCAAAGACTCCAAAAGTACGCCGTAGAGATATTTTCACATATCTGGCTGTGCTATCGGATCTAGTACGCATCTACACCTCCTTACAAGACCGCATTGTATTCCAAAGCCGACTCAAAAATACATCTCTAGCAACCAAACAGAAGTGTAACTGGGGACTGCTCATCGCACCCCATTCCATACAACAATCCAAGATTCAGAAGATGGTTCAAAGGATGTCTAGCTTGGAACGAAGTCCTTGAAGACTTGATAGCAGCACGTCGGCAATGGAACGCCTCTCAGCTTTTCTACTTCACTCGATGGCTCTGGAATATTTTTCCCATACAAGAATTCCAAGCATATCATCATCGCAATCAGAAGGGTAAGAATAGGCCTATGAGCCAAAGAGTCAAAATAAATACAATTTCGTTCCAGTCAATGCTCAGGAGTTTAAAGAACATTTTAATTGCGACTCAGCAGTCCATACACCATACAAATTAAAGTCAAGGCCTCTTGCAATTGAGCGCAATGGAGTTTGGCATATTTTGAAATCCACTGGAGAGGCTAGACACTCATTCTTATGGAGACAGAACCTCATTACAAATTCTAAAGAAAATCGATGGTACAACTTCTACACCTTCTAGTCCAGGAAGAAGAACCGTCACATGATTAAGATGAGTCCTAACATTCATATAGGAAACTTCGAAGAAGTCATCATCTATATTAGGCGTGTCTTTGGAATCATTAATGCCTCCTGGCTTAGCAGCGGGAATATCTCCAGGTGACATCTTATCCAAAAAAAATAAAAATAACACTCATAGTTACTGTTGGGTGGCTACATGTGCAAAATATAAAAGGGAACTTACCCTGAGTTCTCCTTTCTCGCATTGCTGCGGGTCATAATTATTGGAGATTGCTTTATTGCCGTTGACGCTCGCTCTACCGCCGCTAACAAAGAAAGTCATTCACACTGATCTAAATGTTCAAGTTTGATCAACTACTCGTGGATATTACACTCATAGCCAAAATACGAAGACGAGATGAACTTACCTTGCTGCTGGTTGGCGTACATGAATATGGGGAGAACCCGGTTGAGCTCAAAGGCCTTGACCGGACATGCTCGCTTTATTTTCCTACCATTGATGTTAGATGAGTAGTAATTTGTTAGCATCCCCTGATTGATAGCTGCTTCACCAGTACGACTGCCAAGGAAGTTCAAACCAACTAATATCTCTCCGGTAACATCCACCTACTTCATCTTATTAATTTTGTTTTCGTCTGTCACCATCTAGTGCATACCCCGCAACAATGTCACTGTTACGTGCTAAGCAGGGGACTTAATGTTGATGGTGGTTTTTAGTTTAGGGAGAAAACTGTAAAAGTATGTCCAGCTGACCCGATGTCAGAAATAGTAGACCTTGATATGTCCATATTCCGCAAGGAGCCTGAAGAATATATTAAAATCTGATGAGTGCCTATGCCGCTCTTCATATTGTATTGAAACTCAAGATCCTAGATGAATTGTTCACTAGTATAGAGCCTAATGAGTATTTAATCTCTCGCCTGTATTATTCACTATTGTATGGGTTGCTGAGTATTTTTTCCTATGTTATGTTCCCCAGCTGAAATCTTAATATTGACATGACATGGCGATTAATGTTCGCTCACATCTGAGTAGCATGAATCTCGCAAAGTGTCAGGATTAAGATATGCATGAAAATACTTATTCGGAAGCACGCGGCGCTGCTCCCTGAGAATAAAATTAGTGATTTTGTGCCAACGCACAGAAATATGCAAATTTGATTAATTTTGTGATAGCTCACAAAATTCAATTTTTTTAACCTAATTTTACCAATTTACAAAAATTAGGTTTTTGTGGCCTGCGCAATATCTCTAACCCTATTGGTCAAGACCAAACCTAGGTAAGCTAGGAGATCGATCCACCATGGACTAAGTAGGAGCAAAATCTTACCAAAAGTCGAAAAACAAGAAATAAAGAGGAATTGCGGCAGGTAAAGGCAGCAACAAAAGGGACGCGGCCGCGCCACTTCGCCGGCCGGTTCGCCCTAGTTGGCGTCGTCGTACCATCGGCCGACTATTCCCATATTGCTGCCTGTCGGCCCCTCTTTCCTATCGACCAATCAAATCGCTCTAAATGCGTAGCCTACAATTTTAATTAAAGTTGGAAGTTGGCTAGTCGACACACCTAATTCCTTAAGGAATCGGATATAGGCTGCCCATGTCAGTCTTAAAATAGTCACAACCGCACGATTTGACCAGCCAAATTAACAAGATTGTCCTCCCCCCAGCGTGACCAAACAAGCTCCATGGTGTTCACCGGAGGGCCCACTACTATTCTAACTAATCGGAATTCTCCTAACTCGCCAGCAACAACCCTAATCGCTGGCCAAAAGTAAGCTAGTTGCGCTGTTGAACAAAGGGTTTAACGAGTTAAGACTTTCCATGGTAGTCTCAAAATCATCGCGGCCGTCAACCTTAGCTAGCCTAAGTGGATGGCTTAGATTTCATTTTGAGCAACCAATGAAGTGCCGGTATGCTCACCAGCGGCTCGCCTTTAGTCTTGGGAAATCGAATTGATCCCAGCCCGCAGCTAACACCTAAAACCGTTAGCTCAAAGTAGGTTTTCCACGCAGCTTTAAAAGCCTCAAGATCGACCAACGGTAGCGCATAACTGCCGCAAAGCAACCTCGGCCATCCAACTTTGCCAGCCGAATCGACCGGCCTAGATATGATTTCGGGAACCAATGAGATGCCGCTATGATCGCTGGCAACCCATTTTCCAAAAGAACTGATCGGCCAATCATCAGCCTATCCATATGGCTCCTGGTGGCTGCCCAAAGTTAGTTGGCTGCGCTACACATAAGAGTCTTAAGTAAATCAATAGCAGCACATAACTGCCGCAAATGATCTCAACCAACTAATTTGGCTAGCCAATTTAACCGGTCTAGATCTAATTTAGGCCGACCAATAGGATGTCAAAATGGCTACCAGCCACCACTCTCATATAAGGACTGACCGGCTCACCTTTAATGTACATGGATGGCTCCTGGAAGCTTCCTTAAGATGGCCGGTCACGCTCCTTTTAAGACATTAAGCTCCGCGACTAATTTAGACAAGCTTTATACAACGATGCTTCAAGAGCATCGATTATTTTGAGCTGCTTGCTTAAAAGCGATGCTTTATATGTATCGATTACAAACGATGTTTTTTAAATATCGATTTCATAAATAATTTAATTATTTGACCTAAAAGCATCATGTGTTATTTTTTGCGGCAAGTCTCACAACTTGACTTGTCACATATGACTGCCCGGCGCCTAGCTTGCGCGTGATTGGTTAAAATAGTTAGGTCTTGCAAACAAGACCCACTAAGCATCCTGCTGCATATTTTTATACAAAAATACTAGAGACATCAAACATGTCACAAACTGAGGGATTTCATAAGGGTATTGGTCTGGCGGTTTACAGCGTGCGGCGTGCAACACGCCCATTATGAGAAAGTGTCAGGAATGGCGGACAGTTAGTGATAGTAGAGAGAAGTTGAAAAAGTGGGGGTCTAACAACCTCACCAATTATTTCGCTTAGCAATATGTATGGACTAACTCCAATATACTTACAATAGAATAACCTAGACAGTTAGACTCAATCTTATAAAAAGTATATCAAAGAGTTATATCTCAATCTTTCAATTCAATCCGTAATCAAACAAATAATAATTTGTGAGCCCGATTGAATATAAGAGAGATAACTTGAATGGTACCAAAGACCAATGTTCATGGATCAACCAATTTCAATCAACAACCAAAGGTTGGATTTGCCAATTGATCGATTCAACGCACAACCTGTGATATTTCAATTATATAACAAAATATAATGCTGAAAAGAAATAACACAGACACAAGAAGTTTTGTTAACGAGGAAACCGAAAATGCAAAAAAAACCCGGGACCTAGTCCAGATTGAACACCACATTGTATTAAGCCGCTACAGACACTAGCCTACTACAAACTAACTTCGGTCTGGATTGTAGTTGAACCCCAATCAATATCACACTGATTCAAGGTACAATTGCGCTCCTTACGTCTCTGATCCTAGCAGGATACTACGCACTTGATTCCCTTAACCGATCTCACCCACAACTAAGATTTGCTACGACCCAAAGTCGAAGACTTGATAAACGAATCTGTATCACACAGAAAAGTCTATAGGAATATATAAATCTATCTCCCACACAAATACCTACGAGTTTGGTTCCATCTTTTGATGAATCAAGGTGAACAGGAACCAATTGATATACCTTACTTATATTCCCGAAGAACAGCCTAGAAATATCAATCGCCTCACAATAATCTTAATCGACTAGCGAAACAAGATATTATGGAATCACAAACGATGAGACGAAGATGTTTGTGACTACTTTTCTATCTTGCCTATCGGAGATATAAATCTCAAGCCAATCTTATGATTATACTCAAATACGATAGAAACAGCAAGATCAGATCACGCAACTACAGAGAAAATAGCTGGGTCTGGCTTCATAATCCCAATGAAGTCTTTAAGTCGTTAACCTACAGGGTTTCATGAAAAACCTAAGGTTAAAGGAGAATCGACTCTAGCTTATACACCTAGTATCACACAGGAGGTGTGGGGATTAGGTTTCCCAGTTGCTAGAGTTCTCCTTTATATAGTCTCCAAATCAGGGTTTGCAATCTAAGTTACCTTGGTAACAAAGCATTCAATATTCACCGTTAGATGAAAACCTGATTAGATTCAAGCTAATATCTTTCAACCGTTAGATCGAACTTAGCTTGTTATACACAAATGAAATGTAACTTCATTTAGGTTTGAGTAACCATACCTAAACGTGTACACTTAGTTGGTTCAACAAAAGTTAACCAATGGTTAGCCATATGAGCACTTTCATATCAACCTTATTCATCTTCACCATAACTAGTTCAAATGACTCAAATGAACTAGTTAGAGAGTTGTTCAATTTCTTAGATCTTATAGAAGTATACAAGACACAATCGAAGCAAAATCGGTTTTGATTCACTCGAATTGATTCATGAACATTATAGCCATGGTTTGGAAAGATTGCATTCCTTAATATATAAATATTTTAGTTCATGAACAAACCGATTTTAGAAAGTAACCTACTTAAGTATGCATACGGGTACGCGTACTTAAGTAACCGGATTGAGTTTTTTTTTCACTTTCAAACTCCATAAGAAATTCACGGACGTGAACTTCCTCCAGTATTTGTACGGGTACGCATACTTACCCGGATTTCCAACAACCGCCAGTACGCGTTAGGGTACGCATACTTTGGGTTCCCGGTTTTGGACTTTTACATAAATGTGTGAACACACCATGTTTATATCCAAAGATGGCTACATGTTCTAAAGTCTCATTTCAATCATTTAAACTTTCTTAGAGGATGTTATATAGTTTTTATTCACAAACTATTTTTCGTCAAAGTGTTTTTCAAGTTATTGAAATAATCAACATGACTTTTGTCATGAGTAAAGATGAACTTGGCCAAAGCGAAAGCTTACCTACACATATTTCGAGAAATAGATAAGCAAAATAAACTCGGCTCGAAATAGCAAATGTGTATAATCGAAGTCTATATAGCAATACGACTTTTGTCTCAAGATAGGAGATTGAATAGATAGACTTTTGAGTGATAGATAAGTTCAAGTCTCCACATACCTTTTTGTCAATAAAGTTCCACAAGTTCCTTGAGTAGTTCTTCGTCTCTACATGATGAACGTCGTTGAGTCTAGAGCTCAACTACACTTACTATCCTAGTCCAAGACTTAGCTAAAAGTAGACTTGAAATCAAGACTTATAGTTTTGGAAACTAAACTTTACAAACAAGCTTGAGATAGCAACGCTTGCGATTTCGACCGAGCAGTGCTCTAACAATCTCCCCCTTTGTCAATTTTAGTGACAAAACTATCAATACATATGGAATACAAAATAAATAAACTTTGTAGCTTCTCATCCAAATGCTTGATCTCCTTGGTTCTTCAACATTACTCGAAATCTTCGTCACTTCCAAGTACTCCAATGATTCTAAAGATGTTCAGTTCAGCATCATCGTTGTTGAAGATCCGTAGCCATAACAATGAGAAAACAATAGCTCTCAATCATTGTTATACAGTGTCATAGTATTATTATACAGCATCAAAGTTCAATTGTATCACAACTTTGACAACAATACTATGGTGATATGTATCACTCCCCCTTAGTCAATACTTCATCTCACATGAAAGCCACTCCCCCTTAAATAATGATTCGAAAACCATATGTATTTGTAGTGTGAATTACACATTAATTCTCCCCCTTTTTGTCAATAAAATTGGCAAAGGTACGAAAATTAGTGGGATCCTAATGAAATTTCCATAGAGATACTTCATTACCAAAAGAAAAGCACATATCAACCTTTTTAGATGCAATCATATAGCCGAAACTAAATGCATTCATCAAGGAGTTTATAAAGATACAAGATAACCCCTATAATATTCCACAGCCGCACTCCCCACAAAGATTTGGCAATTAAGCACAAGTCCAAAAAGAACTCTCCCCCATAAAATGTCATTCCTGAAAGAACAACAAAAACGACCTTACTTTCACAAGAAAAGAAGGATTTCTTTGGAAATTAACAAATCACATAAGAATATGAATTTGTATCCAAAAATATCAATTAAATTAACCACAAGAGAACCCATGATTAATTTAATCGGAAATGCTCACATAAGAAAAATTACGGAGCCGCACAGTATTTTACAAAAAATATGGATCAGGGAAGATCAATACTGTGGAATAAACAAAGATTCATTCTATTCTTCATCACTATTTGCACAATGACGTATAATAGACATAATCTTTGTACACAAAAGTTCATCCTATCTTCCATCAATATTTCCATACTGACATAATAGGTTAAACTTTTTTTCGTCAAAAGTTCATTCAATCTTTTATCAATACTTGCATACCGACATATGAAAGACTTAACTTTTGACCACGTATGGGACAATTATAGTTCACGGACGCAAACACATATCCCATAACAAGTTGCAATATATGAAACCATAAAGATTAATACTGCAAAATCATCTTCCAAATAAACTTTAGAATTTAAATAAATAAATCTAAAAATATTGCAAGATGAAAATCGTTGGAAATAGCTATGTGTACTCACAATAATGGCTATTCCAAACCCTAGTTATCCTTCTTAAAAACACAAGAATAAAATTCTCATAAGAAGTTTCCTAGACATTATAGAGCTTTCTCAGAGCATCTACCGAGAATTCCTTCTCATTATTGAAAAATCCATTGATTATGGGATCATTCAATTCCTCTAAATCTTCAGAAATATCAGTCAACTCACTAAGTTCTCTTTTTAGCTCATGCAAGGTGTTCTTTGTTAGAGACAACATTTGTTCATAGTGATTTATCTTTTCTAAATAGGAAACGATTTGAGATTTTAAATCATTTCTTTTGTTGATGAAATCTTTCACCATACCTCTAAAGTTATTATCAAAATGACAAACAGATAAGAGGCAGTTAGAGGAAGAACATTCTCCATCATTTGTAGATCCCTCTTTCTTCTTTCTTGAGGAAGAGATTCCTTCACATAGATACACATTGACTGCTTCGACTGCATCCCTTTTTGTAGTACCTCTACTTACAGGAGCCATGAAACTGTATCTTTCAAGGAGAAAACAAGTGAAGGACTTTGATTACAAATGATTATAAATAGACTTATGGACAACCAAACCCTAAAAGAGCTTTGAACAAGTCTTTCATGGTTCATTATCCATTATCTAGGTTTTTTAGGAGAATATTTTCCTAACAAAAATAGGGAATTTATACAAATACAAAACTTGAGCACCCTTGATGCAAACCTCATTTTCTCAAGTTAAAGATGAGGATGCGGACGTTCCCATTACTAGAGAGTGACGGAGTGAGCCGAATGCTCACATCTTTTACCACGTATTGGCTTATCAAGGTGTTGTATAAATAGATTTCTTACCCGTCTGAATCTGGTACTACTTGATTTTTCAGGAGAACCTTGTTGATTATTCAAGGCCAAATTCATCCTTTGCATGTTCTTTTGAAGTTTGGCAATTATTTTGTTGTTCCTCTTGAATCTCCAACACGTGCTTTGAACATGATTTGCATTTCCACAAAACGAACAAATCAATAAAGGTTTTTTGTTCTATTGAATTGCCTCCTGTTTATCACAACAATACACAACCATTGTTCCACGATCAGTTGGAACAAAAGTGTTGTTTGTGCTTACAGTTTTGCTTTTAAATCCTAAACCATTTGTGTTCCCAAAGGACTTCTGACCGATTAGCATGGCTGAGATTTTGTCAGAACTTCCAGATAACCTTTGCAGGTCATCCTTAAGATTATTAATCTCCTTATCCTTTAGGGACATGGTTCTGGTGACTTCATCATTAAGACAATCTATCTCAAGATTTTTCACCTGGAGTGATGATTCAAGTTTCTTCAACGAAGCCTTTAGTTGAAGATTTTCTTGGAGAATCTCTCTATTCAAGAATTCAAAAATCTCTGTGTCAGACTAAAGTCCTGAATCTGAAATTGAGTAGGTGGAGGTTTTTGCAGCAAGGGTTGAAGGTTCATTGCACCCATCAGAAGCATCCAAGATGTTGACAACCAGGGAAGATTTTTGTACCGAATCATCTGAAGCATCAACTGGAGACAGACGTATATCATATCTATTGCTCATTTTTACAAACTCTTTGATCTTTTCTGTTATCAGTGATTTATCAAAATCAACATGATTGGAACAACATTCATCAGCCCAAGACAAGTTAGGAGATTCACTTGCGTTGGTCACAGCATTGAACGCAGATGTTCTGACTGTGTTCTGATCAAGATCAAGAATTTTTAACTATCCAATCAGATTATTTCTGGAAAGCATATCAAGGTTATTTCCTTCAAAGATGGCATGCTTCTTAGAATCGCATATGGATGGCAGAGATCTTCAGACACTTTGTGATTAAACTCATCAAATGACTCTTCATCTGCCATACGAAGGTTTTCCCAGTCAGAATTTAGGTTTCGAAACCTAGCTTTTTTTTCATAGGTATTCCCTTCAAATACGGTTTCTAAGATATCCCAGGCTTCTTTAGACTTTGTGCAAGTAGACACATGATGCTGAAGATCTGGCATAATGGCATGTATGATAGAATTTAAGCCGTCAGAATTTTGTTTTGCAGCAAGGATTTCTTCTGGACTATATCTACCAATATCCTTAGGTATAAATACATCACCTTCTGTATTAACCAAAGGATCATAGCCATTAACAACACGTACAAAATGTTTGAAAATAATGAGCTTGAAGAAAAGCATACATAGCGATTTTCCACCACAAGTAGTTTGAGCCATCGAAGACTGGTGGTACGTTTATGGAGATATAATTTCTATCCATAGAGTCAGATCGCTACAAACACAGACTTATGAGGTCTTTAAACGTGTTTGCCTGCTCTGATACCAATTGAAAAAAGCGTGGATCTAACAACCTCACCCAATATTTTGCTTAGCAATCTGTATGGACTAACTCCAATATACTTACAAGAGAATCAACTAGACAGTTAGACTCAATCTTATAAAAAGTATATCAAAGAGTTATATCTCAATCTCTCAATTCAATCCGCAATCAAACAAATAATAATTTGCAAGCCCGATTGAATATAAGAGAGATAACTTGAACGGTACCCAAGACCAATATTCAAGGATCAATCAACAACAAAAGGTTGGATTTACCAATTGATCGATTCAACGCACAACCTGTGATATTTCAATTATATAACAAAATATAATGCGGAAAATAAATAACACAAACACCAGAAGTTTTGTTAACGAGGAAACCGCAAATGCATAAAAAAACCCAGACCTAGTTCAGATTGAATACCACACTGTATTAAGTCGCTACAGACACTAGCCTACTACAAACTAACTTCGGTCTGGACTGTAGTTGAACCCCAATATATCTCACACTGATCCAAGGTACAGTTGCGCTCCTTACGTCTCCAATCTAAGCAGGATACTACGCACTTGATTCCCTTAGATGATCTCACCCACAACTAAGAGTTGCTACGACCCAAAGTCGAAGACTTGATAAAAAAATCTGTATCACATAGAAAAGTCTACAGGAATAGATAAATCTGTCTCCCATAGAAATACCTACGATTTTTGTTACGTCTTTTGATAAATCAAGGTGAACAGGAACCAATTGATATACCGGACTTATATTCCCGAAGAACGGCCTAAAAATATCAATCATCTCACAATAACCTTAATCGACTAGCGAAACAAGATATTGTGGAATCACAAACGATGAGACAAAGATGTTTGTGACTACTTTTCTATCTTGCCTATTGGAGATATAAATCTCAAGCAATTCTTACGATTGTACTCAAAAACGATAGAAACAGCAAGATCAGATCACGCAACTACAGAGAAAATAGTTGGGTCTGGCTTCACAATCCCAATGAAGTCTTTAAGTCGTTAACCTACAGGGTTTCATGAAAAACCTAAGGTTAAAGGAGAATCGACTCTAGCTTATACAACTAGTATCACATAGGAGGTGTGGGGATTAGGTTTCTCAGTTGCAAGAGTTCTCCTTTATATAGTCTCCAAATCAGGGTTTGCAATCTAAGTTACCTTGGTAACAAAGCATTCAATATTCACCGTTAGATGAAAACCTGATTAGATTCAAGCTAAAATCTTGCAACCGTTATATCAAACTTAGCTTGTTATACACAAATGAAATGTAACTTCATTTAGGTTTGAGTAACCGTACCTAAACGTGTACACTTAGTTGGTTCAACAATAGTTAACCAATGGTTAGCTATATAAGCACTTTCATATCAACCTTATTCATCTTCACCATAACTAGTTCAAATGACTCAAATGAACTAGTTAGAGAGTTGTTCAATTTCTTAGATCTTATAGAAGTATACAAGACACAATCGAAGAAAACTCGGTTTTGATTCACTCGAATCGATTCATGAACATTATAGCCACGGTTTGCAAAGACTGCATTCCTTAATATATAAATGTTTTAGTTCATGAACAAACAGATTTTAGAAAGTAACCTACTTAAGTATGCATATGGGTACGCATATTTAAGTAACCGGATTGAGTTTGTTTTTCACTTTCAAACTCCAGAAGAAATTCACGGACGTGAACTTCCGCCAGTATGCGTACGGGTACGCATTCTTACCCGGATTTCCAACAACCGCCAGTACGCATACGGGTACGCATACTTTGGGTTCCCGGTTTTGGACTTTTACACAAATGTGAGAACACACCATGTTTATATCCAAATATGGTTACATGTTCTAAAGTCTCATTTCAATCATTGAAACTTTCTTAGAGGATGTTATATAGTTGTTATTCACAAACTATTTTTCATCAAAGCGATTTTCAAGTTATTGAAATAATCAACATGACTTTCGTCACGAGTAAAGATGAACTTGGCCAAAGCGAAAGCTTACCAACACATATTTCGAGAAATAGATAAGCGAGATAAACTCGGCTCGAAATAGCAAATGTGTATAATCGAAATCTATATAGCAATACGACTTTTGTCTCAAGATACGAGATATAATAGATAAACTTTTGAGTGCTAGATAAGTTCAAGTCTCCACATACCTTTTTGTCAATGAAATTCCATAAGTTCCTTGAGTAGTTCTTCGTCTTTGCATGATGAACGCCGTGGAGTCTAGAGCTTAACTAAACTTGACAGAAAAGCTTGAGATAGCAATGCTTGCGAGTTCGACCGAGCAGTTCTCTAACAGAAGTAGTGGGAATAAATACAACCAGTCTTTCCTTCATAATAGGGACGTGGTTTTCACCATTCTACACGATCTTCACTTCTCCATCACTCAACTACATCCACTTCCTATGAGATCGGGGTGCGTTCAACTATGACTTGTATAAATAGGTTTTCAAGCTATTTCAAAAAACAGTTGTTTTTAACACAAGTATCCAGAAAACACCAAGAACTTATAGCTTACATTCCGCAAGCAAGTTCCACATTCTGATACAAGTCATAAACAGCCACACCTTCAGAGTTAACCACTTTGATCTCAACAACTTCTTCACTTCCCTCCCTAAGATCAACCCTTCTCCTTTATTTTGTGATCGAAGCAAGACTGGAACGGCCATTTCTTGGTTTAGGACAGAATTGTACAGATTGATCTCTCGATTCTAAAGTACTCCCGTGCAGTGCATTTGTTTAGGGTTTAGATTCGTTTCTCGACGGCACACCAAATTTACCATTTCCAGCAGAATTAGTTTTTACCCTCAAACAAACGTATAATTCTAGTATTATCCTTCTCAGGAAAGGCGTGACGAGTATCAACATTTGGCCCTTGTAATACGCTACGAGGAATCGGTGCATAACTCTTGAAGGGTTCCCACATCAAAGCTTGAAGAAACATTGAGTTGACATAAGATTCAATCTTCATAAAACAATTAGAGATGCTGGAGTCTACAACCAATGAGTCTAAATTGGAGGACAACAAACCCAAGAACAGACTACCGATAGGAATTCTCTCATATTTAGCCATCTTAATAGCAAGAGGAATCACAAAGGTCTTGAATAAGTTTCCACCATCTTCAAGTACATCTCTGGACAACCACAAGCATGAGAAAGCAGCAATGGTTAATGTACCATCGACGAGCCATTCAGGAATTCTATCTCTTTTCCACCAATCCTTCAGCCATTGAGCATAACAAAATTTGCTGGATAATTGATTAAGATCGTTCATCTTAGTTGTCAAGATGTTTGATATTGCAATCTCCTCTGCTGAAAGTTCTTCAGGAAGATTACCCGTAATTGGAAGGATCAACAAAGAAACCACATCCTCCAAAGTGATGGTAAACTCTCCCCATCTGCATATAAAAGTGTGAGTAGGAATGCACTAGCGGGCGAGCAAAGCTACCATACCTCTTACGTCATGATAAATAAATAAGTCTCCAGCTGCTTGGATGGCCCTGGTCACTTGTGCACGATCCAACATGGTTCTGACATGATCGTAACCCAGCATATGTCTTGCCCATCCAGAAAAATCTGCTAAAGGTCTTCGAGAAAGCTTAAACTCTATAAGTGAAGCAGAATAATGTCCTCCTTGCAGACAGAATCGTATTGTTGCTCGAGGAGATACTAATTTCTTCTGAGTAATCTCCCTAGGATTGACGAGAAGACGAAATGCAGAGCCTGGATGACGTTTTTCGGGTTTATATTGAATTAAGAAGAATTTGTCATTGGCATTGGGTGTATTCTTCATCACCGACTCTTCCTCTTTATCTATCGAAGGAGTGTCGTCCGTGTTTGGAGTGATCTTAGTCACGGCTTCTTCCTCTTCGTCAATTAAAGAAGTCTCATAACCATCATTCTACATCTCTGCAAAGTTGCTGTAACATTCATACAATATTTGTACTTCAGTATATCATTTATAGATGCAAATTTCATCAACACAATGGAATTAAAACACATCAAAATAATTAGGATGCTCACATCAGCGTCTACAAAAATGGTAATTCTCTAACTCTTACCTGTTTACAATTTCACTAGCTATAGTGACTATAAAGCAAAACTTCGAAAACTTGCCCACTCTTTCAAACCTGTAAAGACGAGCAAAGTTCATAATTTAAAGTCATAACTTGACTTTCCACAAAGTTGTGAACAATTCACATAATTTTCACTGTGAGCAATCTACATAATCTCACCGTGTGAACATTTACTGACTTTCTACTGTGTGAACATACACTGTTGAATCACAAAATTCACGGAAACATTATTTGATCACACATAATTGTTTGCTTTCAATAATTGCTCAAAAATCAAAATTTGATTTTCGCACACAAAAAAAATTAACTCGCGTATTTTAAAAAAAAATGTGAGTTGATAACTCACGTAAATTTAAAAAAAAAATTACGTGAGTTGTAAAAAAAAAAAAAAACTTTTCTTTTGCTTGAATGAGCATTCGTCTATAAAACGAGGGTTTTTTCTATTTTTGTGAAAACATTCATACTCAAAATAAAGTTTTCTTCTCATGAAAACTTATAAACAAAATTTTCTCTACTACAACTAGACCATGTCTACTCAAGAATGTATATACTTCTTTCATATTAGGGATTATTGTTTGTTTCTTAAATTAACGGACGGACGGGCGTCCGTTTCTTAAAAACAAATTTTCATAAAACTTACGCATGCATATACCCATATGGGATTTTGTTTTATCAACAAATCATGAATAACAAAAAAAAAAAATCGGACTTACCTGGTCGGCGCCGGCCGGAACATGGCCGGCCGGAGGTCGGTGACGGTCGGCGGCGACTGAAGTCCGGCGAAAAAATGTCCTCCTCCTGCTACTCGAACGTAGAAGTGGTGAAGAGAGAGAGGTGGTTGGTCGGTCAAGGATAAATAATTTTTTTTAGGGTCTCTTCCCTTTTATAACAATTTTATTTCCAAAACCTAATTAAACAGGGATTTCCTTTTTTGAGCCCGGACCCGTAAACGCTAAACTGACCAAAACTGGGCGTCCGAGCGTCCAAATCAGCGGTGCTTCATCACTCCGTACTCACGGATGACGCTCTATCATACTGCCATATCCCTCATTCAGGCATTTGCTCATACATAACGCCATTGGAGAAAATCGTGGATTCCGAAATGCCTTTATACGACTATATAAGTTCCGACTACTTATCTCGTCTACTGGAAAATCACCATCCATTGCTTATTGTTGAACATGACTGTCCCTCACTAAGCTGGGGACTTAATGTAGATGGTGGATTTTCAACAAAGGCTAAAATCGTAAAATCATGATACTGCATGTTTCTGACCCGTCTTCAGGAATGTATGTGACAATTCATATTTTATGATCCGTGAACCATCTCACGGTCTCTGACTGAGCGAACGTTCCTATCAGAGCTATGATGAATATGTTTCTCGAAAAGCCTCCCGGCTGGGCTTTCGATGCTTCACACATTTCATCATCACCTCTACATAGAATCAAAATGATTGGGTGGCTCCTAGACATAATGTTTGTTAGAGAGCTTAACGCCTTCAGTACGTCACGCTGCTCGTTGTTCCCTGATTACGTAGAGAGACCGTGTATATAATATCATAATGATTGGGCGGATCCTAGACATATTGCATGCTAGTATAGAGCCTAACGCCTTCAGAACGCCATGCGCTCGTTGTTCCCTGACTATACACCTCCTCAAAACGAGTATAATGCTTCAACTATCTCATATCTCAATTCTGCAAATAGGTTAATTCTAGCGTGTCATTCATCAACAGAATTCTTAAAAAATAATCTATTTTATCTCATTACTCCGTTTCATGGCTTATTCCCGACTGAATTCCATGAATTAGTAATAGATAATCAATCTATTTTATTACTCCGTTTCATGGATTATTCCCTATTGAATTCCATGAATTAGTAATAAATACTCACTGTTCGGGCGTCTGGGCCATCACCGAGTAAGTCCCGAGAAAATGGTGCAAGTGTACTTGACAATAATGCACGAATGAGCACCCGAACGCACGAACGAGCATTCAAAAATATGGACGAGCGAGGAACTTATGAAGGAAAATAATATTAAATAAAATAAAGAAAAGGCATGGGACGGGCCCACCGGCCGGCCGGTCCCCCTCTCGTGTTATTTTATTTTATTTTAATTTATTATTTCCCTCATCTCATGAAGACTCCTTCATTTGAGCAAACTCCCTCGTTTGAGCGAAACTCTTAGTTTCTCCGTACTTTCCATCAAATGATGAAAAAATAATGAAAAATAGGGAAAGGTGTCACGGAACCGGGCCACCTAGCCGACCGGCCATGCCCTAGTTGTGGCCGGTCCCACGCCATACAATCCCTTATTTTCTCATATTATTATTTCCTTCATCTCATGGAACTCCATCGTTTGAGCGAAAACCCTAGTTTTTCAATATTTTCTCAAATATTGCTCAAACCATGAAAAGACAAAAAGTCAAATGGTCACATGAACGACTAGGCTTCTCACGTCAAAAATTAAAATATTATTATTTTAATATTCTCAAAATATCGGTCGCATGAGCAAAATTCTACTCGCTCATTCGAGCAAAATTGAGAGTTTAAGTCAAGATCAAACTCTTCTGAAAATCCAAGATCTCAAACGCGCAACAGAAAATACCAAAACTCTAAGGACTAAGACACGGGCAGTATTGCGACACAGGCATGACACCTTGACCGACCAAGGTTGGGCCCTTAGGCTTGCAAGGAGCCGGTCCCACACTCTTTCATAATTTTTACCTAATTATCTCTCAACTGTTCATATTGGGTCCAAATTCTCTCCAACCAACTTGGGACTCGCTCAATCGACCGTCAGCTGGTCCCATGACCACCAAAGGTCAGTCCCATGACCCCTTGGTCGGTCCCTCATCTCTCCATAACTAGGTATTACTACCTAACGCTCACACGAGCACTATTTTAATAAATGATTAAACCAGCATTTGATCATCCTTTCACCAACTGATCAACAAAGGATTTTGGTGCATGCTCACTCGAGCACTCAGGCGCTAAATGGTCGACTATCATCCCATGTAGTCGGTCACTCCTTCACTCAGTGACCTATTTTCAGTAAATCATCAATTGATCTGCAATTGATCAAAATTAGGGTTTCGATCAAATGCTCTGTAAATCATAGTTCTGAGCGAGTTCAAACATTAATAATTTTATGTTGATCCTGCAATCAACATCTGGGTTAAATATATAATATTCGGTCCAACTATCAATATTTTAATTAATATTTTATTTGGTCAAGTTACCAACAATTCATCGAATGAGCAATACTTGCTCAGATGCTCGAATATTGATTCAACTATCAATATTCAGCAATTTATCGAATGAGCAATACTTGCTCAGATGCTCGAATATTGATTCAACCATCAATATTCAGTAACTCATCATATGAGCAATATTTTCTCAGAATATCAATATTCATTATGTTAATTCAACTATCAACATCATTCATTCGAGAACTATACGTCCCAGCAGAAATGTTCAATTCATGAATCCTAGAGCATTCATCAATCATGCTCGACTGAACAATACTTAGACTCATCGTCTAATCAAGTCAATGACTGACTAATCAAATACACGTCTGCTTTGCAGACTCCACGTTTGTGAGACATCAATCACGTCATATGGGGGATATTAATTAGGGTTTTGGTCTGGCGGCCTATGGCACATGTGTTCAACCACGGTGAGAAATGTGAGTAAGTCGTGCAAGCAGTTGAGGGAGTTAGCAAAGTAGTGGGTGTACAATCAACCAAGTCTCCGCACAACCTGGAACTGGTTAAACCACGATTTCCGACTTTCCCACTCTTTCACTCGAGCAACCGTCACACTTATTGGAGATCTATGTGTCTACTATTCTAGCAATATAAATAAGTCTCTGAATCCACGATTGAATAACAAAAGAATTCTGATCCAAGCAATCACTCTCAAGAATTCAATCAATCGACCAGAACTTATTCGAACTCAACAGTTCACAGAAAACTTGCAGAAACCTTAAACACATTCACAATCCTTGATCATCATTGATCTCACATACTTCTCATCTTCCCTCCTACAGATCAACCCTCTTCCCTCTTTGTGACTGAATTGACTCTGGAACGGCCATTGTATTGGTTTAGGCCGGAGTCTTACAGATTGATCTCTCGAACTCTTAGCACTCACGTGCAGTGCATCTGTTTGAGGTTAGGCAGTTTGCTCGGTTGAGGAGCCTCCGTCCACACGGCCGTCTCTCTATTCCCTAAAAAACCAGCAAATCATTTTTCCTCATCAACAATAATAAAAATATCACAGGTTGTGTGTTAAGATCAATAAATTAGATAATCCAACCTTTGGTTGTTGGTATAAATTGATTGACACTTGAACATTGGTCTTTGGTACCGTTCAAGTTATTTCTCTTATTCAATCGGGCTCGCAAATTCCTATTTATTGATTGCGGATTGAATTGAGAAATTGAGATATAAACTTTTTGATATAGTTTTCTCTAGATTGAGTCTGACTGTCTAGTTGATTCTCTTGAAAGTATATTGGAGTTTGTCTATTCAGATTTCCGAACGAAATATTTGGTGTGGTTGTTAGACCCCCTCTTTTTCATTTCGCGTACCTGGTTTGCGAATGGATGGACAAGGCCAAGGTCCGGAGCTGTTGTTCGCGTACCTGGTTTGCAAACACAGTGGTTAAGTTCTAGAATCGGTTAAGTATGATTCTCATACTCATGAACTAAAACATTTATGAATTAAGGAATGCAATCTTTGCAAACTGTGGCTTAATGTTCATGAATTGATTCTTGTATAAGTACTTTGTACGATTACGAATCAATCCGGTTTTGTTTCAATTTGTTCATATATATTTCTATGAGATAGTGAACAATTGAACAACTCTATGTGAAACACAATTAGATTCATTTGATTATCTTTCATGATTGATTGATCATCATATTTGATCTAGAAGTGTTAAATGAATATGGTTAAGACAAAAGTGTTCATACGGCTAACTTCGGTTAACTGTTATTGAGCCAACTCAATATACACGTTTAGGTACGGTTACCCATATCTAAATGAAGGTATATTTCATTTGTGTGTAACAAGCTAATACCATCTAACGGTGGAGATTGATTGCTTTATTATTAAGCAGACTTAGCTTGAATCTTAAATCAGGATTTCATCTAACATTGAATATTGAATGCTTTGTTACTAAGATATCTTAGCTTTGATTGTAAGCAACCCTGATTTGAAAGACTATATAAGGGAAAACTTTAGCAACTATAAAACCTAATCTTGGCACTTTCATGTATCCTAGTTGTAATTTAGAGTCGATTCTCCTTTAACCTAGGTTTTTCCAAAATCGTATTAGGTTAACGACTTGAAAACTTTATTTGGGATTCGTGAAGCCAGATACAACTATTTTCTCTGTAGTTGCGTATTCTGATCTTAGTTGTTCTATCGTGTTGAGTACTATCTTCTCTAAGATTTGCTCGAGATTTATCTCCGATAGGTAAGATGTAAAAAATAATCACAACAGTTCTTCGTCTCGGACTCTTGTGATTATGCAATAACTTTTTCTATTAATCAGTTGGGTTATTGTGAGGTGATTGATATTTCTAGGATGCTCATCGGGAGTATAAGACCGGATTATCAATTGGTTCCTGTTCACCTTGATTTATCTAAAGACGGAACAAAAACCGAATAAAGAATAGACATATCTTCGGGAGACATATTTGTTGTTATACCAAACGAACGAATTATTGGGTGTGGTTGTTATACCCCCACTTTTTCAATGTCTTCATCGTATTGGTTGCAGAGAGGACATGTACTATTTATGTATCTGCATGTTCTAGAAAGTCGCACATTCGTGGGAATTATGTCAGCAAGACATTTCCACCAGAAATGTTTGACCCTAGGCCACATTTTGGTCTCCCACAACTACTTCCATTGTATTTCTGTATTCTGAATCTTCAAAGAGACTTCTGTATCTCGCAGATTAATCTCATGAAGTTTGTTATACGCAGATTTAAGAGTGAACATTTCGTTCCTTGTAAGATTCCAGATAAGCTTATCTTCAGCAGCTACTGGTATTCTAATATGCAGTATTAAGTTTGCAGTTTCAGGTTCAAATAGTTGTTACACTAGGGAAACATTCCACTGTTTACCTTCCTGAGTTAATAACTTTTGAACCTAAATATAGTCTTCACTATTCTCTGACCCTTGTTTTGGACCTGGTGGTTCAAACATGCCTATCACCCAAACACCTAACCAAATCTTGATTTTATCACCTCTCCCAAATCTCAATCGACTATTAGCCTTGATAAAAGGAATTTGTTTTTGCACCCCTTTTCATGTCCAAGAACAACTTGTGTTAGGGCTTACATGAATCATATTGGTACAGGGAAAATACTTGGCCTGCATGGCATTTACCCACTGAGCATCTGGATTGTTGCACATTCTCCAAGCGGCCCTGACAAGGAGTGCTTGATTCTGGATCTTTAAACCCTATCCACCGAGATTCTTATGCAGACCAAGTTTTTTTCATGATGTGATGTAAGATTCTCTTTTCTCTATAAATCCCCACCATAAGTCCCTTTGAAAAGTATCAATCTGTTTGATAGTATCAACTGGCAACTGGAGACAGCTCATAGAATATGATGGTATTATATTGGTTACAATCTTTATCATTAACGATTTGCAGCATTGCGACATAGAATCTCCGTTCCATTTTGACAACCTTCTTTTAACTCTGTCCACTAGATCTGTGAAACATTCAATCTTTTTCTTTCCAATAAGAAGTGGAAGCCCCGAATACCTTTCATGAGAATTCATTCCTGGTACCTTCAACCTTCTTGTGAGTAATCTACAAAACCTCTGTGGAACATGCACGCTGTAATAAACGCTTGACTTGTTAAAGTTCACTAATTGTCCAGATGCCTGTCCAAATTTTTTAACAATATCAAGCAAATTGTTCACATTATGCATATCAGCATTTATGAATAGGAGGCAGTCGTCTACGAAGAATAAATGGGATATAGAGGAGCACCTGCAACAATCTTTAATCCATGTATTTTGTTGTTATGTTTTGCATGAATTAGTTGACTAGAAAAAGATCCATGAATATTGTAAACAAGTAAGGTGACAGCGGGTCACCCTGTATTACTCCTCGTGTTGGTTTGTAAGCATGATAAGAGGCACCATTAAGAAGAATGGATATTTGAGTAGCGCTAATGCATTGCATTATTAGATGGAACCACTCATGACTAAAACCCATTTGAAAAATAACATCCATGAGAAAAGTCCACTCGAGCCTACCAAAGGCTTTTGACATATCAAGATTCAAAGCCAGATGCTTATAAGTCTCCTTTTTGTTGTTCATTGTATGAACAATTTCTTATGCAAGATGAATATTATTTGATATTTGTCTACCCGGTACATACACAACTTGGAGAGGAGATATGATTTTCTTCATAACTTCCTTCATTCTTGAGGACAAAACCTTTGATATTATCTTGTATAAAGTATTGCAAATAACAGTTGGACGCAGATCAGATGGGAATTGTTTGTACTTTATTTTTGGAATGAGAGTAACATTGGTGGCATTCAAGCTTTTGAGGATATATCCCCTACAAAATAACTGCTTCACCATTTCCACCACATCATTGCCTACAATCTCCCAATGAGTTTTAAAGAATCCAGGTGGAAAACCATCCGGACCTGGTGCTTTCTAGGGTTTCATATCTTTGAGAGCTTTGATAATTTCAGCGTTATCTAGGATGCACGTTAGTTCCACATTGTCTGCAGCTGTGATTACTTGGGGAATACATTGAAGTATAGCCTCATTCTTCTCCGGAGAAGTAGTGGTATGTAAAGTACTCTAATGATCAACAAGTAGTTGCTCGAGTTCATCCCTTATAGTGCACCAATTCTCATTCTCATCTTTTAAAGCTGCAATGTTATTTCTGAAGCGTTTTCTGTTGGCATTTGCATGATGATATGTAGTGTTTCTATCCATTTCGAGATAATACGTATCTCTTGCTTTCTATCCCCAAAATTCACTCTGAACTTGATGCCAATGCTCTATCTGGTTCTCTACATGCTGTATTTGTGGATTGGTATTGTAGTTTGGATCTTCTTGTTGGACGGCCTCCAACTGCTGATGTAATAGAAAAATGTTACTTTGGATATTTCCGAATTAGTCTCTATTCCACTTAGAAACAAACCTTCTTGTGTTAACAAGCTTTTTAAAAAATTAGAAGCATGAGAACCATTAACTGGATGTCCCCAAGCAGCAGCAACTTCAGTCTTGAGAGTATCATCCTTCTCATAACATTGGAAATATTTCCAATTCCTTCTATTATCACCATTGGAGGAAGAATAATCCAACATGATTGGGCAGTAGTCTGAACCCAGCTGTAGAAGATGAATAAGTTTTGCATCTGGAAAGTGGATGAGCCATTCTCCATTTACTAAAGATCTATCAATCCTTGATGTTCTAACTCCAGTGCCATGAACATTGCCTTCCTACATAACCAGATTCTCTAAACCCTCTTCATAAAATAGATTGACGTAAGGAGCATCTCTTGAAGAAGTAACAACTGACTTATAAGTATTAGAAGTACCCGAAAAATTGGTAGAAGTACGTACTCTATCTTCATTTTTGAATACCAGATTTAAGTCCCCAATAATCACCCACGGCTGCTGAATATTAGGGTTGGAGAACCATACATGCATGTTAGCAAGTATTCTGGCTTTAAGGGATCATCCCTCACCAAATAGTTAACAACCCAAGATTGTGCATGTACAACTTTAAAATGGAAACCATCTTTCCAGAGGAGTATTAATTATTAGAGCACTGCTCGGTCGAACTCACAAGCGTTGCTATCTCAAGCTTGTTTGTAAAGTTTAGTTGCCAAAACTATAAGTCTTGATTTCTAGTCTACTTATAGCTAAGTCTCGGATTAGGATAGAAAGTGTACTTGAGCATTAGACTTCACGGCGTTCATCGATTGAAGACGAAGAACTACTAAGGGGAGCTCGTGGAACTTCATCAACAAAAGGTATGTGGAGACTTGAACTCATCTATCACTCAAAAGTCTATCTACTCTATCTCCTATTTGAGTCAAAAGTCGTATAGCTATATAGACTTCAATTATATACATTTGATATTTCGAGCTGAGTTTAACTCGCTTACATATTTCTCAAAATATGTGTTGGTAAGCTTTCTCTTTAACCAAGTTCATCTTATATTCTTGACGAAAGTCAAAAGATGATCATGTGAAAATCGCATGGTAACATCTTACATGATTTGTGTGAAACAGTCATTTGATGTAGACTCGGAATGTTTCGTATTGATCATTCGATCAATTGAAAATTGCTTTGAATCTAATAGTTTGTGTGAGACAGCTATTCCTGTCTTCCAAGAATGTTTCAATGGTTGAAATGAGAGTTTATAACAATTGGATTTAAGCATAGTATGCGTACTTGAATTTATGTAATCCATGTCCGGGAACCATGGTATGCATACACGTATGCGTACTTGTTGGTTTTGTGAAGTCCGAAAACCTTGTATGTGTATTGGTACGCGTATTAGCGTAAGGTTCAGGTCCGGGAATTTTTGCTGAGTTTGGAAGGTATGCGTACCAGTTTGCATACTGATGAAACCCAAACTTAGTCCGGCCATTTTGGTACGCGTACCCGTATGCATACCTAAGTGGATGATGTTCTAAAATCGGTTTATTCATGAACTAATACATTTATATAATAAGGAATGCAATCTTTTGCAAACCGTGGCTATAATGTTCATGACTTGATTCGAGTGAATAAAAATCGATTTTGTTTTTATTGTGTCTTGTATACTTCAATGTGAATATAAACAATCGAACAACTCTAGAACTAGTTTCATTTTAGTCATTTGAACTAGTTATGGTTAAGATGATATGGTTGATATGAAAGTGTTCATATGGCTAACTTCAGTTAACTATTATTGAGGCAACAAGGTGTACACGTTTAAGTACGGTTACTCATATCTAAATGAAGGTACATTTCATTTATGTGTAACAAGCTAAGTTCGATCTAACGGTTGAAAGATATTAGCTTTAGTCTAATCAGGTTTTCATCTAATAGTGAATATTGAATGCTTTGTTACCAAGGTAACATTGATTGCAAACCCTGATTTGAAAACTATACAAAGGATAACTCTAGCAACTGGGAAACCTAACCCCCACACCTCCTGTATGATATTAGTTGCGACTAGAGTCGATTCTCCTTTAACCTTAGGTTTTTCACGAAACCCTGTAGGTTAATGACTTGAAAACTTCATTGGGATTGTGAATCCAGACCCAACTATTTTCTCTGTAGTTGCGTGATCTGATCTTGCTGTTTCTATCGTACTGAGTACTATCTTCTCTAATATTGGCTCGAGATTTATTCTCCGATAGGCAAGATAAAAAGTAATCACAAACATCTTCGTCTCATCGTTTGTGATTCCATTATATCTTTTTTCGCTACCATACGATTAAGATTATTGTGAGGTGATTAATATTTCTAGGCTGTTCTTCGGGAATATAAGTCATATATCAATTGGTTCATGTTCACCTTGATTTATCAAAAGACGGAACAAAACTCATAGGTTTATCTGTGGGAGACAGATTTATCTATACAGACATATTGGTTTATCAAGTCTTCGACTTTGGGTCGTAGAAACTCTTAGTTGTGGGTCAGATCAGCTAAGGGAATCAAGTGCGTAGATTCCTGCTGGGATTCAGAGACGTAAGGAGCGCAATTGTACCTTGATTAGTGTGAAATTGGTTAGGGCCCAACTACATTCCAGTCCGAAGTTAACTTGGAGTAGGATAGTGTCTGTAGCGGCTTAATACAGTGTGGTGTTCAAATCTTGACTAGGTCCCGGGGTTTTTATGCATTTGCGGTTTCCTCATTAACAAAATTTCTGGTTTCTGTGTTATTTCTTTTCCGCATTATATTTTGTTATATAATAGACTTATCACAGGTTGTGCGTAGTTCAATCAATTAGATAATCCAACCTTTGGTTGTTGATATAAATTGATTGACACTTGAACATTGGTCTTTGGTACCGTTCAAGTTGTTTCACATAATAATCAGGCTCGTGGATTTCTATCTGTTTGATTTGTTGATTACATTGTGAAACAGAGATACAACTCTTGGATATATTTTCATTGATTGAGTCTGACTGTCTAGTTGATTCTCTTGGAATTATATTGGAGTTGTCCATACAGATTGCTAAGCGAAATATTGGGTGTGGTTGTTGTAACCCCACTTTTTCAATTGGTATCAGAGCAGGCAAACACATTTAAGACCTCATAAGTCTGTGTTTGTAGCGATCTGACTCTATGGACAATAGTGTTATCTCTGAAAATCGCATCACCAAAAACAAGAGTTCTGTTTCTATGGAATCTATTAAAGAAAAAGATTTTTCAATCTCAAATATAGATGAACCTAGTGTTTCAACGAAACAGACTTGCACTGACAAGTGTTACCTTGATTACCTTTCAAACGAGTCTGACTCTGTTGATAAAAGGGAAGCAGCCAAAGAGAGTGAACATATTCTAAATCTTGTTAGAATCCAGGCTGAAAGAATCAATCGGTTGAAAAACAATGTCAATGTTCTTCTCGGTATAATGAAAGATCGTGACTCTAAAGTAAAGTGAAAAGACGAGGGTACCCAAATACACCACAATCTTTAATTTATTCACCTATAAGTCCTCTTACCGAACGTGATTGTCTACAAAGTCTAGATAATACTACAAATCGGTATTCACACTTTGTGTGATCGTCTATGGATACGAGATCGAGACAATACAACAATCAAAGTGTGATTACTTGATAATAGGTTCGGACTTAACCAAACTTTATAGGATCACTATCAAGTAATACGGAGTTAACGTTTGTGTATTTTACTTTTAAACTCTATAGGATCACTGGCAAAGCTATTTCTAATTCTGTTGCGCGAAAACGCACTAAATACTTGGATAAGTGTGTATCACTTGGATATGGTCTCGGTGTTCTAGCTTTCTCTACCTTAGGGGAACTGGGGGAGGATACTTTATTATTTTTCAAGCGACTGAAGAATTGCTTAGTTAGTAATGATGCTAGTAGCGGTATTGGTAGCTTTATTTTTCATAGATTAGGCATTGCTATTCAAAAAAGAGTTGGAGCCCAGCTTGTTGTTAGGTTACCAACCAAAAGTATGTAATTTCCTTTTAAGTAAAATAATTTTTATTTTTCATTATAATAAATAATTATAATTACGGAAATAGAAAAGTAAAAGACACAACAAAATTTTGTTAACGAGGAAACCGCAAATGCAGAAACACCCCGGGACCTAGGACAGAATTGAATACTCTCAAAACTAAGCCGCTATACAAAATCTAACAAACTTCGTATAGTTGAGACCAAGCAACTAAACTTATAGTTCACCTAGTTTCTTCAGTATCCATGCGCTTCCGACATTCAATAAGTGCACGCACTGGAACAATTCTTTTGGATCGTATTCCAAACAATAAAGGAACAACAAATCTGTTTGGTAACAACTCTCTTGATTCTTTCAGATGAATATATCTCAAGTCATATGCAAAGTCTCTTCCGTTTAACCAATAAACTCCTTTGCCTGGTCAGATCAATCTATACAACAATTACCGAAGTAGCAGAGTTTAGATTTGCAATCAATCAATATAGAATCAAACAAGAAACTATAAGGTGATGCCGATCTTACAGAACTAAACAATCGAATAAATCCGATTCTAGTTGGATCCCAGCCGATCAAGGTTTGTGCACACCCAAAGATATAGAAACCAAATCAGAAATCTTCTTTGTCTTCAAATCTTCTTTAATCTACAATAAACACCTGCACAACACCACTTGAATCTCTTGTGATCAATCACGCACAGAACAGAGTCTGTTAACAATGGATCATCACAAGACGTCTTTAGATCTACAAACAATTCTAAAGATCCCGTCGACACTTCGATTTAGTTTGAGTGAATCTTATATCAGAAGAGAAGATTCTCAAGAATAAACAAACTTGGTGCAATCAAAGTTCAACAACCGTTAGTCAATCAAATCAATCGAAAACTAAAATAAATTGCAATTATCCAGTTTCCCACCAACGGTACTCGTAAATCGCTTCTTGATCCCACAGAAGTCTTTAAACGAGCGGTCGTAAGAGATTTCGCCTAATTAGGGTACTTTCCTCTCCGGATAGATGTCTCCACCAGAAACAACAAAAAGATGAAGTTTGTCTGGCTCTTAGGATAGTTTGCTCGAAATGTAAACTCGGGTATTTATAGACCAAGGATATTTGACACCAAGGAATTTCCAAAACCAAATATTCTCAAGATATGCAATAAATGCCCAAATCGGTTTTCATAATTCCTGGAAATGCTTTGTCCAATATTTCCAAAATCTCACTAAAAAATCTCCAATTAGTAAATGCACATTACCAATTTTTATTTTCCAAAGTTATGCATTTAATTGATGGTAATTAAAAGCATATAAAACTAATAACCTTAATTAAAAGATTCTTAATCTATTTCGGTCCGGGATCTCCTTGAGTTATTAAGGAATATCTTTGAACAATAAAAGATAAGAGTTACTGATCATGTTCAAAGTATGTCGACATTTTTTCTTTGTAAATCCTCTTTCATATTTACAATCTTGGAATCGATTATACCACACTTCCAAACAAGTTTAGAATTGGTTCATCTGTATTCCAAGACAATTATGTGATTGATCAAATATCAAATCATGAATCATAGGTTTATGGTATTACCAAAAACAAGGATCGGTTCTACCTTAATATGGTTACTGGGACCGGTTACATCAGTTACCAGGATCGGTTACATCAATTACCAGGACCGGTTACCATATTTTCATGGTATTACTTGTGATCGGTTACACAAGTCACTAGGATCGATTACACCAATTACCAGGATCGGTTACACCAATTAGTAGGACCGGTTACGCCAATTAAAAGGATCGATAACACAACTCTTTTGTGGCCGGTCACACTAATTACTAGGATCGGTCACACCAATTACAAATATCGATCATACCATCTCAGGTGATTACTTAGGATCGGTTACACTAATAAAAGTCATACCAATACATAAGTCAGGCACTGTGATTAGTTTTACCAAGATATACATAACAAGTTATGATCGGTTCTACTAACTCACATATATTGGTAATCCAAAGATATACAATGAATAACAATACCAATAAGCCTAGCGATTTCCCTTTCGATTCATAAAAAAAGTTCATGAATGTACTTCCTTTAAACAAATGTAAACATTGTTTCCTAGGACGAAATCTTCACCTTTACCCATACACATAATCACAATAGCATTCATATGATTATGTCGATGTCTTATATACGAAGTTCAAAAGATAAGTGTTATACTTCGAATCCTAATTCCTTAACACCATGTCTTACTACTAGAGTATAATCATTCACAGCTTCGCAGTTATGTTTTCAATATAGCACGACTTGACAGATATGTTAGGAATGAAACAGTTCAAGTCAAATATTACTAACCTCAAGAGGAAGGATGATGTCGTCGTTGTAGCTTGTTACTTATTCACATTCTTCAAGTCTTCGATTAATACTTGTATTCTCATAATCCTAGTCTTTCTAGCCTAACCTATTGTTTAGCCAACAAGGTGTACACATTTAGGTACGGTTACCCATATCTAAATGAAGTAACTTTTCATTTGTGTGTAACAAGCTGAGTTCGATCTAACGGTTGAAAGATATTAGCTTGAGTCTAATCAGGTTTTCATCTAATGGTGAATATTGAATGCTTTGTTACCAAGGTAACATTGATTGCAAACCCTGATTTGAAGACTATATAAAGGAGAACTCTAGCAACTGGGAAACCTAATCCCCACACCTCCTGTGTGATACTAGTTGCAACTAGAGTTGATTCTCCTTTAACCTAGGTTTTTCCTAAAACCATTATAGGTTAACGACTTAAAGACTTCATTGGGATTGTGAAGCCAGACCCAACTATTTTTTATGTAGTTGCGTGTTCTGATCTTGCTGTATTCTATCGTATTGAGTATTATCTTCTCTAAGATTTGCTTGATATTTATTCTCTGATGGGCAAGATAAAAAGTGGTCACAAACATCTTCGTCTCATCGTTTGTGATTCCACAATATCTTGTTCCGCTACCATACGATTAAAATTATTGTAAGGTGATTAATATTACTAGGTTGTTCTTCAGGAATATAAGTCCGGTGTATCAATTGGTTCCTGTTCACCTTGATTTATCAAAAGACGGAACAAAACTCATAGGAACATGACTAAGGGAATCAAGTGCGTAGATTCCTGCTAGGATTCAGAGGCATAAGGAACATGACTGTACCAATATGTGTGAGATTGGTTAGGGCTCAACTACATTCTAGTCTTAAGTTAACTTGGAGTAGGCTAGTGTCTGTAGCGGCTTAATACAGTGTGGTGTTCAAATCTGGACTAGGTCCCATGGTTTTTCTGCATTTGCGGTTTCCTCGTTAACAAAATTTGGTGTTTGTGTTTTTTATTTTCCGCATTATATTTTCTATATAATTAAAATATCACAGGTTGTGCATAGTTCAATCAATTAGATAATCCAACCTTTGGTTGTTGATATAAATTAATTGACACTTGAACATTGGTCTTTGGTACCGTTCAAGTTGTTTCACATAATAATCAGGCTCGTGGATTTCTATATGTTTGATTTGCTGATTACATTATGAAACAGAGATACAACTCTTAGATATATTTCCATTGATTGGGTATGACTGGCTAGTTGATTCTCTTAGAATTATATTGGAGTTTGTCCATATAGATTGCCTAAACGAAATATTGGGTGAGGTTGTTAGACCCCCGCTTTTTCACCTATTATAAATATAAATAATATATTGCGGAGAAGGAAAGAAAACAAGACACCAGGAGTTTTGTTAACGAGGAAACCGCAATAGCAGAAAACCCTCGGGACCTTGTCCATATTTGAACACCAAACTGTATTAAGACGCTACAGATACTAGCCTACTATCAAAATTCAGAATAGAATGTAGTTAAAAACGAATCCACCCTCTAAGTGATTCAATTCACGGCTATATGCAATTGACTCTCGTAGTTGACGTCATTTACAGCCTAAGAGTTTCTTCAACCTAAATGAAGAATTTTGATACCAATCTGCCTCTAACGTATAAGCCTATTTGATTTCCCTTTAGATCAAAGATCAAGGCTTGGAAATATATTTGCAATAGAAAAAGTTGGCAAAGCTCATAAATCCGGAACACTTACACTCAGTTAGATAAAAAGCATGGATATTTAACCACATCTCAAGAACAATCGTGAACTAATCAATTAAGAATACTTTTCAGACTTGAGGAATCACAAAGTCTGAGACGAAGAGAACTTTATGATTCTTATCTAGCTTTCCTGAAAGATATTACAAAAAACCTCGATAACAAAAAAGTCAGATCAGGATACATAATCAAGGTAAAGATAGTCGGACATGCTTCACGGATCCCCAAGAAAAGTCTTTAAGTTATAAACCTAATTATGTTTATCATAAGAAACCTAAGGTTATTTCCTTCAACGATAGCATGCTTCTTAGAATCATATCTGGCTGGCAACGATCTGAGAATTTTCATCACAATGTCCTTTTTAAGAATAATCTTAACCAACGCAAAAGATGCATTAACAATTTTAGACACTTTGTGATTACACTAATCAAATGAATCTTCATCATCCATACGAAGGTTTTCCCAATCGGAACTTAGGTTTTGAAGCCTAGCTTCCTTTTCAGAGGTATACCCTTCAAATACAGTTTCTAAGATATCCCGTTCTTCTTTAGACTTAGTGCACGTAGCCACATGATGTTGAAGATCTGGGGTAATGGCATGGATGATAGCATTTAATTCGTCAGAATTTTGCTTTGCAGCAAGAATCTCGGCAGCATCATATTTTCCAATATCCTTTGGAACAGTTACATCGCAACTTCCGGAGGATCCTAGCCATTAACTACATAAACCCATGATTGAAAATCACGCGCTTGGACAAAAGCACGCATAACAATTTTCCACCATAAGTAATTTGATCCATCGAAGACTGGTGGTACGTTTATGGAGATAACACTTCTGTCCATAGAATCAGATCGCTACAAACACAGACTTATTAGGTCTTAAACGTGTTTGCCTGCTCTGATACCAATTGAAAAAGCGGGGGTACAACAAACACACCCAATATTTCGCTTAGCAATCTGTATGGACAAACTCCAATATAATTCCAAGAGAATAAACTAGACAGTCAGACTCAATCAATGGAATATATCCAAGAATTCGTATCTCTGTTTCATAATGTAATCAGCAAATCAAACAGATAGAAATCTGTGAGCCTGATTATTATATGAAACAACTTGAACGGGACCAAAGACCAATGTTTCAGTGTCAATCAATATAATCAACAACCAAAGGTTGGATTCTCTAATTGATTGAACTATGCACAACCTGTGATATTTCTATTATATAACAAAATATAATGCGGAAAAGAAATAACACAGACACCAGAAATTTTGTTAACGAGGAAACCGCAAATGCAGAAAACCCCCAGGACCTAGTCCATATTTGAACACCACATTGTATTAAGCCGCTACAGACACTAGCCTACTCCAAGTTAACTTCGGACTGGAATGTAGTTGAGCCCTAACCAATCTCACACTGATCAAGGTACAGTTGCGCTCCTTACGTCTCTGAATCCCAGCAGGACTCTACAAACTTGATTCCCTTAGATGATCTCACCCACAATTAAGAGTTGCTATGACCCAAAGTCGAAGACTTGATAAACAAATCTGTCTCACACAGAAAAGTCTATTGAATAGATAAATCTATCTCCCACAGATAAACCTATGAGTTTTGTTCCGTCTTTTGATAAATCAAGGTGAACAGGAACCAATTGATATACCGGACTTATATTCCCAAAGAATATCCTAGAAATATCAATCACCTCATAATAATCTTAATCATATGGTAGCGAAACAAGATATTGTGGAATCACAAACGATGAGACGAAGATGTTTGTGATTACTTATTATCTTTCCTATCGGAGAATAAATCTTGATCCAATCTTAAAAAAGATAGTACTCAATCACGATAGAAGATGCAAGATCAGATTACGCAACTACAGAGAAAATAGTTGGGTCTGGTATTACAATCCCAATGAAGTCTTTCAGTCGTTAACCTACAGGGTTTCATTAAAAACCTAAGGTTAAAGGAGAATCGACTCTAGTCACAACTAGTAACACACAAGAGGTGTAGGGATTAGGTTTCCTAGTTTCTAGAGTTCTCCTTTATATAGTCTTCAAATCAGGGTTTGCAATCAATGCTACCTGGGTAACAAAGCATTCAATATTCACCGTTAGATGAAAACCTGATTAGACTCAAGCTAATATCTTTCAACCGTTAGATCGAACTTAGCTTGTTACACACAAATGAAATGTACCTTCATTTAGGTTTGAGTAACTGTACCTAAACGTGTACACCTTATTGGCTCAACAATAGTTAACCGAAGTTAGCCATGTGAAAAATTTCATATCAACCTCATTCATCTTAACCATAACTAGTTCAAATGACTCAAATGAAACTAGTTCTATAGTTGTTCAATTGTTTATATTCTCATAGAAGTATACAAGATACAATTGAAGCAAAATTGATTTTGATTCACATGAATCAAGTCATGAACATTATAGCCACGGTTTGCAAAAGATTGCATTCCTTAATATATAAATGTATTAGTTCATGAACAAACCGATTTTAGAACATCATCTACTTAGGTATGCGTACCTAAGTAGCTAGACCAAGTTTGGGTTTCGCCAGTACGCGAACTGGTACGCATACCATCCAAACTCAGCAGAAAATCCTGGACCTGAACCTTACGCCAGTATGCATACCGGTTTGCATACCAGATTCCCGGGCTTTCTCAAAATCAGGTACACATACGGGTATGCATACCATGGTTCCCGGACATGGATTACATATATGCAAGTACGCATATTATGCTTAAATCCAACTGTTCTAAACTCTCATTTCAACCATTGAAACATTCTCGGAAGACGGGAATAACTGTCTCACACAAACTATTAGCTTCAAAGCAATTTTCACGTGATCGAATGATTAATACGAAACATTCCGAGTCTACATCAAATGACTGTCTCACACAAATCATGTAAGATGTTACCAGGCGATTTTCACATGATCATCTTTTGACTTTCGTCAAGAATATAAGATGAACTTGGTTAAAGCGAAAGCTTCCCAACACATATTTCGAGAAAGATATAAGCTAGTTAAACTCAGCTCGAAATATCAAATATGTATAAATGAAAGTTTATATAGCTATACGACTTTTGTCTCAAATAGGAGATAGAGTAGATAGACTTTTGGGTGATAGATGAGTTCAAGTCTCCACATACCTTTTGTTGATGAAGTTCCACAAGCCCCCCTTAGTAGTTCTTCGTCTTCAATCGATGAACGTTGTGAAGTCTAATGCTCAACTACACTTTTTATCTTAATCTGAGACTTAGCTATAAGTAGACTAGAAATCAAGACTTATAGTTTTGGCAACTAAACTTGACAATAAGCTTGAGATAGCAACGCTTGCGAGTTCGACCGAGCAGTGCTCTAACAAACTCTTATTTTTCATTTTGTCTTGGAAACTTCTTATGATAATTTATTCTTGTGTTTTAAGAAGGATAACTAGGGTTTGAAATAGCAAATATTGTGATTACACATAGCTATTGCCAACGATTTTCATCTTGAAATGTTTTAGATTTATTTATTTAAATTCTAAGTTATTTGGAAGATGATTTTGTAATATTAATATTTATTGGTTTTATATATTGCAAAAATACTATGGGATATGCGTGTTTACGTCCGTGAACTTTGATTGTCCCATATATGTCAAAAGTTAAGTCTATTATGTCTTTATGCAAATATTGATAAAAGATAGAATGAACTTTTGAATATTCCGCAGTATTGATCTTTCCCTGATCCACTTCTATGTGAAAGTACTGCATGGCTCCGTAAGTTTTCTTATGTTGAGCATTTCCGATTAAATTAATCATTAAGGTCTCTTGTGGTTAATTTATTCGAGTTTTCTGGATACCAATTCATGTTTCATGTGATTTGTTAATGTCCAAAGAAATCCTTCTTTTCTCGTAAAAGTAAGGTCGCTCTTGTTGTTCTTTCAGGAATGACATTTTATGGGGGGAGTTCTTAATTGAACTTGTGCTTAATTTTCAAATCTTTGTGGCTGTGGAATATTGTAGGAGTTATCTTGTATCTTTATAAACTCCTTTATGAATACACTAAGTTTCTACTATGTGAAATCAACGAAACCAAGTTGATATGTTCTCTTTTAGTCATGAATAATCTCTTTGATAATTTCATTATGATTCTGGTAGTTTTCGTACCTTTACCAATTTATATTGACAAAAAGGGAGAGAATTATTTTGTAGTTCACACTACATACATAGGGTTTACGGATCATTATGTAAGGGGGAGTGGTTTTCATTGTGAGATGAAGTATTGACTAAGGGGGAGTGATACATATCACCGTAGTTTTATTGTCAAAGTTGTGACACAATTGAAATTTTGTTAGAGCATAGCTCGGTTGAACCCACCAAGCGTTGGTATGTAAAGTTTGGTTGTCATATTTTAGTGAATAAAAACTCATTTAAAGAGTCGCTTGATTATGTACTAGAGACAACTTCGTATAGGTTAGACTAGAAAGTCTAGGATTATGAGACATACAAGTATTACTCGAAGACTTGAAGAATGTGAAGAAGTAACAAGCTACAACGACGACATCATCCTTCCTCTTGAGGTTAGTAATATTTGACTTGAACTGTTTCATTCCTAACGTATCTTTCAAGTCGTGCTATATTGAAAACATAACTGCGAAGCTGTGAATGATTATACTCTGGTAGTGAGACATGATCACATGAACATAGTGTTAAGGAATTGGGATACGAAGTATAACGCTTATCTTTTGAACTTCGTATATAAGACATCGACATAATCATATGAATGCTATTGTGATTATGTGTATGGGAAAGGTAAAGATTTAGTCCTAGGAAATAATGTTTACATTTGTTTACAGGAAGTACATTCATGAACTTGTTTATGAATCGAAAGGGAAATCGCTAGGCTTATTGGTATTGTTATTCATTGCATATCTTTGGATTACCAATATGTGTGAGTTAGTAGAACCGATCATAACTTGTTATGTATCTTGGTAAAACTAATCACAATGCCTGACTTATGATTTGGTATGACTTTTATTAGTGTAACCGATCCTAAGTAATCACCTGAGATGGTATGATCGATATTTGTAATTGATGTGACTGATCCTAGTAATTGGTGTGACCGATCACAAAAGAGTTGTGTAATCGATCCTTGTAATTGGCGTAACCGGTCCTAGTAATTGGTGTAACCGATCCTAGTAATGGGTGTAACCGATCCTAGTGACTTGTGTAACCGATCACGAGTAATACCATGAGTATATGGTAACCGGTCCTGGTAATTGATGTAACCGATCCTGGTAACTGATGTAACCGGTCCCAGTAACCATATTGAGGTATAACCGATCCTTGTGTTTGGTAAAACCGTAAACCCATGATTAGTGATTTGATATTTGATCAATCACATAGTTGTCTTGGAATACAGATGAACCAATTCTAAACTTGTTTGGAAGTGTGGTATAATCGATTCCAAGATTGTAAATATGAAAGAGGATTTACAAAGAAAAGATGTCAACATACTTTGAACATGTTCAGTAACTCTTATCTTTTATTGTTCAAAGATATTCCTTAATTACTCAAGGAGATCCCGGACCGAAATAAATTAAGAATCTTTTAATTAAGGTTGTTAGTTTTATATGCTTTAATGACCACCAATTAAATGCATATCTCTAGAAAATAAAAATTGGTAATGTGCATTTACTAATTGGAGATTTTCTAGTGAGATTTCGGAAATATTGGAAAAAGCATTTCCAGGAATTATGAAAACCGATTTTGGGCATTTATTGCATATCTTGAGAATATTCGGTTTTGGAAATTCCTTGGTGTGCAAACATCCTTGGTCTATAAATACCTAGGTTTGCATTTCGAGCAAACTATACTAAGAGCCAGGCAAACTTCATATTTTTGTTATTTCTGGTGGAGCCGTCTATCCGGAGAGGAAAGTACCCTAATTAGGCGAAATCTCTTACGACCGCTCGTTTAAAGACTTCTGTGGGATCAAGAAGCTCTACGAGTACCATTAGTGGGAAACTAGATAATTGCAATTTATTTTAGTTTTCGATTGATTTGATTGACTAACGGTTGTTGAACTTTGATTACACCTAGTTTTTTTATTCTTGAGAATCTTTTCTTCTGATATAAGATTCACTCAAACTAGATCGAAGTGTCGACGAGATCTTTAGAATTGTTTGTAGATCTAAAGACGTCTTGTGATAATCAATTGTTAACAGACTCCGTTCTGTGCGTGATTGTTAACAAGAGATTCAAGTGGTGTTACACAGGTGTTTATTGAAGATTAAAGAAGATTTGAAGACAAAAAATATTTCTGATTTGGTTTCTATATCTTTGGGTGTGCATAAACCTTGATCGGCTGGAATCCAACTAGAATCAGATTTATTCGATTGGTTAGTTGTGTAAGATCGGAATCACCTTATAGTTTCTTGTTTGATTCTATATTGATTGATTGCAAATCTAAACTCTGCTACTTTGGTAGTTGTTGGATAAATTGATCTTACCAGGCAAAGGAGTTTATTGATTAAACAGAAGAGCCTTTGCATATGACTTGAGATATCTTCATCTGAAAGAATCAAGAGAGTTGTTACAAAACAGATTTGTTGTTCCTTTATTGTTTGGAATACGATCCAAAGGAATTGTTCCAGTGCGTGCACTTATTGAATGTCGGAAGCGCAGGGATACTGAAGAAACTAGGTAAACTATAAGTTTAGTTGCTTGGTCTCAACTATACGAAGTTTGTTAGATTTTGTATAGCGGCTTAATTCTGAGAGTATTCAATTCTTGGACTAGGTCCCGGGGTTTTTCTGCATTTGCGGTTTCCTCGTTAACAAAATCTTGTTGTGTCTTTTACTTTTCTATTTCCGTAATTATAATTATTTATTATAATTAAAAGTAAAATACACAAACGTTAACTCCGTATTACTTGATAGTGATCATATAGAGTTTGGTTAAGTCCGAACCTATTATCAAGTAATCACACTTTGATTGTTGTATTGTCTCGATCTCGTATCCATAGACGATCACACAAAGTGTGAATACCGATTTGTCGTATTGTATCGACTTTGTCCATAGATAATCACTTTCGGTAAGAGGACTTATAGGTGGATAATTTAAAGATTGTGGTGTATTTGGGTACCCTCGTCTTTTCAACTTTGATGTTGTGTAATAATACTATGACACTGTATAACAATAATTGAGAACATATGTTTTCTTATTGTTATGGCTACGGATCTTCAACAACAATGATGTTGAGTTGAACACGTTCATAATCACCGGAGTACTTGGAGTGACGGAGAATTCAAGGAATGTTGAAGAACCAAGGAAATCAAGCATGTTGGATAAGAAGCTACAAAGTTTATTTATTTTGTAATCCATATGTATTGATTGTTTTGTCACTAAAATTTACAAATGGGGAGATTGTTAGAGCACTGCTCGGTCGAACTCGCAAGCGTTGCTATCTCAAGCTTGTTTGTCAAGTTTAGGTGATCAAAACTATAAGTCTTGATTTCTGGTCTACTTATAGCTATGTCTCGGATTAGGATAGAATGTGTAGTTGAGTTTTAGACTTCACGGTGTTCATCGATTGAAGACGAAGATCTAATGAATGTTCAATATGTTAAATGTTAACGACTACATTGCCTATGTCAAGACGGCCGAGATCAACTACATTGCATTATAGGTTTTTCCTAAAACCATAATAGGTTAACGACTTGAAGACTTCATTGGGATTCTTAAGCCAGCCCAAACTATGTTCTCTGTAGTTGCCTGTTCTGATCTTACTTGTTCTATCATATTGAGTACTATCTTCTCTAAGATTGGCTCGAGATTTATCTCTGGTAGGTAAGATTTAAAAAGTAATCACAAAGCTTTTCGTCTCATTCTTTGTGATTCCACAATAACTTCTTCTACTACCATATAGTTAAGTTATTGTGAGGTGATTGATATTTCTAGGCTGTTCGTCGAGAATATAAGACCGGATTATCAATTGGTTCCTGTTCACCTTGATTTATCAAAAGACGGAACAAAAACTTCGTAGGTATTTCTGTGGGAGACAGATTTATCTATCAGAATAGACTTTTATGTGAGAGATAGATTTGTTTACAAAGTCTTCGACTTTGGGTCATAGCAACTCTTAGTTGTGGGAGAGATTAGCTAAGTGAATCAAGTACGTAGAGTCCTGTTGGGATTCAGAGGCATAAGGAACACGACTGTACCTTAATCTGCGTGAGACTTAGTTAAGGATCCACTACATTCCAGTCCGAAGTTAACTTGTAGTAGGCTAGTGTCTGTAGCGGCTTAATACAATGTGGTGTTCAAATATGGACTAGGTCCCGGCGTTTTTGTGCATTTGCGGTTTCCTCGTTAACAAAACTTCTGGTGTCTGTGTTATTTCTTTTCCGCATTATATTTGTTTATATAATTGAAATATCACAGGTTGTGCGTAGTTCAATAAATTGGTAAATCCGACCTTTGGTTGTTGATTGAAATTGATTGACACTTGAATATTGGTCTTTAGTACCGTTCAAGTTATTTGTCATATCAATCAGGCTCACACATCTCTATTTGTTCGATTGCAGATTGTATTGAGAAATTGAGATATAACTCTTGGATATTTTTCCTTGATTGAGTCTGACTGTCTAGTTGATTCTCTTGGAATTATATTAGAGTTAGTCCATACAGATTGCCGAACGAAATATTGGGTGTGGTTGTTAGACCCCCGCTTTTTCAGTTATAAAATAAAGCTTAATGACAGTTCGTATTATTCATTTCATATATATAATTGCTTACTTTCAACATTACATTAGTTGAGCCACCGGTTTATTAGTTTTCCGACATAACCGTATTTTGCTAATCGAAATTATCAAATTAGTAAATGCTTATAAATGATTTGAACGAACCGAATCTCTTAATTTGTCGTATTGTGTACCCTTAGTTACGCTCAAACAAGAATACCTGAAAAAGAAATGATATCTCATATATGCTCAGAAGTTAAATCTATTATGTTTTATAAACTAAAAATAAAACAAACTCTGTGAGAATTTTTCGCAGTATTGATCTACTCGTGATCACACTTTTTTGTTATTACTGCACTTTCAACTCCGTAATATTTTTTTTTATGTTGAGTCATACCAATTAAAATCATCTATTTGTTTGTAACTGGCATTGAGATTAATTTATGTCGATGTTCAGAATTAAAATCCATGTGATTTGCTAATGTCCGACAAAATCCTTCTTTTTCATTAAAGTAAAGTCATTCATGTTGTTCTCCTGGGAATGACATCCAATGAGGGAGAGTTCTTAAATGAACTTGTGCTTAATCATTATATCTTTGTGGGGAGATTGGATGTGGAATTTAAAGGGGATGCTTGTATCTTAAATCTCCTAGATGAGCGCTAAGTATTTTATACTCTGTGATATCATCTAAATAAAAGTTGATATGTACCCAGTACACGTATCGGCATAGCTCTAGTTCGGCAACAACTTTTTGGTACGCATACTCTATATCTATACCATAAAAAGTTTGTTGATCGTAAATCAGGAAAGGTACGCATACCTAGTATATATGCAAACCGAAAAAGATCCGTTGGTTTCAAAAACCAAATATGGTACGCATACCCAGTAAGCATACCATAAAAGATCTGTGTGCTCCTAAACTCGTTTTTGTCTTAAGGGTATCCATACCCGGTACACGTACTATGACAAGAACATTTACGAACAGGTATAGTACACGTACCCGACATAGTACTTACCCTGTCGAATATTTTCAGATGCATCCAAATATTTTTTATGGGATAATTGCTATTTGAACAACTCTCCAAAAAACACCTTCTAAACATTTTTGATCATATGTGTGATTCAAGAAAAGTCTTAAAGTGTTATATGAAAATGGTTAAGTTTATCTTTCAATTGGCTAGTTTTGGCCAACCTTCATGAACATGTCATTGTACGTGGTTCGGTTATGGTCCATCCTAACCAGAATGTATATTATACTATGTTAATCTCAAAGTCAAGTTTTTCATCTAACGGTGATTATTGATTGCTTGGTTCAAAAACTATCTTAGCTTAAACCTAAAGAAACCTTGACCTTGAAAGTCTATAAAAGGAGAACCTCAAACAACTGGGATCTTTGAATCCCTGACACTATTCTTGTGTGTCATAGTTGTAAACTAGAGTCTTCATCTCCTTCAAACCCTTCTAGGGTTTAGCGACTAAAAAGACTTCACTTGGGGATTCGTGAAGCCATGTCCATCTATCGTTATCTTAATAGTTTGTGTATCCTGATCTTGTTTTGATTGTTGAGCTACTCACTCAAAAAAGATAGATAAAAATCATAAAGTTTCTTTGTCTCAGACTTTGTAATTCCACAAGTTTCGACTTGTGAGGTGAATAATAATCTAGGCTGCTCTTTGGGAGTCATAAGACCAGATTTTGAGGTTTGCTAGACTTTGTCTATTGCAATCGATTTCCTACCTCACCTTGATCTTTAATCAGAACGAAAATCACACATATAGGCTTATCTGTGGGAGGCAGATTGGTTCAAAGTCTTCAATTGAGTTGAAGCAAATCTTAGGCTGTAAATGAAGTCAGCTAAGGGAATCATTTTCGCAGAGTCCTGCTGGGTTTCAAGAGGCATAAGGAGCGCGAATGTGACTAAATCTCTGTGAAGATTTAATCTGGTCTCAACTACATTCCAGTCTGAAGTTCTGATAGTAGGATAGTGTCTGTAACGGCTTAATACAGTTTGGTGTTCAAATATGGACTAGGTCCTAGGGTTTTTCTACAGTTGCGGTTTCCTCGTTAACAAAATTTCTTGTGTCTATGTTATTTCTTTTTCCGCATTATATTGTTTATCTTTATAATCAAAATATCACATGTTGTACGTAAATCAATAAGGTAGATACATCCATCCTTATTTGTTGGATACATCTTGATTGATTCTCGGATATTGATCATTGGGATCGTCCAAGTTCTCTTACACATAATCAGGTTCACGGAATTTTCTGATTGTGAGAGAAAGAGATATAATCTATTCGTATAATTCCTTGACTGAGATTCATTAAGTTGAACTCTCGGAATTGTATTCGAGTTTAGTCCATACAGGTTGCGTAAGAAAAAGTTGGTGGTGTATTTTGGTAACCCCATGTTTTTAACTTCACCAGCTTGAGAAGCTATCATGTAAGGAATGTTATCTCTGTCCAAGTCAACCCTCAGCCTAAATTCAACGTAGAAAAGCTCACACTGGAATATGACATTTTGAACATTCATATGAAACTCCCATGCAATGTAGTCGATCTCGGCCGTCTCGACATATGGATTCTAGGTTTCTCCTAAAACCATTATAGGTTAACGACTTGAAGAATTCTTTGGGATTCTGAAGCCATACCCAACTATTTTCTCTGTAGTTGCGTGTTCTGATCTTAATTGTTCTATCGTATTGAGTATTATCTTCTCTTAGATTGGCTCGAGATTTATCTCCGATAGGTAAGATATTAAAATTAATCACAAATCTCTTCTTCTCATTCTTTGTGATTCCACAATGACTTCTTCTACTACCATATAGTTAAGTTACTGTGAGGTGATTGATATTTCAAGGCTATTCTTTGGGAATATAAGACCGGATCATCAATTGGTTCCTGTTCACCTTGATTTATCAAAAGACGAAACAAAAACTTCGTAGGTATTTATGTGGGAGACAAATTTATCTATCAGAATAGACTTTTCTGTGAGAGGCATATTTGTTTATAAAGTCTTCGACTTTGGGTCATAGCAACTCTTAGTTGTGGGTGAGATTTGCTAAGGAAATCAAGTGCGTAGAATCCTGCTGGGATTCAGAGGCGTAAGGAACGCGACTGTACCTTAATTGGTGTGAGACTTGGTTAGGGATCAACTACATTCCAGTCCGAAGTTAACTTGTAGTAGGCTAGTGTCTGTAGTGGCTTAATATAGTGTGGTCTCGAGGTTTTTCTGAATTTACGCTTCTCTTGTTAACAAAACTTCTGGTGTCTGTGTTATTTCTTTTCCGCATTATATTTGTTTATATAATTGAAATATCATAGGTTGTGCGTAGTTCAATCAATTGGTAAATCCGACCTTTGGTTGTTGATAGAAATTGATTGACACTTGAATATTGGTCTTTGGTACCGTTTAAGTTATTTCTCATATCAATCAGGCTCACACATCTCTATCTTTTCGATTGCAGATTGTATTGAGAAATTGAGATATAACTCTTGGATATTTTTCCTTGATTGAGTCTGACTGTCTAGTTCATTCTCTTGGAATTATATTGGAGTTAGTCCTTACAGATTGCCGAACGAAATATTGGGTGTGGTTGTTAGACCCCCGCTTTTTCAGTTAAAAAACAAAGCTTAATGACAGTTCGTATTATTCATTTCATATATATAATTGCTTACTTTCAACATTATATTAGCTGAGCCACCGGTTACTTAGTTTTCCAACATAAACGTATTTTGCTAATCGAAATTATCAAATACTTATAAATGATTCGAACAAATCGAATCTCTTAATTTGTCGTATTGTGTACCCTTAGTTACGCTCGAACAAGAATACCTAATTAGACTGTTATATATACCACGAAAGATTTATCATGTTAGTGTATTTTATGCCTGTGCTGTAAAACCTAAGTTTCTACGAAATAATTATTTTATAAAATGATTTGAAAATTATCTCTAACCTACATGCATATTACCAATGTCATAAGATAAAGATTAATGACAGTTCGTTTACTCATTTTGTATATTCTTACTTTCATCATTATATTAGCTCAGCCATGGGTTTATTAGTTTTCTAACATAACCGCTTTTTACTAATCAAAATTATTGAATTAGTAATTACTTATAAACGATTTGAACGAACTGAATCTCTTAATTTGTCGTATTGTATACCCTCAGTTAAACCTGCTGATTTGTATAATCAATTTAGTAGCGTAGCCAGTTTTTATCAGATCCAAATTATTTAATAAAATATTATAATTTTTCGTATTTTATATACTCGGTTAAACATGTTAAGTCACATTATAAAATCGGCGGCGCCGACGACTTTTTAAATACTCGATTAAGTTTTTTCTTTATTTAAAAATTGTAAATATCTTACATTATATTACAAAATATTGTTCTTTTCAACCATGAACAAAGTCGTGAAGTAAATTTTTAGCCATGTGTTTGCGTATGTTGAAAAATTAACCTCATCGATGAAAAAAAGTCATGGTTTGGTTTGGTATCAAAAAAAATTTATTTTACAAAACAAAGTTGAAATTCTTACCCTCCACTCAATTTTTATTGTTACTATATGATTTTGTCTATTTGGAAATTAGTTAATGTAATATAGGTTGTATCTCATCAGAAAATGACAATAGTTATTACTCTCTAAAGTTAGAAAAGTTCATTTAAAGAAGAGATTTTTTATTAATTCATTATGAATATTCCCAAAAACATACAAAAAAACAAACATAGATAATATCGCTTCAAAGATTAGTTTTATTTCTCCGTAACCACATTCATTACTATTAGTCCGTTAAAATTATTTATGATATTAAAAATGATTTTAGTATAATTCTGATTCAGACAACATGTGGTAATAAATTTTATAAAACCCTAAAAACAATTAATATAAGATAACTAATTCAAATCCTAAGTGTTTGTTTTGAAAAATATAATTTCAAAATTACTATTAGTAATGAGAATTAAAAACAAAACAAATCCCTGGATAAGCAATGATTCACTCTCAATTCTGGCTTTATAATTATTATTTTACTTCTCCAAGCATTTGACTCGTGGGTTTCACTACCTAGTGGCATCTCTGTCGTACACTTTTTTTTTGTGGAATATGGTTCCACGCGGTATGAGTTAGTGCAACCGTAAGTTCCAAAAAGATCAAATAGTCACAACATCGAGAAAAGCTAAGACGTTAACATACAACATGGACTATAATAAACACTCCGTGCATCAGAATATCAGTACATTAACGATCGGAGATGAATAAATTAAGGAAAAAAGTGGGACCCACAAAGGAATACAGATAAACATTCGATCATAAGTGAAAAGTAGGCGGAAGTGAACAAGTGAAAATGACAAGACTATCATGTAAGACTCTTGTATTTATAGACACTATTTACTCAATTGTTTTCTCATATTATTTTCATCAAACCATTAGGGGGAATTCAGAGAAGTCTCAGTCTGTATGTGTCTGTGATAGACGTGGAACCGCCTTGCAACTAAGAGTGATGCCTCCCGGACTTCTTCTTTACTGTGGAAACATTCTACGAGTCGACGAAAAAACCTTTTTTTAGACGTAAAGTTCAGATCTGGGTTTCTGAGTACGTTTGTGTTACGGTTGGTGGTTGAAGAATCAACTTCATCCATGATGAAAACCATGATTGTAATCTGTAACTACGACTGAGTGATCAACCGTCCCACCATGATCGCCAAAATGCATATGTCGAAAAATATACTCCGGTAATCTGACTTGTTCGACTGTGAGGACGAGAGAAAGATGATGAACAATCCTTTCCTAAACCAAGACGATGGCCATTCAAAGACTTCTTTAGTCTTATATGAGAGGTAGGGTTGGTCTACGGAGAGAAGCCGAAAGAGATGAGATTAGAGTTCCTTAGTTGTAGACGAAGAAAATCTAAGAGAGAGACATTTGCAGAGAACTTTTTGTTCTAGTTATTCTGTTTTTTTTAGAATGACCAATGGTAAGTCTATTTATATCTCTGCAAAACCCTAATTCTAGTCGGTGGGTTAACGATAACGAGAGAGGATCATCACTTTCTCACAAATCCTAAGAATAACTAATGATAGAAAACATGTCTAATCTATCTTAAGTTGACTCCTCACACCCGAATATTTTCTTTATATGTGGGAAGGCTGATACCCACATGTTGCCGTAGACCGCAAACCAAAACCCTAATTTTATCCCCCCTCCCTCCATTTGTGACGTGACCAGCCTTTGTATATGGTGTATCGCATGAAGTGTTAGCATACTTACGAGTTTTTATAACTTCGCTAGTGTTTGAGCGTGGAGGCCATCTAGAAGGCGTGTTATAGCCGCGTGTGTCATGTGGAGACCACAAGCTTGGATGAGGTATATCGTGACCTAATTATTGACCTCGGCTGAGGCGGGTTGAGTCGGCTCTCTGAAGAGGCTTAGGGCAAGGTCGGGCCAAAAGGAGCGCTATAACATGGAGGCGGTCGAACGTTAACCTGAGATATTTGGCCTCGGCTGAGGCGTGGTCGAATGCGGACCTATAGGAGAACGATATCTTCTACCTTTGAGCGGTAAAGTCTTTTACTTTTAGAGCGATGAAGGCTTTTCGCCCAGGAGTGGCGGAAGCTCTCAGGCTCGGAGCGGCGAAAGTTATTCGGCTCAGAGCGGCGAAAGCTCTTCGGGCCTAACTAGGTTTCTTCAGCTTTGAGCTAGCTTATCTTTCTTCAGGAGTTGAACTCCTTCTTGAACCCTTTCTTGGCTGGAGTTTTGGGCTTCATACCGACTAAATTGCAGTTTAATTCACATGCTCCTCCGCATGGCCTGGTAGCCGAATGTATTCATGGGCCTGAGTACCTTGACTGGGTTCGACATTTCGGTAGATTGACGATTTCTCCTTGGACTACCAAGATTATGATTTTACCCCTGGGTCATAAAATGACCATTTTATCCTCGGTCCAAAAAACACCATCTACACCAGTGAAACTAACAGATTAAGATACTGGACAACCCTTATTCATTATGTTAAGTATCGTTGAAAGCCCTACCTACTACTGACCATTTGAAATACATTTTGTTTTACATAACTGATATGAAAATTATCTATAACCAACATGCACATTATATAGCAATGTCGTATAATAAAATTTGATGACGTATTATTCATTTTTATTTACATCGGCTTACTTTCATCGTGTATTTACGTCGTCTTACTTACATCATTATATTAACTCAGGTCTTTAATTTCTGACATAACCGCGTTTCGCTAATCGAAATAATTGTATTAGTAAATATTTGTAAATGATCGAAACGAACCGAATCTATTAATTTGTCGTACTATATACCCTCAGTTAGGCCTGATGATTTGTGTATTCAATTTAACAGCGCCGCCAGTTTTTTTGGTTTTTATTAGATCAAAATTATTTAATAAAGTCTTATAATTTGTCGTATTTTATATACTCGGTTAAACATATTAACACACATTATCAAATTGGCAGTGCCAACAACTTTTTCAGTATCTTGATTAAGTTTTTTCTTATTTGAAAATTGTAAATATCTTACATTGTATCATAAAATGTTTTTCTTTTCGACCATGGACAAAGTAATGAAGCAAATTATTAGCTATGTCGAAAAGTTAACCTCATCGACGAAAAAAAAGAGTCACGGTCTGGTTTGGTATCAAAAACTCTTTTTCACAAAACACAGTTGAAATTCTTACCCTCCACTCAATTTTTATTGTTATTATACAATTTTGTTTATTTGGAAACTAGTTAATATAATAGGTTGTATCTCATTTGAAAATAACAATAGTTATTACTCCCCAAAATTAGAAAAGTTCATTTAAAGAAGAGATCTTTTATGAATTCACCATGAATATTTCCAAAAACATATAAAAAAGAACATAGGTAATATCGCTTCAGAGATTATTTTTGTTCCTCTGTACCACATTTATTACTATTAGTCAGCGCTGTATTCAACCATTAAAATCATTTATGATATTAAAAATGATTTTTCGTAAAATCCTAGAAACACTTACCATAAGACAACTAATTCAAAATTTCAAGTGTTTGTTTAGGAAAATAATCTTTCAAAATTACTATCAGTAATGAGAATTAAAAAACAGAATCCAATCCAAGAAACCAAATCCATGGATAAGCACTTGTTTCATTTTTAATTTTGGCTCTGTAATTTTTTTTTAACATGCTCCGCACATATGCCACGTGGGTTTCATTACCTAATGGCATCTCTCCCGTGCACCTATCTTTGCTGAACATGACCCACTTGGTGCTAGTAAGTGCAACTGTAAGTTCCAAAAGGACCAAATAGTCACGACATACGGAAAAGCTAAGATGTTAACATACAACATTGATTATTACAAACACTCCGTGCATCTTTCATCAACATGCACATGAACGGCCGGAGATCCATAAACTCAGGCCAAAGAGTGGGACCCACAAAAGAATACAGACAAACATCCGATCATAGTGTGAAAAGTAGGTAGAAGTGAACCAAGTGAAAATGACAAGACTATCCTGTAGACTCTTGTATTTATAGACACTATTTACTCAATTGTTTTCTCGTCTTATTTTTATCAAACCATTTAGGGGGAGAATTCAGAGCAGTCTCACACTCTCTCTCGTTTCTTTCAGAGGATATTCTCTCTCACTCTCACTGTTTCTCATCTAAATTTGTTTCTAAACAAGGGAAATTCTTGTTTTGTTCAACTTAAACTGATATAGAACAAGTGGGGCTGTGGGGGAGGAAGAATTTTGAAGGATTGGTGTTTCTTAAAATAGCTTACAATCGCAGGTATAATGAACTTCTTCTTTTTTATTATTCATTTTTATGTTTTAGTTTTACCGTGTCTATCTGTCTGTCTGTATGTCTGGGTGTCTGAATTGAATTGTTTGTTTCTTTTTATTATCACCATTGCTTTGATTGTACAAGTTTTAGTGTTTTTGTGAGAAAATTATGTGTTTTAGAAGAGTTTGAGTTATGGGTTTTTTCATTTCTTTGTTGTTTGTTTGATTGAAGTGGGGAATGTTGTTTAAAGGGTCTGTTTATTTTGATGAATTTAGTTGAGGTTCTTTGAGGCTTTAGTTTGACTGACTGAAGTTCTTTTTTAGGAAGATGTAAAGTTTAAGGTTTACTCAGTATGTACTTACTTGAAAGTTCTTATTAGTGTGTTGAGAATTTCTTCAAGGATTTACTTGTGCAAACATTTGTGGATCCTTTCCTACATTGCTTGTTTGGTTAAAAGTATATGAGGGCGTTTTTTGTTTGTTTTTGTTTTGGTGTTTTCATGTGAGATTTTTATCACTAATCAGAGGTTTTAGTTACTCATTTCTTTGTTTCTTCTATGTTTTTGTTATTGTGATTGAGAAAAAATTGGGTTTCTTTTTGTATTTTCAATGGTCATGGTCAGTTACATGCTAGATTTGGTTTTTCCTTGTGCTACGATTTTTGCACCTTTTTTGTTGATATCAGAAAGATCAGAAAGATATACAAGCAGATTAAATAGGTCTTATCTTGTTTCAATCTTTGACTACTATGTCATGTTTAGATAAGGGAGGGTTTATCTTCTTAAAGTTAAATCATATATATTTGAAGTTATTATACCTTCTGAACTTTAAGAAAATGGGGTCCTCTTGTACATGAGTTTGAAATAGAAGCATGATTATGCTTTCATGCACTCGAGTCTGTTAATGTGGTCTAAATTTGGATTTGTAGTAGATGAGGTTTGTTGCTGGCTGAATTGCAGTATTGGGCAATTTGGACCTTATTCTTTGAGCACATTTGCTCAAGGTATATAACGTTTAAAGAACTCGTACTGTTTGTACGTAGTTATAAGATTGCATGATGGATGTTTCTTTCCAATTTCATGATATGGTTAGGTTGCCCATGTTTTCCTTTGCTTTATCATTTCACCTATTTTCAAATGTTCCCCAAGGATGCTCAAATTGATTGACCTTATCTGTTTACTTGTTCGAGAAAATATAAAACATTTCTGTAAAGTATGTTTCTATGGTCTCATGTTGTGTGTATAGCAGCTAGGGTTTGCTTTCTTCCTAGTTTAATAACGATTCTTAAATTAGAGCCACGTGTTTTTACTTTAATGCAGTCTCTTGTTATTTTCTTCGGTGTAGTACCTTAACGGTAATAACCGCTCAGGGCTATTTGTTTTCTGCATTTGTCAACTCTAGTTGTCGTTATATCCCATGACATGCTACTCACTTATCGCCTAATCACGTTTCCAGTCACGTGCCTATTTTTTACATTTAAAATATAATCTAGGTTGATATAGTTTACTGTCCAAGCCAGCTGACTCCCCTTACTAGCTCGTGCTCAGGTTGAAGCATATGTATAAGTAACATGACTAGGCATGCCAGGCTCATTTTGCTTTCTGTTTCTATTATGGGAAAGTAGGTCGGTGTTAATCTTTGTATGTTAGAGTGCGAGACTTCATAAACTACCAAGCTGGTTAGAGTGTAGTTAAGGAGATTAGGATCACTTGAGGACCTGTTAGAAACACGCAGTATTTGCTATCTGACAGCCCTTTACTTCCTGATAAGTGACACGGTTCAATGGTTTTGTCGGTATGTTTTGGGTAGGTTCGAAACAAAGAAGACATGCCTAAACATTATGAGACATCCTAAAGAGTTTCTTAGAACATACGTTGATGAACAGGAAATTGTATTCCTGGAACTACCAAAAAAGAAACCGAACTTTCTGTTGGCATGCATTATTTGTCATTATGAGGTCAACGTTCCACATATTATAGGAAGGCATGCATTGTACTAAGTAACAATGATCACCATAGCAAGGATGAGACATCGCTCAGTTGGATTGTCCTGTGATCATCTTATGCTACTACAATGAAGTGCAGATAAGTGGAACCTGACGCTCTTTCATTTATCGCTCTCTGTACTTGACTTTCGTTTTTTGTTTCTTAACAGCACGCACCTTACTTTAATCATTTCCAAAACAATGTTGTCTTGTTTTTGTTTTTGTTTTTTTACACTGATAGCACCTGCGTCATACAACACGATAGTTTCAATTGGTTTCATGCATGAGTTAAGTATACAACAATTGCTCGAATGTATAATTAGTTTCTGATGCTTGATGCTCTTTCCTTTGAAATTTTATGCTGTAGTAATTGTGTGGATACCTGACTATATGAGTTTTTTCTTAGAGCTAGATTAGGTATTCGTCTGTCAACATCCTGATGCTTTCGAAAGTTTACTTTTTTATCTTCGTAATAGTTGCTTATCCATACCTAATATTTTCTTTTTCTCGTGTGCTGATATGGACAGGCATATCAAGGGATGCAGCGTGCTCTTGGGAGGAGCACAGAAAGCAGGAGGAACAGGGTCTTACAAGGTGGAAACAGTTCTATATCGGGAAGAGCACCAGAGCTAGAGATCATCCTGAGCGCCTTAAAGGTTACACACCTGTTTGTATCAACTTATTGACTTATATAAGCCTTCTGCTAGTCCTAACCACTCGTATTGTGGACCATTTACTGTTTGTGAGTTTTGCTGGGTAATGAACACCCTTTTATTTTTCCAGGATAATGCAGAAGCGGCTTTCCTTGTGATGCTTGATCCTCAAAGGTAGCATATTTTGGTGCACTTGTGTCTTTCTCTATTTTATTCTTCCATTTTTTGGTGATACGATTATTATAGCGTCTTATCATCACTGCTTAGTTCAGTGTTTAGGTGATGCAGATAACAACCATGATAGACATGATTAATGAAAATATAAATATCATCTGAAAATCTTATTTCTCTGTCAGATGCAATCTTTTGTTGATGGAAAAAGATGAACCCGGAAGGCTTATATTTGGTATCTGTAACCTAGGTATACTTAGAAGTCTCATAGTTCCTATCTTTAGTGCAGATACTCCCTTTAATAAGGAGATCATATTCACCAAAAACCAACCTGTAAGTCAACTTCAGCCTTGCTCCATTTCATTCTGCCATGTCACACTTAACGAATTTAGATGCTAAAAAATACAAGCTGAGGGCTTTTACGGGAGGATCCATATACTCTAGGCCTATAGAAGTATGTAAGAAAATGTTTCAAAATTTCTCACCATAAATAAATGGATTAATGAGCCATGAATATTTTTCCTTTTGGCGAGAAAGATTTTCTCTCTATCTTTGAAAATAGTACTACTAATCTGTAGCACATGCTAGAATTTCCATTTAGGAAATATTTTTAACCAAAATTACTACATATGATCCAATTATGTCAGTAATTTTCATTTGGGTTACAACACTAATATTCCATAACCATATTTACTGGCGGATAATTATGAACCATAGCTAACGAGTCAACTTTGTGCACTCATAGGTTATAATCTTACAATACCAGTTGCTTGGGGTTTAAGCGTCGACCACAGGATTTATCTAGTAAGACACTCTATATTCGGCAGTATAACTAGGATAATGTGTTTATGTCACATGGGGGTGACATTAATTTTTACTGGAGTATCAGACAATGGGATTGGCTTTTGGTGGAGAAGATCCTCAAAGCTGGAATTAACTATGCAATGGAGACACAGTGGTTTTGGTGGCATAAACGTTGCTCCACTTTGATAGATCTCACAATTTTCAGTACCAGTTAATTGTTATAGTAGGAACATGCCTATTTTAGTTACATGATTCTGCGGTATCGTTGATGCAAGTGGCTATAGGTACTTCAGATGCAGCCTGATGCAATGATATACAATGATCCATCTTGGCGTGTATTAAAAGACTTTGGCGCTGGATTTTAGGTTTCCTTCGTACCACTTTCTAGACTGGATGCCAAAAAATTTGTTTGTGATATTCTACTCCTCCTGCATCTCATGTGAAATCTATCTACTCCTTCAACTTTCTACTGATTAAGCAATTTCATGGCTATAGCTAATCTCTGCTCCTATTCATTCAACAGGTTTATTGTTTGCCCTGGTTTCTTAGCGGAAAGGGGCGAAAACTGTCGCATACTGCTTCCCTTTCTTCTATGGCAGGATCATGCTGATCTAATTTCTTCTCAATCTGCTTCATCATCTTCGCCAAGTGCCCCAACACTTTCAAAAAGACAAAAGAAGAAAATGGCTAAGGCTATCCATCAACAAAATCCCTTCCTTCCGAGGGATTTATCTGAATGGCTCCCTCAGGGGCCTGTTGCATCAAATGATCAAGAAAAAAATTCCAGAAAGAAATTGAAGAAGAAGAGTAAGAAATCGAAAAAGACTTCAGCAGGTACGAAGTCGGAAACTTCATCTTCCAAAGAGGTCAGTGGAAGTTCTGCCTCTGCAACCTGTGGCGATACGGACTTGCCTAATGAGGGACCTTATATAGAGTACGAGTTGCCTGAGACTACTCAAGCGGAAAGCGATACCGAGGGAAACAGTATCTCCAGAGCTAAACAGCCTGAAACTCCAAATACTGTCGTATCTCATAGTGATGGGGTTGTTGCATCATCATCTCCAGTACCTTCTTCTGTATCAGAGGACTTTCATTCTGTTGATTCTAGAATAAGCGCTACAAATGAGATGGAAAACAGATACTCTATCCTGTCCTCCTTTGACGAGGAAACTGCATACACGCATGAGAGCACTGATATTTCTTCTGAAGTCTTCTATGATGCACGCAGTGCTCCTTTTACAGATTCATTTTACGATGAGTGGAACAGTTATGAAAGTACCAATGCTGGTGATGATATTGAAGTCCAATCATCTGTTAGGGAATATTCTATTATAAATCCATCGGAGATATCTGGATACAGTAACTATGGCTGTTGTTTGGATCGTCCTGGAAATAGAGGTCTTTCATCTGGTACTGTATCACATGAGGGTCTTGATGAAAAAGATAAACACTTGTCTGAGAATTCAAGTGGTGTTCAAAATTTGAGTGAAGCAAGGAAGAGTTCCTGTAAGAAAAATCATTACATATGGCGGGAGGATCAAGAAGATGATGTTTGTGAAGGTATTTCTAATTCAAGTGATTCTTCTTTGTTGCAGTTGAATGAGTTTCCTACAGTCGCAGAATGTGGTAATAAAGGCAATAAGCGCTCTGGCTGGCGCAGGAGCTCTGACTTGCCTCCAGTTCTACCAATAAAAAGTGAACAGAAAGACAAAAACTTGTCCGAGTCTTCTATTAGTGCTCGAAGACTCAGTCTCGAAGGCAATGTTTCTAGTGGACCAATTGGAAAGGAAAACCATTTGGTAAGGCAGAAGAAGGTTCGAAAGGATGATGTTGTCGAAGGTGTTTCTGAGTCAAGTGCTTCTTCTGGTTTGCAGTTTGATTCTTCACTAAAAGAAGCTCCGCTTTCGAACAGGGTTTCAAATGTTCTGGGTTCAGAGGAGGTAGTTAAGTCAAAAGATGACAGTAAACCAAAAGCAACAGACATGCCTTATAAGGAAGCGTTGCAACACCCGGTACAGGTGAATCAGAAAGTTCAGCGTCCTTTAAGAAGAGCGCGGCTTGAAGATTTTACAGGACCTAGAACGATAGATCACAGTGCTTTTTTAGTCAGACTAGAACGATTGCAAAGGACTGGGTACAGGGAACCATTGACGATTTCAGAGCTGGCGAATTGGAAGGACGAAAGGAAGGACCTTGAAAATGTGACAGAGACAGCATCTCATGCCATTGACGGCAAGGCCTCCAAACCTGTTGCGAACTTAGAAAGCTCTAAAGATGGAAGGAGTGAGCTGGATGTGTGTGCTACAGTTTCCCCACAGGGCGACTACAATGACTGTGAACGTTTTGTGGACTCAGAAATTGATAAGGACGAAAGGAAGCTGCTTCAAAATGTGACAGAGACAGCATCTCATGCCATTGACTGCAAGGACTCCAAACCTGTTGCA
>JAJJMB010008592.1:6463073-6486775 GCA_023531105.1 Papaver atlanticum | reverse complement strand
GCTGGATGTGTGTGCTACAGTTTCCCCACAGGGTGACTATAATGCCTGTGATCGTGTTGTGGACTCAAATACCTCTGAAGAAGAAAGGAACGTGCTTCAAGCTGTGTGCACTACAGTTTCTCATACGAATGGTAAAACTTCATCATCTTCAACACCTGAAATTGCAGACCAGAACTATTCGCTGTTGGGGCTTTCTGAGAGATGCAGTCCTATTCCTGTCACAGATGCCACCATCAACATACAGCAGATAGAAGATTCTTGTCCAGAATCTGGAAATCAAGGCCATATTTCTGGATCCATCTCGAAGAAATTGTTACCTGTTCTGCGACAAGATGCTTCTGGGGAAACAGGTAAAAGAACATATGAGAATTCATTGGTGTCGGTTGATAAATCAGTATCTGGGGGATTGACTCTGCAGAAACATGGTGGAAAAAAATTGAATCCCGATGCTCATGTTTTTGTTCCGTTACACAGTAATAATGTGAGAAATGTTGGAAAGAGTTCTGCAATCCCAACTCGCAGAGATAGAAGCCCAATCCTAAAAAATCCACCTCTCACAGATCGAGTCCAGAATCTCCAGATAGAGAAGTTGAGAACACTTGCAACAGATGAGTCAGACAAGGTAGTACAAGCCGTAGGGGATGCTTATAGAACGGAAATGGCATCAATAGGTGTTCATCTGGCAACTAGCAAGCCACTAGCTGAGTTTGAAACATTTCTTCACTCCGCTTCACCAGTTCTTGGTCAAACTCGCACTCCTCATGATTGCACATCTTGCTCTAAAGATCATTTCATTGGCACTTCCCTTTGCAAGCATGAAATACCAGATGCATCTCTTGGAAGACTTTGGCAGTGGTATGAGGAACATTCGAGCTTTGGATTGGAAATAAAAACGGAGGATTATCTGACTTCCAAGTTCAGTGCCTATTATGTTCCCTCCTTATCTGCAGTTCAGCTATTTGGAAATTCTAGAAGTACTTCCGATTGCAGCAGAGGATTTTCTAGAGCTGAGGCACCGAAAGCAGTAGGAGAGTCCAAATATGATGCAGATCTTGTAAAGTCTTCAGGCCTCTTGCCTCAGTCACGTGGAGCAAATGCATTGGCAAAAGATTTTAATTCACCATGCAGTTCATCTTCTGTATATGGAGAGGATGAGCTCATTGATCGTTCACTTGGTGTGACACCACTTGAGTCAGAGCTCCTGTTTGAGTACTATGAACTCGAGCAGCCATTCCATAGGCCACCACTATTTGACAAGTAAGCATACCTGCTTCTTTCTTTTATTGTTATTGTCACTATTATCAGCATTGTTGTGGATGAGTCCGAGGCTAAGTTCCGGACTTCGGCACTCTACCAAGCTTAACCCAGAAGTTAGTGGGAGAATGATGGTCTGTTAGTTCATCACGTTCTTCATTTCTTCTAAATTAGTGATCCTTGGTTCAGGATCACTGTCCATAGTCATTGTATGGTTACTATTCAAGAACACTGGCCAATTAGTTTATCTTTCGTCAATAGTTTGTGGAAGTACAGTTTTACTTGTATAAGGCGTTCTATCTTTTATTCATGGTACAATATTGTTGTGCTTCTAAATAATCAGGATAAAAGAACTGGTTAGAGGTGGTGGGATTCAGAAATGCCAAACATATGGAGACCCAAAGAAGCTAGAATCTAGCAATCTGCAAAATCTACATCCTTCCTCTTGGTAAGTAGAGTATTATTTTGTGAACCCCAGAAGTTTTTGCCTTAGATATTTCGAAATTGTTTCTTAGCTCAGTGAACATTTTCTCACTAAGTTAATCTATTGCCTCATGAGACTTGAGTGATATCTACCTCAAATAAATCTCTAACTTTGGTTCTGTTTCAGGTACTCCGTTGCCTGGTATCCCATTTATAGGATACCCCAAGATGACTTGAAAGGAGCGTTTCTAACATTCCATTCACTTGGGCAGTTTGTCAGAAGGTGTGCTCCAACGAACAATCGTGGTGGTAGTACTACTAATATAGTATCACCAGTTGTGGGTCTTCAAAGCTATAACACACAGGTACTCCTTTTTGTACTCGTACTTGTTTAATTGTGCAAGGTTTCTCCTTAGCCTAATCCACAGCAACAAGAAGAGGTCCTTCTTCAGCTTGCCAGCATCCAAGGATCAAGAGGCAATTGATTTGGCTTTTACACTCACCTATTTTTTGACACGATCTACTCTTTTTATCTTTACATTTTTTACGTGATGCTGTCAGTGTTTGTAAAATGTTGAAGCCCTCATGCCATATATTTCTTTCTGACTTGTCTGAATCATTAATCACCGAGAGAATGATATCTCATTTTTGTGCAACTAGGCCCCAGTATACCGTGATAAGATTATCTTTTATTTGTATTAGTGACCTTTTAGGATTGTTGGATCTCATTATTTTGCTTCCTGTGAGATATCTTAAGTTTGATCTTGTGCACCGATAATTTTCTCCGCCTTCATGTATTTTTCTTGTTAAATAAGTTTTAGCATCATGTATTCACGACTGAGCTGATTTACTCATTTTACATACGTTATACATTACAGAAGGAATCCTGGTTCAAACTCAAGCCACCTTTGATGACTCGGACACAAGAAGAAATCTCTAACCATGCTGAAATTCTGGAACAACGTTTGAGAACTCTACAAAAAACAGCATATGCTATGGCAAGAGCTGTTGTTAACAAAGTAGATGGGAATTTAATTACAGAACACAGAGATCTCAAATTCTTTGCTACTCGAGGAGGGTTTAAATAGAGATTCCAGCAGCATTCTTCAGGTTCACTCACTCAAAAATTGCCTGTTTTTTTTGCGTCGATTACCAATAACAAAATATAGTTCAAATTTTATAAACAAATACTCCAAAGCATCTTAACCAACAGAGAGGGCAGAAATAATAATTAGGAAAGGAAAAAAGAAATGTCTTTTGTTGTCAGTTTGTACAACATCTTTTTCCTTCTTTTGTATAGGACTTAGTTGAAAAATTGTATCATAAGTTAAATTTTCTTTTGAGGGCTTGAAAATGAATGCTGCTGTTGGTGCTCTATCTAGCCCTGGCTAATTATTTTTCTTTTGATTAATAGAAAAAGAAAAAAAATTTATTTGTTCTCAGAATTCTTATCTTATTATTTTACTATGGGTTACTTTATATATTTACGGAATGATTTGCACAATACACTTCCATGTCAGATTTCATTTTTCAATGCCTTTCATGGGCAAATTTGGGGTGCTTTCCCTGTTCACGTAGCAGTAGCACTTCTCATCCTACTTTGTGGTGGATCTGTTTGCTGGAGTCTTCGACTTGCGCATTCGTGTTTGCTAGACAGTTCATGCTGCATTGCTGCCATAAGTATAGGAAAATGCAACGAAGCAGCTACTGGTAGTGTATTTATTGATATATTTCTCATTTTTCTTCAATCGTGCAATCTTTTTAGATGTTTAAGGTTCCCAATTTTTTCAGTAAATCGGATTCTGCGTATATCCATCTTCAATAGCTAGATATATAGTCAGGACTGGGGACGACGTGCAATCCATCAATTCTGCACTAATAAATGAGCAAAGAAATAAAATTAAGGGCAAAGTTGGAAACTGAAAATTGCAGCTTCAGTTAATGTTGCTATGGGTAGTTCGTTTTATATAATAGAATAGATTACAATCATGTTTGTCACGACTAACCCTATGGTTGGGTGCGAACAAATTTAAAGGACTAATAAAAATATATTACATATGGTGCGAACAAATTTAAAGGACTAATAATAATATATTACATATGAACATCAGGTAACAAAATTTTCTCTCTTTTCCGCTCTGCCTAACTGTTTTTTGTAGAAAATTCTAAATTTTCTCTCCTGGTTTTCCTCCATTATCTTCCTCCTTAATCCAGATTTACTCGGTTTTGGTCTGAGATTTCAGATCTACTGAGGAAATCTAGGAAATAATAATTAGATTGTTTTTCTTTTTAAATAAAAATATTGCATCTAAGCAATATTAGGTTTAGGTCTTTGTTTTTGTTTAATTTCAATGGCTATTATATGCCTTATGTTCTTCTATTACGCTTATACGGCGGTTTCTCATAAGCCCCTGGGCTTTTTAATGGGATTTGGTAATATAATCAACATATGGAATTGTTACAACAGATTTTTTCTTCAAAACTTGTCTCAAGAACCTCATCCATCCAAATCAGTGGAAGGAAGAACAGATAAGATGTGTCATGTTGGACGAAATCTTTTTTGGTTTTTCATGAAGAATATTCAGGATTTTTTGGTAAAACAAATGGGATACCAGATTGATTTTGATACAACTTCTTCTCTGGAGGATGAGACAAAGGTATGTGATTTAGAATTTCAAATGAAGAAAAATCTTATTCTTATTGATTTGATAATTCAGGGGGATCAACAAGCCGGTATAGGGAATGATCAAGATATTCTTTGGAGCATCATTTTTCTCACTTATAGGATCAAAACCTCTATTAGTCTCTTCCATGTTATTTGGTTTACGTAATCTCAAAAAACGCAAATTACATTATATAATTGTTCTATTGGTACCAAATGTATAATGATGAAACAAGAGGGTGTGTCTATCTACCACCTCTTCGATGTAATCCTTCAAACCTCAATTTGAATGAGGTAGTCTAATAAATTAATCTTAGGGGCTCTTTGAAGCCCCTCATTCCTTCAAAAAAAAATATATATATTACATAAATATATCAGGTGCATAAGCGTCATTTTAATAATATCAAAATTATACCCATCGAAACTTAGATCTGAATCATCTGATATGTGGAAGAAAAAAAAACATGTTGTCCGTAATCAAAATGAAAATAATTTTCATAAAAAATAAGGAAATCATAAATCAAAATCAGTATTAGAAGAAAAGAAATACAATGATCATCGAAAACAAAAAGTCTACAAACTGATTCATCGTAAAATTTAGAACAATAACTCAATGGTATAGGCACCTTCGATCCATAGAACATAAAAAAGTTAAGCAAATTACAGAAATTTGTTTGATCAATTTGTTAAGCAATTACACAAATAACATAGTACATAAATATTGGGGGTCGTGGAGGAGAAGCAGTAACAAGATGATGGTGGAGTTGTAACCAGGGGCGAAGGTGGAATAGTCGAGGGCTTAGCAGAGAAAGAGTGGGGAAGAAAGGAAGGAGAGAGACGAAAAAGAATGGGAAAAGGAAATGGGTTTTAAGGATTTTAAGGATTTTTTTTTTCTTTCTGAAAAGCGTGAAAGGCGGACTAAACTATGGTAAGATTAAAAATTTCGGTCAAAGTGAACCATCCGAAAAATGTTACTCTACGATACAGCATGTCTCATTCAACTTTGAAAGGACCTACAGTAATAAAAATACACGTGGCGTGTTATAAGCACAACTAACATGTTGATGAAATATCAGCCGTTGATAAATGCACGTGCATATGCACGTGCCTAACACTCTTGTTTGTCTATAACGACATATATTTCTGACGGTGGTTGATACATGATAATGTTGTTTTTAATACAGGCACAACCAACCGAAAATTTCACCTCTCCTTCGGAAAAGGGGCGAGTCCTATGAGTTGCTCAAATGCACAAAGACTATTGGTAAATGCTCAAACGTGAGCATTTAGAGCAAGTCTTATGGAGGAGTCCAACATATTCTAAGTTTGGAAAAAGTTTGGAATGCCAAGTTTAGTGGATTTCAAGTTGGTGGCATCCACACTTTTTCCAAGCCATGTTCCATGATTTTGTGGAATGCTGTGGAATCTAAAGAAAACGCTATTCTAAATAGCGTGCTAAAAGAAGAAAAACACTATTCTAAATAACGTTTTTCATCTTTTAGCATGAGTCAAATGCCACTCTTAATTTCAACCATGCAAATATTTTAGTCAAATACCATATACCAAGTCAAACGCTATTCTATGATTTGATCATAAGACTTGAGCTTCCATAAACGATTCCAAATGTTGAGGTTGCATGGAAGATGGAAGATGAAATTCTTCCACCATAGACTTGCTCTTATCTATGGCGGTCGAAGATGTGGGATGAGGTTAGTTTATATTTTTTTCTTTATCGGTCAAGAAAGAAAAGAATCATGAAAAAAGAGGTATTTGAGGGAGTACCTCAACCCAATAAATACAACCAAAAAAAATGATAATCTAAAAAAGAGAAAAAGAACAAAACGCCAAATAAAAGTAATAAAAATAACCTACACTAATCATCTCATATCAATTCAAAGTGGTTGATAGAAATTTGAGTTCCATAAGGCTATTAACATGCTATTTTTAAAACACAACATTTTAATGTTCGACTCTTCTTACTTAATATACTTTCTGAATTTTTATTTTTGTGATTGAAAATTCTAGAATTCTTTTCTTTATGTGCACCACCATATTGCAACCGTTAGATTGTTTCATATAAGATTAAGTCGTTCGTCACCCCGAACGTGATTCCAAGTTTTTTATAATTATGGCAATATTACTACGGTAATCCAAATTGAAGTTGCATTCTTTCGACAAAATAATCTCAAATTCCCTTTGTTCACCAGCAATCATAAAATAAATGGGAATTTGTTTCATCTTCTTCTTCACAAAACCGGCACACTCTATTACATTCATACCCCTTCTAAAAAGCTTGTCCGTCGACATCAAATTTTCATGGTATGGAAGTCATACATTTTTTTTTTACTATATATGGATAATGACTCCAAATAATCAACACAGAAAACCAATATCAAGGATAATGACTCCAAATAATCAGCACAGAAAACCGCCATGATATTGGGTGGTTTTGTGTTTTGATGATCCTACCTTATTGAAAATAATACCATTTGGGAAGTTAATATAGTCGGATTCACAAAGAGAATCAACACCACACTTAACCGTATAAGCATCAACCGTATTATTTCTATCAACCATCCACTATCTAGAGTCTAAGACCCCTTTTTGGATATCTTGAAAATATATTTTTTGAGACATGAACTTCATTTTATGTCGTTATTCGAAATCTCATAAACCTATCCACCACTCGTTATTTTGTTTTTGAAGCTTCAAATGCCAATGGAAATATATTGCATAAGACGCATGCCATCTCCAAACCAAAGATCTTCCCAAAATCTAATTTAATTTCCCACATCGATCTTAAATCGCACATGTACTCAAGCTCATTATAAATATTGTGCCACACACTACACACGTTTATCCCTTTCGGTTGAAGAGTTTACCAACCGGTTGACGATTCTCCAAATATTCCACTATTATCCGTCTCAAAAAAAAAATGTTTTTTCGTTCCAAATCTCCACCACCACTCTTTCAAAAGCGTTGAGTTCATGTAATTAGACTTCTGAATTCTAATACCACCATTTTCTTTAGATTTTACGACTATAGACCACCCGACAACATGAATTTTTCCTTGTTGGAATCATCTTCCCAAACAAATTTTCTTACTATCTTATCAATCTCATTTTTAATGGAGCATGGTGAAATAAATTTTATAAATAATAAATGGGCAAACTAGCAATACACTTTTAATGAGAGTCAACTTACCTCCTCATGATGTCGTTCTCCCGTTCAATAATTTTCTCTCATTTTTGTGAGCTACTAACTTTATCACCCAATGGATACCGATGGTACGTATGATCTCTTTACCTTGGTGACTATTATTATAAAGGCGGAATTCAGAATAATGATAGACGAATAACTAGAAAACAGAAAACTCCAGAAACCATATTTGAAGAAATTATCTTTTCTACATTTTGAACAAGAATACTATTACAATTATCTCTTTGTTGCGCTCACAATCTCTCTAAACAGTGAATAACCTTAAACTGTTTTCTAAGCTTGTTTTGACAATAACATAGGTGTTTGTCTACAAGCTTTCTCTAGGTCTGTGTTTTAGCTTTAAGCAAAACCTCCCTATATATAGCCTTTCGTCGTACTTAGCCGACAGGAAAACCAAACCTTTTAGGAATATATTTCCTAAACTAAGAATATAGCCCAATTAAGTGCTCCTCTCTGAACTAGGATTCTGTCTACATAGAGACTCCTTCCTAAAATAGGATTCTACCCTCAACTTAGCTTGAGGTCTACTAAGTTCCCTAAAGGAGTAGAGATACACCTCTATCAACCGATATAAATACTTGGAAAATTTGATCTTTTACACCCCAACATATTAGAAAATTGTAATGTCTTCAACGAGAGCTACTCCAAACAAGCAACTTTTAGCAAAGTTAATTTTCAAGCCCGAGGTTAACTAAAGAAAAAAAGAGCGAGAGAGTAAATATCGAAGAGAATCTATTTGTTCACACTACGTATCGAGAAAAATAATGTTGTCATCGGCAAATTGGAGATGATTAACTCTAGTTCCCCCGTTCATTGCCGAGAAACCCGAAATTTTACCAACTTCTTGAGCCTTACTCAAACATATGACTCAAAACCTCTCCTAAAATGGTAAAAATAAAAAGAGAAAAAGGATCATCTTTGAGAATACCCTTATCACTAGCAAAAACCTATGATTGGTACAGAACCGAAAATTTTGAATAAGATAAACAATTCTGTATCAAAAGAACGCAAAATGAATTTAATGACTCAAATTCAACGGTTATAGTTTGAACGGCTATATCATCCAATGAGTCGAATTCAATTTTAGATATGTGTGTGTGTGTGTCTTATATAATTTCATTTCAGCTCATACTTTATCTAATCTCACACAATTTTCTTCTAACACAAAAAATTTTCCTAGCGTTTTTTATGAAAAAATTAGCAACATCACAAGCAAGATCATCTCAAGCCGGTACCCAGGTTTGTTAAGGAGGAGGATGAAACTATGTGTTAAAGCACTACTCTGTCGAACTCACGGGTTTTGCTATCTCAGGCTTGTCGTCAATGTTAGTTGCACAAAACTATATCTTGATTTTTAGTCTACTAAATCAAATCTTGGACTAGGTATAAAAATTTTTAGTTGAGTATCATAAATCACTGAATAGCCCTCGAAGAGTGAAGATCGACGAAGATATTTGGAGAATATTATCAACACGAGAGGTATGTGTAGACTAGACAATTCTAAATACTCACATGCATTACCATTCTATCTATATGAGACTATGTCGTATGGCTTCTAGTAGACTTAATATTAAATTTTGAGTCAAGCTTGTCTTGTTAAATATCTCGAAATATGGTTTAAGCAATGGATGTTCATTGGTCCTTAACAATCTTAGTTCGAAATAATTTATTGTTCAAGAACTATTTTTGTGTTATATGGATCATTTGAAAATCACCCAATCATTGATATTTATATCCATGGAAAATGGGAAGGTTTCGACATCAAAAAAGAGTTTATCAGGATTACTTCAATTTGGACTCATGGTAGATTGGTGAACCACTTCGCAAACCATGGATATCTAATGTTCGAAATATAGGAAGGTTGGCAAACCTAGTTCGCAAATGGTACGGTTCTGAATGGGACAGTTCACGAACTATGGTGATCTAAATTTGTGAAATATCCAACAGTTAACGAACCCAATACACGAACCGTAGACGTCTGAGTTCAAGAATAGCAGGACAGTTCACGAACATTAGCACCCTTAATTCACGAACTGGCTAACAGTTCACGAACCGTTTCCCCAACAGTCCCAGTAAGTATTAGCAGATGCTCAAAGACTAATTTTTATAAATACGTTTAGCATTGCTATGACTCTCATAAACACCTTTACGACATCTTTGATCACTAAAACACCTTGTGTATGTGCATTATGATTTAAGTCTTAAGTGTTTAAATGAAAACAATAATCTTTACTAGTTCGAAAGGCATGTTTTTCAAGAACTATAACTGTACACGGTTCTGGTACCCATACCACTATGTGTATTCTTCTATGTGATTTCAAGACAAACTTCTAACATGCTTACTTGAAACCCTAATTATAGTTTCATTTAAATAGAGAATATGTTTGATTGAATCTCAAGTTATCTTATCTTGAATTCTAATCAACCCTCAGTCTTGAAAATCCACAAATAAAGAGACTCACTCAACTAGGAAATATAATCCATTAAAATTCGTATCCTAGTTGATTATTCGAGTCGTCCTATATTGACCTAGGTTCCCAATGAGAAACATAATAAGGTCTACGACTGAAAGACTTCACTTAGGGATTTGTGAAGCCAGGTCTGACTATCTTTACCTTGATAGTTCATGTATCCTGATCTTGTTCTATTATCGAGGTTTTAGTAATCTCTTTCAGGAGCGAGATAGATAGAAATCGTAAAATTCTCTTCGTCTCATACTTTTTGATTCCTCAAGATAGATAATTAAAAAATATTCTTAATTGATTAGTTCACGATTTTTCTTGAGAGGTGGTTAAAAATCCATACTTCTCAGCTAACTTAGTGTAAGTGTTCCAGATTTGTGAGGTTTGTTAGCTTTGCCTATTGCAAACAGATTTCCAATCCTTGATCTGTTCGATCTAAAGGGAAATCAAATAGGCTTATCTGTTAGAAGCAGATTGGTATCAAAAGTATTCACTTAGGCTGAAGGAACACTTAGGTTGCAAAGGAGTCAGTTAAGTGAATCAATTTCTTAGGGCCTTGCGAGGTTCAATAGATATAAATAGCACGACTGCAGATGAATTGCTTGGAGGGTGAATTCAGTTTCTGTTAGAGCAATGCTCAGTTGAACCCACAAGTTTTTCTATCTCAAGCTTGTTCTCAATGTTAGCTAATCAAAACTATACCTTGATCTAGTCTACTAAGTTAAGTCTCGGACTATTTATACTTGATCTTTGAAGCTTTATCAAAGTATTAATAAACAAATTACGGAACAAGAAGAGACACACAAAGTCCTCAGGTAAGTCATCTGATTCTATTGTTGATCCTTAGGTCATGTCGAAAGACTTCACTTGAATAAGAATTCTTCAAAGAACTTGTTTATTATTGAAAAACCTCTTAACCCCCACCTAGTGGGAGGAATTTCTCTCTGCAATAATATTTTGGTTGGTTCTCATCTTCTCCTGGGTGAGAACTAAAACCTAAAGAGGGAAGATTGTCTAAATAAACTCTCCTAAGGACTTTTTGAAGGAAAAGAACAAAACTAATGAATTGTATCCTTTATAAAACTCAAAAATCTCTCAAATTGTTGAGTAACGCTCCTAGAGAAATTCCCTTTACTAATAAGTCATTATGACTTATCGTGAAAAAAGGTTTACTTACCAATTTTTTTGGTAATAATCTTATTTATACCACAAAATGAGTCTCTCGACTAGGTGTAACCACATCATGATAGTAAGCCCAAAAATATAATGACTTATTATGGGTATCAACATGCCTTTTATACTCTTTGTAGTACTCTCCCAGCCTATCTTACTCCTAAGCAAGAGACAAGAACATGATCCATGAGAATCACTACGAAATTAATTAAAGGCAATATTGTTAGAGCAATGCTCGGTTACACCCACAAGTTTTGCTATCTCAAGCTAGTTTTCAATGTTAGATGATCAAAACTATATCTTGATTTCTAGTCTACTTAGTCAAGTCTCGGACTAGGTTAGAATTTGGTATTAGAGTATCAGATATCACCCTCGAAGACTGAAGATCGACGAAGACTTCTGAAGAACTTCATTAATCAGGTATGTGAAGAATAAACCATTCTATTTTACTCACTATCTTACTATTTTATCTTACGAGACTATGTCGTGTGACTTATGATAGATTTACAAAGAAGAAATTTTGAGTCAAGCTTGTCTTGTTAAAAATATCGAAATATGATTTAAGCATAGATGTTCAAAGGACCTTAACAATATTAGTTCAAAACAATTTGTTATTCAAGAATTAATTTGTGGATCAATTGAAAATTGCCAATGCAAATGATTTTATCATTCGGGAATGTTTTAAACATCAAAAGAGAAAAATTTAGAACCTCTGATATTTCGTCTCAAGGTAGGTTTGCAAACCACTTCACAAACTATATATATCTGAGTCTCAAAAATATAGGGAAGGTTGGCGAACCATTTCGAAAACCGTAAGTTCAGTGAGACGATTCACGAATCGTGGTGAACTGAATTTTTAATGTTGGTAGAAAAGGCTTACAGTTGGCGAACTCGGTTCACAAATAGAGTTCATATGAGTCCTCGAGCCGAGTAGGGTTGGTGAACCCGGTTCACGCATCATAGCACCTGACTCATAAACTAGCATTGCTATGACTCTCTTAAACACCTCTAAGACATCATTGATCACTAAAGCATTTGCGTATGTGTATCATGATTAAAATCTTAAGTTTTTAAATGAACATCAAATTGCTTATTGTTCTTAGCATATTTACCAAAAAGAACAGTCATTATACACGGTTTCGTAACCGGATCACTGTATTATTCTTCTATGTAGTTTTCAAGACAGCTTCTCGCATGCTTACTTGAAACCCTAATTAGATTTTCATTTAAATAGAGAAAGTGTTTGCTCGATTCTCAAATTATGTTAGATTGAATTCTAAGCAACCCTCAGTCTTGAAAAACTATAAATAGAGATGCTCTTTTAACTGGGAAATTCAATCCCTGACACTTTTTGTCTTAGTTGATAGCTACAGTCGTCCTCTATTGACCTAAGTTTTCTCTGTGAAACTGTTGATGGTGGACTTTCGACAAAGGTCAAAATCGTAAAATCATGATACTGCATGTTTCTGACCCGGCTTCAGGAATGTATGTGACGATTCGTATTTTATGATCCGTGAGCCATTTCACGATCTCTGACTGAACGAACGTTCCTCTCAGAGCTATGATGAATATGTTTATCGAAAAGGCCTCTCAGCTGAGCGTTCGATGCTTCACACATTTGATCATCACCTCTACATAGAATCAAAATGATTGGGTGGCTCCTAGACATATTGCATGCTAGTATAGAGCTTAACGCCTTCAGGACGTCATGTTGCTCGTTGTTCCCTGACTACGTAGAGAGACCGTGTATATAATCTCTTGATGATTGGGCGGTTCCTAGAAATATTGTATGTTACAGAGCTTAACGCCTTCAGGACATCACGCTACTCGTTGTTCCCTGATTATACACCCCCTCAGAACGAGTATGATGCTTCAATTATCTCATATCTATTCTCTGCAAATAGATTAATTCTAGCGTGTCATTCATCAACTGAATTCCTAGAAAATAATATATTCTATCTCATTACTCCGTTCCATGGCTGATCCTCAGCTGGATTCCATGGATTAGTAATACATAACCATTTTATCTCATTACTCCGTTCCATGAATTCTCAGCTGAATTCAATGGATTAGTAATAGATACTCAATTAATTTTATTTCTCCTTTCATGACTGATTCTCAGCTGATTTCATGGATTAGTAATAAATATTCATTGATCGGGCATCTGTGCCACCACTGAATAAGCCCCGAGTAAAGGGTGCGAGTGTATGTAGCAATAATGCACAAACGAGCACTCGAATACACGAACAAGTATTCGAAAATATGGACAAACGAGGAAACTTGTATAAAATAGGGAGGAAAATAATATTAATAAAATAATAAAGAGGCGCCTAAGGGGACCGGGCCCACCGGACGGCCGGTCATGCCGCCATGGCCTGTCCTGCACCTCTTTCCATTATTTTATATTATTTTATTATTTTTCCTAATCTCATGAAAACTCCTTCATTTGAGCAAACTCCATCGTTTGAGCAAAACTCTTAGTTTCTCCATATTTTCCTTCAAACGATGAAAAATAGTAAAAAAAAAAAACAGGGAAAAGTGTCACGGGACCAAGCCACCTAGCCGGACGGACATGCCGTAGCCATGACCGGTCCCATACCTTACAATTCCTTATTTTCTCATGTTATTATTTCCTTCATCTCATGAAACTCCAGCGTTTGAGCAAAAACCCTAGTTTTTCAATATTTTCTCAAATATTGCTCAAACCATGAAAAAGCCAAAAAGTAAAATGTTCACATGACCGACTAGGCTTCTCACGTCAAAAATTAAAATATTATTATTTTAATATTCTCAAAATATTAGTCGCACGAGCAAAGTTCTACTTGCTCATTTGAGCAAAATCGAGAGTTTCAGTCAAGATCAAATTCTTCTGAAAATCCAAAATATTGCTCAAACGCGCACCAAAAAATACCTAAACTCTCAGGACTGAGACACGGGCAGTATGGTGACACGTTCATGCCACCCTGACCGACCAAGGTTGTCCCTTAGGCTTGCAAGGAGCCGGTCCCACACTCTTTCATAATTTTGACCTAATTATCTCTCAAAAGTTCATATTGGGTCCAAACTCTCTCCAACCAACTTGGGATTTGCTCAATCGGCCATCAGCTGGTCCCACGACCACCAAGAGCCGGCCCCATGACCCCTTGGTCGGTCCCTAATCTCCCCATAACTATATTTTATTACCTGACGCTCAGACGAGCATTATTTTAATAAATGATTAAACCAGCATTTGATCATCCTTTCACCAACTGGTCAACAAAGAACTTTGGTGCATGCTCACTCGAGCACCTGGGAGCTACATGGTCGGCCATCATCCCATGTATCCGGTCCCTTCTTCACTCAGTGACTTATTTTCAGTAAATCATCAATTGATCAGCAATCGATCAAAATTAGGGTTTCGAACTGAATGCTCTGCGAATCATAATTCTGAGCAAGTTTAAACACTAATAATTATATGTTGATCCACCAACCAACATCTTGATTAATTACATAATATTCGGTCCAGCTACCAATATTTTTATTAATATTTTATTTGGCCATACTACCAATAATTCATCAAATGAGTAATATTTGCTCAGACGCTCGAATATTGATTCAACTATCAATATTCAGTAATTCGTCAAATGAGCAATATTTGCTCATACGCTCGAATATTGATTCAACTATCAGTAAGTTATCAAATGAGCAATATTTGCTCAGATGCTCGAATATTGATTCAACTATCAATATTCGATAATTTATCATACGCGCAATATTTGCTCAGACTATCAATATTCATTATGTTGATCCAATTATCAACATCATTCATTCAAGAACTACACGTCCCAGCAGATATGTTCAATCTATAAATCATAGAACATTCGGCAATCATGCTCGACTGAATAATACTTAGACTCATTATCTAATCAAGTAAATGACTGACTAATTAAATACACGTCTGCCTTGCAGACTCCACAAATCATGAGACATCAATCATGTCACATGGGGGGATATTAATTAGGGTTTTGGTCTGGTGGCCTACGGCACGTGTGTTCATCCACGATGAGAAATATGGGTAAGTCGTGCAAGCGGTTGAGGAAGTTAGCAAAGTAGTGGGTGGATGATCAACCCAGTCTCCGCACGACATGGAACTGGTTAAATCACGATCTCCCATTTTTCAACTCTTTCACTCAAACAACCGTCACACTTACTGGAGATCAATGTGTCCACGTTCTAGCAATATAAATAAGTTCTCTGAATTCATGTTTAACAAGAACAGATATACGGGAATTTCACAACAATTCTCACCTGAACAATCACCCTCAAGAGAGCGGAATTCAAACTTATTCGAACCCAGCAGTTCATTTGCAGAAACCCACAACACATTCATAATCCTTGATCACCATTGATCTCACACACTTCTCAGCTTCCCTCCTACAGATCAACCATCTTCCCTCCTACAGATCAACCATCTTCCCTCTTTGTGACCGAATTGACTCTGGAACGACCATTTCTTGGTTTAGGTCGGAGTCCTACAGATTGATCTCTTGAACTCAAAGCACTCCCGTGTAGTGTATCTGTTTGAGGTTAGGCAGTTTGCTCGGTTGAGGAGTCTCCGTCCGCACGGTCGTCTCTCCATTTTCTAAAAAACCATCAAATCGTTTTTCCCCATCAACAGATTGGCGACCACAGTGAGAGATTAATCTCTCGGTTGCAATCTCAAATTTTCACAAAATGGTTGATCTTAGGCCAGGTTCAGTTACAAATCCTAACCCAAATAATGCTAGCACTAGCAATAGTGGTGGTACTCCATAAACTACTCCCGCTTCCAACAACGGTGTTGGTGATAACACACCTCCTCAAACCAACATCGGAAACAATCCTATCTTCGTCCGGTTTCCCGAAGAAATCATAGAAAATCCGCATACCATAGCTGATCTCATGAAGGTGCAAGAGACTCTTGCCAAAAATCAGATTGACATGGATACCACTCAGAAGGAGTTATGCACTTATCTCAAAACCCTCACAGAAAAGATGTCAGAGAAAGCTCAGGAGAAAGGAAAAGCCAAAGAAACATCTCCAGTTGTTGATCCCGAAATCTCTCAAATCCACGTGGTAGATGATGATGAAGTCCGCAAAGTTGCAAATGACCCACCTGCAAAGGAATCTACAGGTTTCATCACTCGTGAAGACCTGGAATGCTTTCTGGAGGCTCAAGGAAAATACAAGACATCATCTGTCCACCATCACCAACCTCCATATCCTGCTGCTACACAAAGGATCCCCCTCCCGAAAGGCTATACTTCTCCAACATTCACACTTTATAATAGAACGGGGAATGCCCGAGAACATGTTTCTCGATTCCTGGAAGCATTAGGAGAACATGAACACAACCATGTCGTCCGTTTGAAGGATTTCTCAAAGTCTCTAACGGGTTGAGCATACACATGGTACAAAAACATCGCACCAGGGAGCATCACTAGTTGGGGAGAAATGGTTAATGCCTTTTACCGGAAATACTTCTTCGTCTCAGTGCAGATTACTCTCTCTGATTTTGGAAGAATGTCTCAGAAGAACAATGAACATCCAAACGACTATGTGAAAAGGTTCAGAGTCCAAGCTCTGGATTGTCATGACCCAAATGTCACTGAACAACAGCTGGTGGATTTGTGCATCAACGGAATGATCTCGTTCTACAAAGCCTTGTTGGAAAATCTCCGGTTCCAGACTTTCTCAGAACTTCATGAAGCAGTCAAGCAATCAGCAACTACTGCTCCGGCCTTACTGGAAAGAACAAGAGCTACAAAAGTCGAGGAACCGCGAGAAACTCGAGGCAGTGCCAGGCGCCTGATCAATAAGCATTACAATCTCCAACCTTCCGTGAATGTTGCTGAAAGAAGCAAGAGGAAAGCCAAAGAGCAGCAGCATAAGAACTTTCCTCCAGCATCCCATCTTACAAAAGCATTAAGGAAGGACAACCAAACTCGAAATGCACAAGCACCGACTCAGCGTCAGCAGAATGAACAGGTAGAACTAGACTTTCCTTTTCCCATTAAAAAGGTGGTCGAGTTATTGGAAGTCTAGATCCAAGATGGTGCGATCAAACTACCTCCTGTTAGGAGAGAACCAATAAATGAGGAAATGGAGAATCCGTGCTACTGCCGCTTTCATAGGTTTGTTAATCATCCAACAAGTGACTGCAGAATTTTGAAACGCATATTCAAAGAGAAGGCCGATTCAGGAGAACTGGGGACTGAAGGAGTGCACAAGAATCCTCTCCCAATCAGGACCTTTACACTCTCTAAAAAAATATTCAAAGAAGCAGTTCAATCGTTGATCGAGCACATCTGTGAATTGCTTTATTTGTCCAAGGCTCAAAGGAAGGACATGTTTGTGGCTTTGAATCTTATAGTGTCCGGGAAACGCCTGTCCATTCCAGAAACGCTCCCAGAGCCTCCAGACACTGACAAAGAGATGTATGACTGGGGACTTCTTACCACGGTTAATCTCAAAAGAAATAAATTCAAGAGAGCATTGGTCGATGTTGGCACGACTATCAATATTATCCCTTTGAAGACTCTCAGAGTTGCGGGCATCACTCGACAAAAAGCCACTTATGCTCTTATCTCAGTCAGAGATCATGAAGGAATACCCAGAGATGCGTACGGCTACATTATTCTCAAAATGAAAATTGGTTCAACCTGGGCAGAAACCAAGTTTCACATAATCAGGAAGGATCTAGGATATGATATGATCCTCGGACGGACGTGGATTCATGCTGAAAAGGTAACTATAATACCTTCAATTGCACATTTCTCTATTGAAGAAAGCTCTGATTCAGAAGAAATAGAGGATACTCCATCGTTTGAGCATCTGGAGAAAGTTAAAGCTTTATGGAGCTAACACAAAAACCTAAAGAATACGCGCATGCATTCGTCAAAAGGTTCCACACTTAGGCAAGTTTTATTCCCCCTCATGCGTCCATATTATCAACTTTCAAACTTGCTTCCCTGGTCCGGGGACTTCACTCTACCAACAACCTAGCTGTTGCAAGATGTTATGAATGGATAACCTCACCTCAGCAATATTTTACTAAATGGTTGAATTTGGAACCTCTCCAAATTGAGCATCTCACCAAAAAACTTGTTGCTGAAATGATGAAAAAATGCAACAAAAAGTACCTGGGGTATCCTCCTACAACTTCGCATGAGTGTCTACATGTGCCACAAAATTGGAAAACTTCCACCGCGCGAGCATGGAATCCCACTATCAGAGGAATGCCGAACCAGCATAAGATTTTCAGAGCAAGAGCAATCAAGCCTAACAAGTTTCATGAAGGATATCTAGTTCTCAAAGCAGCTAAGCGCAATATTCATTCTGCAAAGAACTCTAATTGGGAAGGACCTTTTATGATTGCTAATTCCGTGGTTGGTGGATACTACAAATTTATCAACATGGATGGAAAGAAAACGTGGCAATAATACACGAGAATTGACTCAAAGCCTTTGATGCCTGAGACATTCAGCGGTTTAGGTGTTATATGTTCAAGACACGAACGCTCGAGACACCTGACATTTGCATTTTAGGATTTTCTTTCACCTGTATTTTTAATTCCTCCAAAATGTTTGCAATACTTGCATCTAGTATTTGAATTCAGCAATTTATCGAAGTTCTTTTACTTAAAGAAAATCTCTATCAAATCCAAAAGAAAATCCTCAATCATCTACTTATCCAAAATCAAAACCAAAATAAAACCTGAAACCTCTCAGAAGTTCAGAGTTCAAGGGATTATGGAAGGGAAACTAAAGGAAATCAGCAAAGAAAGATTTTTGCTCCTCTGCAATCTTCAGGTTTCGCAAGGATGCTTTCTCCAGCTCCAACTCTTCAATAAACTGGGCGATCTTAGCCTCCTTCTTTATCACAGCGTCACTTGTCAAAGGTACATTCTTCTCGACTGCTTCTTTAATGGCTTCAATTCTCTCACGAAGCCATCCCACATTAAAACCCAGTTCCTCAGAATTCTTCAAGTTGTACTCTCAATCAAAGTGTACATATGGAGTAACGGTTCTTCTAGCTCTGGTTCGTATATCGTCTATAACCCGTAAGATAGCTCCTACTTGCTTTGTCAATAAATAAATTTGATTGGGGTCTTTGGTGACAACAATGTGACCATATCTCTTCCATAACTCCTCATATATGCCAGCATATGCAATAGGAACGCTAAATCCACCAACTAGTTCATGATACGGGAGTAACTCACCAAATGGAAGAACGAAGGAAATCCCTGCAGTAGAATATTTATGCACCACCATACGAGTCTCAGTTATCGGAGCAGCTTCTCCTATCTCTGGAGTAATCTTTTCTATCGATGGAGCAGGAGCAGTTGCTTTTATCATAGTTTCTTCTACTCCCGGCCCGGTTTCTGTTAGAGCATAGCTCGGTTGAACCCACTAAGCGTTGGTATGTCAAGTTTGGTTGTCATATTTTAGTGAATAAAAACTCAATTAAAGAGTCGCTTGATTATGTACTAGAGACAACTTCGTATAGGTTAGGCTAGAAAGATTAGGATAATGAGACATACAAGTATTACTCGAAGACTTGAAGAATGTGAAGAAGTAACAAGCTACATCGACGACATCATCCTTCCTCTTGAGGTTAATAATATTTTGACTTGAACTGCTTCATTCCCAACGTATCTTTCAAGTCGTGCTATATTAAAAACATAATTGTGAAGCTGTGAATGATTATACTCTAGTAGACATAGTGTTAAGGAATTAGAATACGAAGTATAACGCTTATCTTTTGAACTTCGTATATAAGACATCGACATAATCGTATGAATGCTATTGTGATTATGTGTATGGGTATGGGTGAAGATTCCGTCCTAGGAAACAATGTTTACATTCGTTTAAAGGAAGTACATTCATGAACTTGTTTTATGAATCGAAAGGGAAATCGCTAGGCTTATTGGTATTGTTATTCATTGCATATCTTTGGATTACCAATATGTGTGAGTTAGTAGAACCGATTATAACTTGTTATGTATCTTGGTAAAACTAGTCACAATGCCTGACTTATGTATGGGTATGACTTGTATTAGTGTAACCGATCCTAAGTAATCACCTAAGATGGTATGATGGATATTTGTAATTGGTGTGACCGATCCTAATAATTGGTGTAACCGATCCTAGTAATTGGTGTGATCGATCACAAAAGAGTGTGTAATTGATCCTTGTAATTGGTGTAACCGGTCCCAGTAACCATATTAAGGTAGAACCAATCCTTGTGTTTGGTAGAACCGTAAACCCATGATTAGTGTATTGATATTTGATCAATCACATAATTCTTGGAAATCAGATGAACCAGTTCTAAACTTGTTTCGAAGTGTGGTATAATCGGTTCCAAGATTGTAAATATGAAAAAGGATTTACAAAGAAATAAGATGTCGACATACTTTGAACATGTTCAGTAACTCTTATCTTTTATTGTTCAAAAATATTCCTTAATAACTCAAGGAGATCCCGGACCGAAATAAGTTGAGAATCTTTTAATTAAGGTTGTTAATTTTATATGCTTTTAATTACCATCAATTAAAATGCATATCTATGGAAAATAAAAATTGGTAATGTGCATTTACTAAATGGAGATTTTCTACTAGGATTTCGGTTATTTTTGGACAGAGCATTTCTAGGAATTATGAAAACCGATTTGGAAATATATTGCATATCTTGAGAATATTCGGTTTTGGAAATTCCTTGGTGTCCAAACTTCCTTGGTCTATAAATACCCAAGTTTGCATTTCGAGCAAACTATCCTAAGATCCAGCAAAACTACCTTGTTGTGTTGTTACTGGTGGATCCATCTATTCGGAGAGGAAAGTACCCTAATTAGGCGGAATCTCTTACGACCGCTCGTTTAAAGACTTCTGTGGGATCAAGAAGCTCTACGAGTACCGTTGGTGGGAAACTATATAATTGCAGTATTATTAGTTTTCGATCTGATTTGATTGACTAACGGTTGTTGAACTTTGATTGCACCTAGTTTGTTTATTCTTGAGAATCTTCTCTTCTGATATAAGATTCACTCAAACTAGATCGAAGTTTCGACGGGATCTTTAGAACTGTTTGTAGATCTAAATACGTCTTGTGATAATCCATTGTTAACAGACTCCGTTCTGTGTGTGATTGATCACAAGATATTCAAGTTGTGGTGTGCAGGTGTTTATTGAAGATTTAAGAAGATTTGAAAACGAAGAAGATTTCTTATTGGGTTTCATAATATTTGGTGTGCATAAAACTTGATCGGCTGGGATCCAACTATAATCGGGTTATCTTTGATAGATTTGATTGATTAGTTGCGTAGATCGGCATCAGTATTTAGTATCTTGGTAGATCCTATTATTTATTGCAAAATCTAATCTCTGCTACTTTGGTAGTTGTTGAATAGATAGATCTAAACCCGACAAATGAGTTTATTAGATTAAACAGAAGAGCCTTTTTCTAACTCATATCACTGAGATTGAATAGAGTTGTTACCGAACAGATTTGTTGTTCCTTTACTGTTTGTAATACGAACCAAAGGAATTGTTCCAGTGCGTGCACTTATTGAATGTCGGAAGCGCAGGGATACTGAAGAAACTAGGTGAACTATAGGTTTAGTTGCTTGGTATCAACTATACGAAGTTGGTGTGATTTTGTGTAGCGTCTTAATTCTGAGAGTATTCAATTCTGGACTAGGTCCCGGGGTTTTTATGCATTTGCGGTTTCCTCGTTAACAAAATCTTGTTGTGTCATTTACTTTTGTTTTCCGCAATTATAATTGTTGTTATTATAATTTAAAGTAAATTACACAAACGTTAACTCCGTATTACTTTATAGTGATCCTATAGAGTTTGGTTAAGTCCGAACCTATTATCAAGTAATCACACTTTGATTGTTGTATTGTCTCGATCTCGTATCCATAGACGATCACACAAAGTGTGAATACCGATTCGTTGTATTGTCTCGACTCATTCCATAGACAATCACTTTCGGTAAGAGGACTTATAGGTGGAAAAGTTTTAGATTGAGGTATATTTGGGTACCCTCGTCTTTTCAGTTTCTTCCATCTCTGAAGTGATGACGACTTGAGCATTGTTTTCCTCAACAACTTCAGTAGCAACATTCTCATGACCCTGAGGTGCATAAATGGCAACATCATCATCTTGATTCACCATATGGTTTGAATCATCATTGGCTTCATTATTCTCAACTTCAACATTTGGCACCTAATATGAGGATTACACGGGATTAGGACGCTCCAAGCATGGAAATCAAAAGTAATCATCAAATTTAGAATATAAGTGATCTAACATTATTAAAGTTCTTAATTATGCATTCAAGACATGAGCAAATAGTGTAAAAGTCATAAAACACGTTTTGTAATAAGCCCATCTGAGGAGATTTTACACTTCCCTGTATAAGACGACGAACTGGGAGAAATTGGTGAGGAATCTAATGTTTAGTAATATACCATTCTCCTCATATGGATATTATCTACAACATATCAAAATTTCATAGCAATCGGGGAAACGAGCAAAGATATGTGGCCAAAATATTGAACTACATGACAACTGAAAAATTTCTGGAAGTCTCCTGGAGGTCTACTGTTTCATCAATTTCGACCCTTAAACGTGCTCAAAGGTATGCCGGTCGGTCCCTATATGAGAGTGATGGATTGTAGACATTTTGACATCCTATTGGTCGGTCAAAGTTAAATCTAAACCGGTTAAATTGGCTAGTCAAATTGGATGGCTGAGATGATTTACGGTAGTTATTGATTGCCGCTAATTTATTTAAGACTTCTATAAGAAGCGCGGCCATCCATCTTTGGGCGATCGTTTAGGAGCCATACGGGCAGGTCGTGGCTTTGCCGATTGTTCCTTATGGAAGAGGGGTGGCCGGCGATCATGGCCACATCTTGTTGAACACCTAGAATAGGAGTTTGGCCGGCCGATTCGACTGGCGAAGTTGGGCAGACGAGATGATTTTTCGGTAGTTAATGGCTGTCGTTGATTTAATTTAGGTTTCAAAACCATGTGACCAACCTATTTTGGGTTAACGGGTTTTGGTGTTAGCCGCGCGCTGGGAGTTGTTCGACCGGCCAGCACAATAGCCGGGCCGCTGGTGAGTGTATCCACACCTTGCTCGTTGATTGAGATTGAATCTAGGTCGGTCAATTTGGCTGGCGAAGTTGGGAGGCCAAGATCATTTTGCGGCAGCAATATACTGCTGCTAATGTAAATTAGGGTTTTGTAACTCACGCGGCCAACTGCTTTGGGTAATCGTTTAGTGGCTCCTCTTGCGAGTTGGGATGATTCCGATTGGCCTAAGCGCTAGTTGGCCCGCCGGTGTACATGGTGGTGCTTGCCCGACCATGTTAAGAAGTGGCTAGACTTGATAAATCGAGTGGCAAAAACGTACGGCCGTGATCGTTTTAAGACTGACATGGGTAGCCTATATTAAATTCCTTAAGGAATTAGGTGTGTCGAC